>CM057005.1:110707944-111200444 GCA_029891345.1 Dryococelus australis
AACTGAATGTCAACAACAAAGTTGTCTCTCTCTCTCTCTCTCTCAAATAAGGTTCTACATATATCGTGAACACGTGTTGCTTATATTTCCTTATTTATTTCCTCATCCTTAGGATTACCATCTGTAGAACTTCTTTATCTGATTCCATTTTAACAATGAGATGCATGTTGGTATCAGTTTTAAAGACAAGTCTTGCTACCGGCGAGTTGCCTACGAGTGACTGTTGCACAGCAGCAGTCGCCCGACAATAGTACATTCGTGTGAAATGGCTTTCAATGAAAAAATGGTGGCCTTGTGGCCTTTATTTCATTTCAAGTAGGATCGTCCCAGGTATATTTAGAGTAGCAACAGTCCCTCTGTTTCTAGGAACAACCTGAAATGTTCCAATGTGGAAGAGCACTTTTTGTTTTAAATAGCTGACTTGTAAAACCAAGCATATACAACATTTTCTGCTACTGTATAGTTCTTTGCCAATACTAACATTCAAATGTTTGTAACAAATCTTTGTGTAGGGAACGACTGTTTAAGAACTTTGGAAATTATAAAAATTCGTGAAGACTGCCCAGTAAGTACAACTCCCTACATTTCAATCAACAATAGCACAGAATTCTTGTTAATTTCTATTGTATTTACATCTGCAGCTGACTTCCGTCTTGGCCAATGTATTTCTGCGTGTATAGGCCGCAGATTTTTACAAAAAAAAAAAAACTTCAAAATCGGGGTGCTGATTATATACGAGATATTGGCATTAAACATTTTTCCCCCCAAAACATGTTTGGAAATTTGTCAACATACAGTACATTTTAATGCTGTTTTAACTTGAAGCAAGGAAGGGAAGGGAAGAGATGAGAAGAAGAAAAAGTATGAGGGGGGGACCTTACACATGTGCAATTATTTGCATTATTTGTTTACTAACATTCATAAACAAAATAACTTCCATCCTGCATGTGTGAAAAGTAAACATGCAGGAGTTCGGCCATAGATGCCATACACGAGAGAAAAATTTCTCTGTTGTACAAGAGAAAGAAAAGGTATGTAGTTTGTACGCCTGCCGTGGCACTACAATTGCACGTTAATAAGACGCCACTCTGTCCAACATGTTGCAATGGTTTTGCTTTCTCAAGTTGTGGTACACAAGGCCTCGGGAGAAACACACATTAGGGCAAATACCGTAGAACTTACCTTGCTCCCAACGACCCCATGCAACAAACACCAAATAACATAATGGACCAGTTGCGTCTAGTGGGGATTGTCAAAGGTTAGTAGATAAGACACAGGGCCGAACACTAGCCCAGTTCGGCAAACTTGCATTCGCTTTCACAATGAATAGTTTCGTCTGCATTAAAAAAAGGTAGTTTTAAATTGTGATATAAAAATTTAAGGTAAGTTCTAAAAGGTGATAAAATCTAACTGAATAAATAAATAACAAGATATCGTAGTGACAATCTTTAATCAAAATAAATATACCTCTGTCATATTTATCACACCTTCGTATAAAACTCTTGTTCAATAGGCGAGTTACCTAGTTGCCAACATAACATTATCAATTTATTTTTAATCTCTATAATTTTCCATTAACGGGATTCCGATTTTAAAAAAAATTACAAATTTTAAGTTATATTTTCTAAAGATTAAGGTGACGAAAGCCTAGAGCAGAACACAAAAATTGATTAACATTTCATTTTCATAAAGGTTAAAGTGGCACAAGGCCAGAGCTGAAACAGACTTTCCATAATTTGTAGTTACAATTTTTCTTTTAATTTTGTTGTTATTTTAAATCCAGAAATGCCCGAAGGAAGTCCCAAAAACAGCGTTGGACTGCAGACACCGGAAAGTTCAAAATCAAGAAGTAGTTTAGTCCAATCACATGCTAAGTATCTGCTGCGCCCTTGTCCCCGCAAAGACGTGGCAAAGTGGACTTCAACACGTCCGCAATAAAAACCCCTTTAACACACAAAGGAAACCCTCGCTGAGTGGAGAAACTTCATAATCAGAGCAAAATTTAAAACCATAACATAAATAAGACCACAGAAAATCCATGAAATACTGTAAAGATTCTTTTTATTATATTTTGCTCTTTTCCATTCCTTTTAATCAATAGAATATCCCCAAACATGGGAAATAATGTTTTAAGTAATATGAAATTTGTTTGGTTACATACAAACATATAAAATAATATACATTTAAAAAGACTGCAAACTATGTAAAATACAATATCTTCCATGGCTAGACTTAAAGCGATATAACAATATACAATTTACTATAGTTTATTAATATTTTTAATATTTGGCCTACAAATTCCCCATATCAAAAACGAGGATTTTACAAAAGGGGAAAATCTTGCACACAGCAATTCTACTGACATTCTGACAGTTACAAAATAGTACTAAATGCGTGTTAACATGAATATTTTGGCAAAAACTTTATATTGGTAATGAGAGTAGTTCTGCCATATACTAAATTGCAATATTTCCCAACTTCCATTACACTTTAATTCTTTGAACAGACATTGGGTTTTACAAGGCACGTTTGCACAACCTTAAAACTATCATAACCATCCAAACATTTTGAGACCATTGCCCAAAATGATCAAAATGTATATGTAGACTATTCCTTTACCTCTACATGAGGTCTCAAAATCGATCAATAAATTACTCCAAAAGTTGGGCCTGGCTAAACTGTAGGTCAGGTAGCCAACCAAAATTTTAAAAGGTGACATTAAAATTATTCATGCATATTTTCATTTACAAAGCATATTAAAATGCCTGGCCTGAAAATTTGCAACTTTATGTTATATATTTTGAAAATTTTATAACTTTTCAAGTAAGTTGATGTTTCATTAATACTTCGTAAAGAAACTATGTGTTTTTCTAAAGTTTTTATGATCGACTTTTTTTTCTTATAGATAGTAAACTAGCAAACTCAAAATAAGAATAAATGTTTAAAGTTTCTCGCCAACATGGTGCTTACAGCTCATATTTAAAATCCCAAAATGTGATTTGCCTAATTCTCGCCATACTGGCTTACCAAGTTAAATTTCGTTACAAAGTCTCACTTATCTAGAGGTTGTTGCTGCTATCCTCGAAGGTGGTGAATCGACCTCGAGCTACAAGTGAAGACCTTTTATATATATATATATATATATATATATATATATATATATATATATATATATATATATATATATATATATATATATATATTACAGCAAAGCACGCAATAACCCCTATCGAAGTATTATCACTGTTCAACCAATCACTAAATACTTGTACAATTAAGGAAACGGGCAGGAATGTTTGTTATAGGGGTAGCTTGAATCCAATGACGAATCAGATTTGTTCAAACAAAGCAGCACACAGGAAACTTCGTAGGCGATGCTGACGTTGTGCTGGACATGACGCACCATCGGCGAGCACACAGGACATGTGGAGATTGCTACCACTGGCTGATTAGCAGGATGACATCACTGATGATATTACAGAGGGTGGCCGCAGCACACGCCACCGCAGCCGGCCTGCCGCGTGTAGGAGGCAGCGCCAGCCGACGGCTCACTATGTGAGAAAAATAGAGTGGTGTGGTATAGCTGTTGCTCGTGGCTCGCCCCCAAGGATGTCGCCGCTAGCCACCAGCTGCCGCACGCTTGCCTTCAACCGAGCCGCTCCCATAGCCCGCAGGTGCGTGGAACAGCAGTAGTTTTCCCAATCCGGGTAGGTTGGCGTATTTTAAAGTTGAAAACCAGGGTCACATATCAATAAAACTTTTGGCCTGAAAATAGCAGTGGGAACACGCCCGCAGCCCTGGACGGTCCTTGGAAAGTAGAAGAGCTATCGATACATGATGATAGCAAAGATGGACACCAAAAAAATTTCGTCACATCTTAGGCCATGTTAAAGTTAGGCCCTACACGGGACCTGATAAAAATACAAGAAACAAATAAAATAATCATGGCCTGCGAAAACTAAAAGGAATAAAAGTTGTCACTCAGAAAGGGCTACTAGCCACACCTACCAAATGCTGTGAAAGTGCTAATTTATAGAAGGATCGTGAAGATGGAGTAGAGAACAATTCCAGAGTAAGTACTTTAGGAAATTCTTTGCAAATATTTTGATCGACAACACGTTGTTGAGGTTCCAAGTGTACCAAAGGGTCCACAGACAAAATGGGCTCAGTACTGACCTCTGACAAGGAAAGTTGACTTTGGTCATAATCAACAAAAACATTTTTTTCATTAGGGCAAAATTAAATCCAATATATTGTGCTTGCATGTCTAAAACGAGCCCAGTGGAAGCCATAAAGTCAGCCCCAAAATAAAAGGTAAACCAAGTTTTTCTGAAACTAAACATTCATGTACGCATGAAAAATGTCCAATTTTTAATTTAAACTTATCAGAACTCAAGATGGGCAATGCCTCACTAGAAGCAGTATGACACTTAATTTCTGAAGTCTCACTAGATTTTACCAATTTTAATTCTTTCAAAAGATTAAAATTTTCACCAAAAATAATAGTACGGGCTGGTCCCAAATCTACTAGAGCTTGAACTGGCAAAGGATCTAAATGCACTTGAACACGAGGGATGGGAAATTTCTGGACACCTACAACATTAGGAAGATTCACTTGAAAGTAGTTATGCCGAGTTTTAAGGATACTAGCGTCGTAAGAGCCAAAAAGACGTTGGAAACGGTGTCCTAGATTAGGAGTCCTTACTATGTGAGCATTGAGCTGTGAATTTCCACTGTTGCGAACATTGCGGGAATTAATGCTCACTTTTCGTCCTCGCAGGACTTGTTTTTTGCTAAGAGCTTGGGACAATTAGCTATCAAATGACCAGTTACTTTGCAGTAAACACATGCTCGTGGGTTACTGTGAGAAGCAGTTGGGGTATCAATTTTACTCTTTTCTTTAAGGGTATTACTTGTGTCCACAGTATTAGTGCCAGCACGCCGTGGCTTGCTTTTCATGTCAACAGTGGGACAGGACGTCTTGCAATGCCTGTCTGGGGCAGAATATTTGTCTCGTTGTTGGTCCGCGTACCTAATGTTTTGTGAGTAAATGCAAATGCGGTCCAGTACAGAAAATGTTTTTGTCTTGCGCAGGAAAACTAAGCGCGAATGCTCCTGCGGCTCCAAACCTTCTAGAATGTTGTTTACAATCTCACTTTCAGATAAGTTTAGGCGCAGGATGACGGCAGCTTCTCTAATGCTGTTAGCATAGACTGGCAGGCCTTCATTGTACTCTTGTAGTCTGTTGAACATGTGTGGCTGCAACTGTGTGAGTAATCGAGATGGGATGAAATAGTGAAGTATGTCGGCGTGATACTGATCAAATGTGAGGTGATTTGAGATGGGCTGCCTGGTTCTTTCACTGAGGGGACCCTGCGTGAATGGATAGATAATTTCCAAAAGTTGATGTTCAGGGGCAGTATTACGGTGCAATTTGATAGTAAGTTTCAAAAAGTCAAGAAATTTCTGAACATGTAAACCATCTGTAACAGGGAAATCACCCAACAAACGGATGAGTAATCTTGCCAAAAGTATGTGATGCCATGGGTTGAGAGGTTGGTATCACTGAGGGTGCCATGAGTGAAGTGGTGGCAAAAACATAGTGGAGATGAGTAGGAGAGGATGTGGTGGGGATGTGTACTGAGGTATAGGAAAAAGCGACCAGTGGATGAGGTTGGGAAATGGAGGGCAAAATGACTAAACTGTTCAGCCCAGATGTGGGTGGTGAAATTGTGGTGGCAGTACTGCAGCTCAGATTAGCCAACTGTTCACTGACTGTGGCAACATCCCGATGGTGGGAAGTTTTTTGCACTTCACCTGCCTCTAAATTATTCCCAATTTCAAATAAAGATTGTACCTGCGTAATTACATTTTTTAAAATAGGGACTGAGCTTCTGAAAGCTTGTGAAGACAGAAATTGAGCAAATTATTTGCCCTAGTAATTTGGGGGTACTTTGTAGGACTAGAGTCATCTTCAAGGTTTTCAGCTATTTTCTTGGCACACACACGGTACTCCTCCTCAATATTTATGTTAGAAAAATACCCCTCAATTATGGGAGTGCCAGTACTGAGTGCCGCCCGAAGGTCACTTCTACATGCCATGACGGTGGATTTGGCAGATTGGACCCTCCGAACAGCGCACTCGTAGGTAACTTCATCTTTCAACAGTAACTCAGGGACAATGGCAGCCATGGTGAAAGTGACACAAAAGAGGGCACACAATACACAAAAAACTCACACAAAAATTACATGAAAACACAAGACAAATAAACCTTAAAATTACTAAAAATTACTTTGTGTATGGAGTACATGCTTCGGGTGCCACACCAACAAAGAAAACACCCCAAAAGCCACACAAAACAGTAAGGTAACATGCAGAAAGTATGCACGAGTAATCAATTTCAAATACAACCACCAGCTCCTGCTACCATGTGTGATAGACAAGGCCTCGGGAGAAACACACATTAGGGCAAATACCGTAGAACTTACCTTGCTCCCAACGACCCCATGCAACAAACACCAAATAACATAATGGACCAGTTGCGTCTAGTGGGGATTGTCAAAGGTTAGTAGATAAGACACAGGGCCGAACACTAGCCCAGTTCGGCAAACTTGCATTCGCTTTCACAATGAATAGTTTCGTCTGCATTAAAAAAAGTAGTTTTAAATTGTGATATAAAAAATTTAAGGTGAGTGCTAAAAGGTGATAAAATCTAACTGAATAAATAAATAACAAGATGTCGTAGTGACACTCTTTAATTAAAATAAATATATCTCTGTCATATTTATCACACCTTCGTATAAAACTCTTGTTCAATAGGCGAGTTACCTAGTTACCAACGTAACATTGTCAATTTATTTTTAATATTTAAAAATTTAATAATGTAATTAATTTAAAAATTATATATATAAATAGTATAGAACAATTTTTTCAGAATATGTCACGCCATATTTTAAGGATGGAGAAGACGGAAACGTGGCCGGCGGAAGCGGTCGTAGACCAGATATCGATTCAGGCAGTTAGGGCTACAATCGATACATAACATGTTATGATAATAAAGTAAATAGTCACGCGATTTAAATTTAACGAACTGACAAACGTAAGGTAAACAATTAGTAATTTTTTAACATAGTACAAAATTATGAGAATGGTATTTCACATAAAACGTGACTCTTTTTTTATATTGTATCTTTCCTGATACATAGATAATTAATAAAGTACGCGATCTTTGTTAAAAATACAGAAAACTTTACCAAAATTCTTGCCACTATAATAAATTGACAAGACAAATTACAAACATGAAAAATGATGCATAATAAAAAATATTTAGATACAAATGTTGGTAGACTAATAATATAAATACCAGAACTACTTACTGAGTCACAGTAACAGTGACTATCAGAAATTAATAGTGAATACGAATTATTAACATTACTACGCAAAAGCACAATCAAATGAAGTGGCCGAAGCGAACACTGGTATTGCCAACCAAGCAACATATTCCTAGAAAAGGAATATACAAAAAAATAAAATATTACACAAAATAAGGCAAACAAAAGTGGGTGTCACAAAAGGTGGCACGAAGTCAAGTTACCATCTGTGTAATAGTAATTGCGTGGTGTATGTGTCAACTTTGCAACGTAATAAATATCTTCTGTCACAAATGTTTTTAGGGGAGAAATTTAGTCGGAATTTATTTTTTCTGTGGAATCGTAACTTAACAATATTTACAGGAATACAAAAATTATGTGCAGCCTATACTTGAAATATTAATTATCCCTAATTTTTCATCAAAAACTTATGGTGCTGCCTATATACACATACTATACACGCCAAAATACGGTTCTTTCATATGACGTGATACAAATCACACATATCATTCCTATCACAGAGAATGATTTATAAGTTGAGATAAGTCATGGTTGGCACCAATTGTCTCGAGTTGTTGAGGTGCAGTTCTTTCCATTCCATCACATTGAATCACTTCTTGCAGTGACACCTATAATGTTGATTCGACATGACAGAATTGTATACACTACCTCTGACAGATTTCAGAGAAGACGTTCTTATAGAAGTTCGAATCGCGGGAGTGTAATTGTTTTCAAAGAGCATCCACATTTCTGAAATTAACAGGTAACCCTGAGCACCATTGATTCATGAACACCTTAGGTAAATAACATCAGCAGATCACACATTGAATGCATCATAAAATCCGTGAAATTGGTAGGTTAGCTTATCAAAACTAAATGTGGACAAAAAGCAAAGAATACAAACATTACTGAGTTCAAGGATTTCATTTATGAATTCATACAAACTTGATTTAACTTGTTGAGGTTGAGTCACGTCCCACTAAATACCTAATAGCTACAGCCCTTGCGAAAACACCTCCTTAAAACAAAATGTGTATTTCATCCAATTCGGACATATACAGTAATGTCCAAAATTAAAGCTAAAAACAAACATCTATCCCTCCTGTGATCATGGTGCTACAAGAGATTATTGGTAATAGTAAAATAGAAACAAATGAAAATGCACGAGTATTCTGAACAGTATATTTCATTATTATCCTCTTACGATCATAGAAGTGATGATGTCAGTGCCGCTATCAAACGTTTTGCGCTGTATTTACTGCCATATTAGTCCAGTAGCAATGTTCATTGTGTACACATTCAGCTATAGAACAGAGCAAGTACTTAGAATACTCTCTGCAGTGGAGGGTGAGAGGAAGAATGGACACTGGGCTGTCTCAAGCTGATGTGGTCAGATGATTAACATGCAAACGTTCTGTTGCATCTCGGATGTGGCAGCAGTTTTTAGCTTCCAAAACTGTATCCCGAATACCAGGGCAAGGACGACCAAGAGTGACACCAGAAAGCGAGACCATAAGAGCAAGACAGTGCCGCCATGCTACTGCACGGCAACTGACATCTGACCTCACAGTATCCATTGGAACAGTTGTATCAAGACAAACAGTGCACGGACTGTTTAGGCAGAGAGGCCTTTGTTGTCGGAGACATACTGCGTGTGTATCTCTGATGCGGGTTTCGCAGACGAAGACATCTAAAGTGGAGCCATTAACATGTCCATTATAGTCTAACAGTGGGGAAATGTCATCTTTATGGATGAATGTAGATTCAGTCTTTTGAGTGATTCTCGGTGTATTTTGCATCTGGAAAGAACCTGGTACACGATTTCGTCCCTCAAACATCATGGAAAGAGACTAATAAGTAGGTATATCAATAATGGCGTGGGGGGCATTATGCTAACAACTCAAACCCCTCTTGACGATTCACAGGTAAACCAGCAAGGTTAAACTGCTGCTAGGTATCGTGACGAGATCTTGGCAACCCATATATTACCTTGTTTTGAGGTACTTGTTTTGAGGTACCCACCTTCCCACTGATGTCCAATAATGCTCGGTCTCATAGGGCACAGCTGATTTATGTCTTCCTGGAAACTAAAGATATAGCACACATGGATTGGCCTGCTTGCTCTAGCGACTTTGGGGATTCATGTCCGAATACACAAATCACTCTAAGGCTTACGAGCTGCTCCACAGGAAGAATGGGCGTTAATACTGCAAACTGTGATTTATGGCTTCATTCGGGAAATTCCACAGCGTTTTCAGGCCTTTATTGCTACCAGAGGTAATCACACATCATGTTGAGCGGGCGTAATTGGTTTTCTAGACGTGTGTTAAGGTGACTAACTTTTGAAAAGCAGAAGATACGTTGATTGTTCTCTTCGTTTATCAAGAGATGATGTTATACTGTTTACTATGGCGATGGTTTATAATTTACTATCACCCTTTACTATCTTGTGGCAAAATTATTTCGGGAGGGACGGATGTCTGTTTGTTGCTTTATATTTGTACACTAGTGTATAATGCCAATGTTAGACAATATTACTCTTTGTCTTATAATTTGTATTTTAATTAATAATGTTATAATAAAAACTTCTTTCTTTTTCTTCCCCTTTACACATATATTTTTATTATTTATTTACTCCGAAATAACATTTCATGTGGTTCTCAGGCACACCTTCCAAATGTGACTTGTTATGAGCCAGTTCCTTAATTCAAAGAGCCAGTTTTCCAGTATTCTAACAATTTTACCCTGCGACGAAAGCACTTCCTAGAACAAATTCTGCGCCCATAAAAATGACAAATAAAACAATTGTTAACTAGGTAATGCGTAGGCAGCATGAGGGTAAGTAGATCTTTCGTTGAGGGTAACTTTTTGCAGAGCTCTCATGGCCAAGAATAGAGTGTGGGGCATACCATAGACGACAGAATCCATTTGATTTTCCTAGGTGTACAGCATTAGGCTTTGCATCAGAAAATGAACTGCTATAGATAGTATTTGGTCTATACCTAAACCTGTTAGTAAAGCTTATACATACAAGCGGAAACATATAAAAGCACTCAATAAGAACATTTATATCTGCCCCAAAATTGGTTCACAAGAATAAGTAGGTGGTAGTAGAACTCATCAAAACTTCAAGTCAATGATAGCCACGGTAATGTAGTGGTTAGACTACTCACCTCCCACCAAGACGAGACCGGTCCGATAACCGAAAGGGGTCGCCTCTGGATTTTCGCACGTGGGAGTCGTGCCAGACGATGTGGCTGGTCGGCGGGTTTCCTCCAATCTCCCCCACCTTTGCATTCCGGTGCTGCTACATACTCACCTCACTTCACCCCCATGGGCTCTCAAGACCACAGTGTTTAGTGCCGTCCAAATCTCTTCCATCACTCACACTCACTCTTCATCTGAAGATATAAGGATAAGCGCAGACTTCTGGTTATAGGCATAGCAATGTCAAAAATTCCCACCACAGTAACCAGACCCTTCTGATGATACAAGCTCAACTTCTGGACAAAACCGAAAAAGTATGACTGGAATAATGAATCAAAGAATGCATGTGCTTACTGAAAATTGCTACAGGCAACCTCGACGCACAGTATTGCTGTTCCAAATGCAACAGCAGCATATTTCTTTATCAGATCACCTACACCACGAAACTGTGGCTTGACCTAACTACCACAGAAGCTGCTGTGCCAGAAATATCTGGCACTGTTACAGGTTCCGTTGGGATTTGCGTGTATAGTAAGAAATGATGCCACCTCTGGCAGTGCATGCATTTCTTTCTTAGGTGTAATCCTTTACCTGGTGAGTCCACAAAGCGGCGAAACATAATTTCTTTCTTACAAGAAATCATATTGCAGGGCAGATGTAGTGTGATTACTCTAACCAAAAACACTTTTACCATCATTGGCTGCAGAAAAAAAAAAGTCTTTAACTTTACAATTTGCATATTTAGTTGCTATCTCACCACTCGAGGACAGTTTAGAGAACTATATGCTAGCAGTGAGATTCAAGGAACTGACGCAGCTGATAAAATGTGGAAAATTCCACGCTATTCTGAGAGAACTCAACTTGAAGGCAGGTGCCTTCATCCAGTTGGGACAACATAGTATTCAACAGAAAGAAACTCCATAGTTGATATATTTCAATGGTTCGAAGTTTCCCTTTAGGGTGTTTTTGCATTTTTTTTTTCACTAAAAGCACACAGCTAGTAAAGAGACATTCACATCATATACACGTTCAGTTTGACGATTGCCCTGACATATTGGTACCTGCCTGTTATTGACTTCAGTGCAAACTGATGATTTTGCTATTATGGCGAAAGTAGTCTTATTTTGTTGACTTATCTTCGCAGAATTATTAGGAGGCTAAAAAGGTTAGTTAGTAAGCACTCCACTGTTAAAAAAATTCCTTCATTTTACGGGAAAGTGCAGGTAAAAATTTATCCAGAGGTGTCCGTAAGCTCTCCGTAAAATTACGGACACATTATTTTCAAAAACGGACTTTCCGTAAAATTGACGGAACCTCTTCGTTAGTTTCGTAGTTAGTTTTATGTAATTCCAGTTTAAATAATTTTTAATACACATTTCATCCTAATTTTTATTATGTGGGTGTTCTACAGCGTATAAAAAAATATTTTAAAAAGTAAAAAATTTTCTATACGTAAGCAAGATTTGAACACGAGTCAAAAAGTAGCAAGTTCACGGCCCTAACCATTTGCTTATAATGCTCACGTGGTGAACCTGGTATAATTTTTAATTTCTATATTTGTCACATAATCAACTTTTTTAGTTTCTGTTAAAATTGCTGTATTTCAAGTGTTGCTAAGTGTTACAGACGCCTATTGCTACGTTCTAATATTTGAAATAACAGGTCTTAGTTACATGGATAACCTTAACTGCCACAGAAACGATAATTTTCATGTTACACTGGCTAAGAAAGCCTCGTGTAGACTCGCGATTGTTCGTGCCTGAAACCCGAAGATGTTGAAAATACGGAGATTTTCCGTATTTGTATTTACGCACTTAACTCTGTTTTTCGTTATTGCGGACTGCGTTTCCGTATACTTAGTGTGCATTATTGTAAAAACTTCCGTAAATATACAGAAAATTTTAACAGTGTAGTGATGTGAAGCAGTCATGCTGAAAATCAGGAAACTTAACATGAATAGCTCGACTTTCAAGAAAAGAATACGCCGTAAATTTTGAGACGTGTCTCAAAACATTAACTCGTTTGACTAACAACAAATTATGAGTATAGATGTTAACTATTTTAGAGCAGTTTAGAAATTAAATAACTCATTTGTAATCGTGTAAAAACGTGTATTTCACATACTGTGCTACGGAACTGCAGCGCAAGGTAGGCGGAATACTAACAGCAGAGTTGAAATTACATACAGACCTGAAAGTGTGCTGACAGCGCATGACAGGCAACCCGTCGGATATTGTAGTTAGATGGATAGTATATCTCGAGGGCGCTTAGCGTCAAGTATTATATCGTCGTACCTACATAACCGTGCCACGCAAAACACAAAATTTGCACGCTCTACTGAATTACTTACCTCAGAATTGTAGACGTGCGTGAACGGTAGCTATACAGAGTGTATAATATATAATATATGTATGCAACAATACCCATTATATTTGTCATAGCTTCGAGTGTACTTGATGATGGGCAGCAGATTGGGAGAACTGCCACGACTAACGCTCACACTTTCTTGATAAACAATAAACATTGCTGTTGTTTGCAGTATGGAAAACTTTATTACTGCCTTAAAAAACGTACTTATAGACAGGAAGTTCGCCAATTATTTTTAATTCTCGGGAAGTCCAGGCATGTCCGGCAGAAACATGTTTACAACTCGGTAGTTGATTCAATTGTATATATGCATATGGTTCCGCTGTTGTGTCGGATCACCTTGGATAAATGCTGTTCACGGTAAACTGAGCACGTTTGAAAGCCCTGCTTAAGATATACTTGTATTCACTTTGTGTACTCTTCCGCCTTACGTAAAATTAACATTGCCAAGGCCCTCATCACATTATTCATGCGTCGGTAAAGTGAAACTGTGAAATTATTATAAATCTAAATATTTTATAAATGTGCTAATTTTTACATACTGGTGCATAAAAAACATTAAGTGAAATAAATAATTTAAATGATCACAAATGGTTACCTAACACTTTTTAATCGATGTTGAGAAATGGAACTACTTTCCATCTGTCGTTACCAACCTTGTCGGGCGCATGTCACTCAGTGCGCCCGTTGAAGTATACGCAGGCAGTGGTTGTGACTTTTTTCTAAAGTTTATTTCGACGAAAGTGCTCACTTTATCATGAACAGCCTTTACCTACATCGCCGTCAACATAACTGATAGCTCGCCTGTCAAAGTGTCGCTTTCAAATGTTCCCGAGCGACGTGTGGCAGTTGTAAACCTGCGCTCTGCTGACTGCGTGAGCAAGTCACCAGGCGCTGACTGGCGTACGCAGGTGGACTTGGCTTCTGTCATCTCGAGTACTCTGCGGCCGACACCAGAAGTCGCGTCGTGCCTGCCCTGGGATTTCAACTTCGGTAGAGAGATAAAAATGTATACATATTACGTAAGGGCTTTGTGGTAGGGAAATTCCTTACGAAAGCCAGCAGTCGGTGGGAGTTGTGTTTTCCCGGGGTTGGCAAGAGGGGAACTACTTTCACCTCGCGAGAACAGTCGCCAGTAATGACATTACCCGAGGGGCGCGCTTTGTGCTCGCTCGCGAAAACCGAAATGCCATCAGCCGCTTCTACTGCTTTTGTTTTTGTGATAACCTCCTATCCCCCCCCCCCCACCCGAGCTATTCACTTTGTTGGGCCCGCGCCCACCACAATGTGTCTTCCCAGCTCTCTCCCACAAACATCCCTTCTCAGTCCCCCTCTCTCACTCGTTGTTATGTCGTCATTGAAAATTCCGTGTATGCATTACAACCACTTTGCTGACTATTATGAGCAGGCTCCGCTGGGACCGACAGTAGCGCAGCTGCGGGCAAAAACGTCACATGTCGCTCGCGTTGTTACCTCGGCGACGCATATTAGCTGAGCACTTTCGAGAAAAATGTTACAATACACGGCACTTATGAAAGTCTTGCTTAGGTTCTATTTGCAATTTACATGGGCCTTGTGTATTATTCCGCCACATGTGGAATTAACATTGCTATGGTGAAAATTGATTTTCTTCAGGTTAGGAATAAAAAGTGATGTCTGGAGTCATCTGTTTTTCGCGAAAATATTCCACGACAATCTGTATTCCAACCCCTCTTCAGTTCAGTTCATTAAGTGGTTGGATAATTTGAGTTGCTAGGCGTATTATCTGTATGCCCGCGAATCACCGACATTCAGTATCGGAGAAACTTAATTCTGATTGGCTCACTCATGTAACAGACTGTCTCCTCACAAAGCCAAGCGGCTAATAGTCAAATGAAGACTGCAAGCGTGCACATAGGAAATTGAAGTCTAGCCTGCGTGTTAATTTTATTGCGAAAAACTGTTGGCCATAGTGATTACTTGTGGGAGAGTTTGGAGTAGGGAACATTTCCACCGCTAGGTGCGCAGTGTTATGAAAGGTAACTTTTAATCAAAATTTTAAGCAACGTTAATTATAAAATAAAAAGAATTTAATTATTTAAGAAGTAATTTTATATTCGATTTATAAACGTTACAATTAGCCTGTTTTTTAACGTAGAAAATAGAGACAATCTGGTATCTTAGCAGAACCCATGTGGCTTTATAGCGGCGATTGGGGCCAACTCACTCACAGCCTATAACAGCTGCAGTGATTCCAGCACCCAATCACACCACAAACAGGAAGCTCCATGGATCTAGTTGAAGTTACTATTACAAAAGTTTAAACAACATGGCCGAACTTCTACTCATCATCACATGCACTATAAAAGAAATAAAATTAAAATTTCAACTTTGGTTTAACCTAGAAAAGGTAGGGTAACGGATTAATTACCTTTGGTTCGCTAGTCAAATAAATCTGACTGATTGTTAATAGCAAAGGGTTACCCAAAATTAATGATCTAATACATTTCAGGTAGGAAACGCACATTTATCGCTCTGGTGGTATAAAATCTGAATAAATTAATTACAACACTCCAAAAAAATAAGGGTTGCATAATACTTAACTTGACTTCATATTTTGTTTTTTTATAATATAAAATAATATCAATATATTTAACTATTTAACTATAGTTTATTTTGGAATGCCAACTACGAACTTAATTAACAGCAAAAACATTTTACCGACAGTTAACTTAAATTACAACAAGAGAGAAATGTCGGCGAGTGACCATAATATTTATTTTAATTTACTTTTATTAATTCTTCAATACATAATGCCAAAAGTTGTATAACGAGGGTTATGCCAGCAAAGTTTTTGGAGCTCAACTTTTTGCAATTCACTTTTTCAGTTTACGAAAGAGAGGTTACACAAATTGTAGAAATTATGTCATTAAAGAAAATCGGCCATGTTGGCCACGTGATTCAGCACCCACATGCTAAATAAAAACAATTGATGTCTTGGAAGAAGATAGTCGAGGCGTAAACCGATAATGGGAAGATTCCCTCGGTCACATGAAGCAATATACCAGGCAGCTTCATCCTTGGTGCCGCTAGGCCGGTAAAACACTCCGCCATGCATGAAGAGGTAGGTTACCACTTGGTAGTCACTAAGCCATGCATGATGAGACAGGTTACCACTTGGTAGTCACTAAGCCATGCATGATGAGACAGGTTACCACTTGGTAGTCACTAAGCCATGCATGATGAGACAGGTTACCACTTGGTAGTCACTAAGCCATGCATGATGAGGCAAGTTACCACTTGGTAGTCACTAAGCCATGCATGATGAGGCAGGTTGCTACTTGGTAGTCACTAAGCCATGCATGATAAGGCAGGTCAGTACTTGGTAGTCACTAAGCCATGCATTATGAGGCAGGTTACCACTTGGTAGTCACTAAGCCACCCATGATGAGGCAGGTTACTACTTGGCAGTCACTCAGCCATGCATGATGAGGTAGGTTACCACTTGGCAGTCACTCAGCCATGCATGATGAGGCAGGTTACCACTTGGTAGTCACTAAGCCATGCATGATGAGGCAAGTTACCACTTGGTAGTCACTAAGCCATGCATGATGAGGCAGGTTGCTACTTGGTAGTCACTAAGCCATGCATGATAAGGCAGGTCAGTACTTGGTAGTCACTAAGCCATGCATGATGAGGCAGGTTACCACTTGGCAGTCACTCAGCCATGCATGATGAGGCAGGTTACCACTTGGTAGTCACTAAGCCATGCATGATAAGGCAGGTTACTACTTGGTAGTCACTCAGCCATGCATGATAAGGAAGGTTACTACTTGGCAGTCACTAAGCCATGCGTGATGAGGCAGGTTACCACTTGGTAGTCACTCAGCCATGCATGATAAGGAAGGTTACTACTTGGCAGTCACTAAGCCATGCGTGATGAGGCAGGTTACCACTTGGTAGTCACTCAGCCATGCATTATGAGGCAGGTTACCACTTGGTAGTCACTAAGCCACCCATGATGAGGCAGGTTACTACTTGGCAGTCACTAAGCCATGCGTGATGAGGCAGGTTACCACTTGGTAGTCACTAAGCCATGCATGATGAGGCAGGTTACCACTTGGTAGTCACTAAGCCATGCATGATGAGGTAGGTTACCACTTGGTAGTCACTCAGCCATGCATGATGAGGTAGGTTACCACTTGGTAGTCACTAAGCCACCCATGATGAGGCAGGTTACTACTTGGTAGTCACTAAGCCATGCATGATGAGGTAGGTTACCACTTGGTAGTCACTAAGCCACCCATGATGAGGCAGGTTACTACTTGGTAGTCACTCAGCCATGCATGATGAGGCAGGTTACCACTTGGTAGTCACTCAGCCATGCATGATGAGGCAGGTTACTACTTGGTAGTCACTCAGCCATGCATGATGAGGTAGGTTACCACTTGGTAGTCACTAAGCCACCCATGATGAGGCAGGTTACTACTTGGCAGTCACTCAGCCATGCATGATGAGGCAGGTTACTACTTGGTAGTCACTAAGCCATGCATGATGAGGTAGGTTACCACTTGGTAGTCACTAAGCCATGCATGATGAGACAGGTTACCACTTGGTAGTCACTAAGCCATGCATGATGAGGTAGGTTACCACTTGGTAGTCACTAAGCCATGCATGATGAGGTAGGTTACCACTTGGTAGTCACTAAGCCATGCATGATGAGGCAGGTTACCACTTGGTAGTCACTAAGCCATGCATGATGAGGCAAGTTATCACTTGGTAGTCACTCAGCCATGCATGATGAGGCAGGTTGCTACTTGGTAGTCACTAAGCCATGCATGATAAGGCAGGTCAGTACTTGGTAGTCACTAAGCCATGCATGATGAGGCAGGTTACCACTTGGCAGTCACTCAGCCATGCATGATGAGGCAGGTTACCACTTGGTAGTCACTAAGCCATGCATGATAAGGCAGGTTACTACTTGGTAGTCACTCAGCCATGCATGATAAGGAAGGTTACTACTTGGCAGTCACTAAGCCATGCGTGATGAGGCAGGTTACCACTTGGTAGTCACTCAGCCATTCATGATGAGGCAGGTCACTACATGGTAGTCACTAAGCCATGCATAATGAGGCAGGTTACCACTTGGTAGTCACTCAGCCATGCATTATGAGGCAGGTTACCACTTGGTAGTCACTAAGCCACCCATGATGAGGCAGGTTACTACTTGGCAGTTCACTCAGCCATGCATGATGAGGTAGGTTACCACTTGGTAGTCACTCAGCCATGCATGATAAGGAAGGTTACTACTTGGTAGTCACTAAGCCATGCATGATGAGGCAGGTTACTACTTGGTAGTCACTCAGCCATGCATGATGAGGCAGGTTACCACTTGGTAGTCACTCAGCCATGCATGATGAGGCAGGTTACTACTTGGCAGTCACTCAGCCATGCATGATGAGGTAGGTTACCACTTGGTAGTCACTCAGCCATGCATTATGAGGCAGGTTACCACTTGGTAGTCACTAAGCCACCCATGATGAGGCAGGTTACTACTTGGCAGTCACTCAGCCATGCATGATGAGGTAGGTTACCACTTGGTAGTCACTCAGCCATGCATTATGAGGCAGGCTACTAGTTGGTAGTCACTCAGCCATGCATGGTAAGGCAGGTTACTACTTGGTAGTCACTCAGCCATGCATGATGAGGCAGGCTACTACTTGGTAGTCACTCAGCCATGCGTGATGAGGCAGGTTACCACTTGGTAGTCACTCAGCCATGCATGATAAGGCAGGTTACTACTTGGTAGTCACTCAGCCATGCATGATAAGGAAGGTTACTACTTGGTAGTCACTAAGCCATGCGTGATGAGGCAGGTTACTACTTGGTAGTCACTCAGCCATTCATGATAAAGCAGGCTACTACTTGGTAGTCACTAAGCCATGCATAATGAGGCAGGTTACCACTTGGTAGTCACTCAGCCATGCATGATGAGGTAGGTTACCACTTGGTAGTCACTCAGCCATGCATGATAAGGAAGGTTACTACTTGGTAGTCACTAAGCCATGCGTGATGAGGCAGGTTACTACTTGGTAGTCACTCAGCCATGCATGATAAGTCAGGCTACTACTTGGTAGTCACACAGCCATGCATGATGAGGGAGGCAGGTTACTACTTGGTAGTCACTCAGCCATGCATGATAAGTCAGGCTACTACTTGGTAGTCACTAAGACTGCTGTTACACACAAAGGGAAAGTAAAATAACATCAGGCCGACAGTGAAAATTGTGTCATAAGTAAGCCCTAACACAAATGCTAAGTTTTCACTTACCCGGCGGCGGCAGAAGAAGGAGAATACATAATAATTCAAGAGTTGGAACAACTAGTAGAAAATGTGTTTGCTACATTGCACGAGAAAAAATGGAGAAGGTGGAAGTTGGCACGCTCCGAAATATTCTTCAATATGGGTGATTTCGAAAAGTCGTTTTACAAAGATATGATCACAACATATTATTATCATCAATTAATACAAACATAGGTATACAATAATAATATAATGCTTCATGTTAGAAATAAAGTTTAAATCACTCATACTTACATTTCTTAATATATTTATAACCTGACAAAACGACAAATTTGACTGGAATAAAATAAAAATAACAACCATTTTTTTGTAACATAAATGCAGGTCGACTTAATAGCTTTGGTAAAAAAAATAAAATTTAACTTCAAAAATCGAACAAATATGTTATTTACAAGTAACAAATGTGAACCAAACTGACACAATGGTTGGCAAAATTAAAAACCAAACACAATTAAGTTTTGAAAATACAAAGTGTTCAAGAAATATTATATAACAGTTTCAAAATTAATTACACAAAATGTGCAACATTAAATGACTCACATCATTATCCATTTAGAATTGAATATAATATAAATAACTGAATGTAACAAAATAAGGATATTAATGAAATTCTGAACTGACATTACAAAATACAGACATATAAAGCACTAGATGATGGCAGGGAGTTTTGCCCTAACCTAAATGACACAAAATAATTCCCAGAAAGTGAACATAAATTACAAATGGTATAACACAGAATCGAGTGCCACAAATGGCACAGCTTGCAGTTAAGTTCACATCAATGTTTACATAACTAGCTGCAATTGGTTTATGTTTTAGTATACTCCCACTGTTCAAGTTTTAATTCAAGTTAGATATATCTGTACTAGGCCCTTATCACTTTCCGATCACGTGACTATGATAGTTCTTAAAGTATTCGGGGGGGGTCGATGTTGGCTGAGTGGTTAGACTACTAGCCTCCCACCAACAGTGAACCGGGTTCAATCCCCGGCCGGATTTTCGTATGTGGGAATCGTGCCGGACGATACCGAGTTTTCTCGGGGATCTCCCGATTCCCCTGCGCTTGCATTCCAGCGCTGCTCCATTCTCACCTTACTTCACCTTCATCGACTCTCAAGACCTTGTTTTTAAGAGCCATTCGAATCCCTCATCTCAACTGAACACTTAAGTGTTCGTCAGCGCTACACATCCTATACTGACAATAAAATAACTGAGACACGATGAGTTTCGGTGGGTTTACCACGATCTCCAAATAAACAGTTTTACTTTATATGGCCCCGTTTCGATGCAGGGACGAGGAAAGTATATGTGCTGCTTTATTTGCAGGAAAAATAGCCGACGAACCTGGTGCTTTTAGTGGTAAAAGCTGCTACGTAGTTCAGTGTCTTTGCAGTAGTGTGAAGTCGGCGGTTGTCAGCCATGTTTGCTTGTATCTAAAGTAGGGGTGCCAACACTGCCAGGGTGCTAAGGAATCAGCGGTACAAACAAAAGTTTCCCTGTGTAATTAAGGTGTTTGCCAAGTAAAAGTTTGTTATTATATATATATATACATATATACATTTATATCAACATGTAGAAATTATCTGTAAATACCTTCTACTCGATTAAAATTATTATACGGTACACACGTATTTCCCCTTTTTTTTCTTTTCGTTGTTTTTAATTTCCTTTCTTGTTTCTTTACACATTTTGCTTTCTTGTCCTTGTACTGTCTCTCAACAATTGCGTTATTTTTGTTATTTCACACCATTTTTAGGGGTTTCCGATATTTTCCCCTGATAACCATTAATTTTTTTTTGTTTCAGAAATGTTTCTCTTAGTTTTTCCACGATATTCACTTCGATAGAAGAGCATTTCTTTGTTGCTGGATTGATGACATTGTACAGGTCTTCGTGTTTTTTTTCTATTTCAGATGCTTGTATCCTTGACGAGTGCGTGAGTATTTACAAAACAAAAGAGTGATATGACTGTGATAAGCCATTTGGGGCTCGTGCCGCCTTCTGTCGTTGGGGGGGCTGTGGTTATCATTGCAATAATGTCCGGGTCATCTCCCCCGCCTCTCTCGGCCCGACTCGGGGTGTCAGGAACATTCTACTGGGGCCGCGGTGGTGTAGTGGTTAGGCTACTCACCTTGTACCAAAGCAAATCGCGTTCGATTCTCGGCGGCAGTGTCACTAGGATGCTGGTACGTGTGTAACATGGTGAACATTGCCTTTGGCTGGCGGGTTATCTCGAGGCACTCCCTCTTCCTCTCCTCTTGCATTCCACTACTGATTCATGTTCACAACATTTGATCCTTTGCGTCGCTTGACACCCTTCAAGGCTCTCAACTATAAAAAAAAGCACAAGTTATTAACAATCGAAGAGTGAGAATATAGTTGGGTTTTTGTAGGCTGTTCGAGATAATGTAGGCACTTTTGAAATCATAATTTGAAAAGTGTCACTACCTTTGTTTGCACCACTGACTGGCACACTGCACCCAGTAATGTTGCCAACAATGTAGGGAAAGTATTTCCGTGTATTAACGTTGAGTTAAAATTGTCAGTAAAACTTTCGTGAACACTGAAATGATTTATTTTACTATGGGTGTTTTGTTGTATATAAGTGTGAGAATTAGCAAATTCGTAAAACATTTGTTATTCAATTTCACATTTTCCATAGACCGATTCATGACTAAACTGATCGTAATCAAGGGCAATGCTAGTTGTACATATGTTGAAGCAGGGTTTCAAAATTGGTCAGTTTACCTTCAACAACCTGGAACAGCATATGTTAATGTGTACTGCTGTACAATGCTGTAAAAAGCACATTGACAAAACTAAGTAAAAAAAGGGGGAGGGGGGTATTACAACTAAAAAGGGGGAAAACATAAAAATGTCACTGAATCATATTGATTCCAGACTAATATTGAAACGATTCAACATCACCATCACACAATCTACAGTACAGCTATATAAATGCGAATCTTTCACTAACCACCTAGCGACCAATTTACTTCAGACTTACAAAATGATTCAATAATATCCGAGTTCAAAGTCAAAATCCTATAACCAGCAGCATTTCCCCTTGGCTTGTTTCTGGTTTCTTCATTTTCGTAAAATATATTGTCTTAATGATAGTAATTATTCATTTAATAGGTTCATTATGTTTATTCGAAGAGCGTAGACTAGGTACAGTGAGCGAGTACACGTGTGTCGTTGTTGCATGGGCTCTCTCCTCTCGGTCGACTGCACAAAGCTGCTCGGTTCTCTACGCTATGGCTGGAGACGTTGGCGGGGATGTACAGTAGAGCTGAACTGTGACAAGCCTTCACCTCTCATCAAACTTCACTGCACTTATATGTAAAGAACACTACTTATTCGAAGAGGTGGGCAGAAGCGAAGACAACCAAAGTACTTAATCAGTAAATTATAACAAGAGTTACAGAAGGAGCTATGCGATCACACATTTTCTCCGCTTTCTGGAGGTATTATATTTACAACCAGATGCGAAATAGCTCTGCAGTCTCGCCACGTTGCCTGTGGCGCCATCGCGCGGCCATCCTAGTAACTTACGCAATTCATCCGGGTAAGTAAGCTAGTGATCCGAGTAGTTATACAAGTCATCAGCAACTGTGATATTGTAGTAACTTCCTTGATGGAATATGTGCACATTATAAATATATTTTGAGGACAAAGAGGCTTTAGGGTATGTTCCGCAATAATTTTGTAAAAGTTTAATGCCGGATGCCTTAGAAATTTTGTCGATTATTTTACAAAACTCTGTTGAAAATTTAACTCGTGAATTACTTAAAAATTCATCAGCTTACAGGCACATTGAAAAAGCATGACTGGTAAACTTTTTTTCCCCATAGATCCATGGTAATTTTACGACATTTTGTCTTCAGAAAATAGCAAAATTAGTTTTTAAATTCCCAAATTCGTGCAGTACGACGCTCAAATTTGCAGTATTTTGAGCCTGATGTATGGTAGATTTTCCAAGGTTAAAAACTTTCCTTTACAGTTCCAAAATTTTACCAGGCAATGTTTCACACTGAATATTTTGAAATGTTAAGAGGTAAAATCTAACGTTTGGCCTATAAAAGCCGTATCACCTTATCGTAATATATCATCAGTGGACATAGATTTTTTAAATGAAAACAGGGAAACATACACTGCAATAAATAAAAACGCGAATATAAAAGTAAAAAATTGCGGAAATATAAGGGGTGATATTATTTGGTACCTTGCATGCAAACAAAAAATGAGAATAACATGGTAAGACTAATGAAAACTCAAATTTTGTGTTGGGGGGGGGGGGGGGGGGAGGGGCACGATTATAAATACTGAAATATTACAGCGAATAAGAAGTTATGTATCAACGTTCCCATTTTAGTGAGGCTTGTCAACAAAACCTATAGCGAGGCTTAATGTTATTTCCACTTTCCATACTACACAACTACAGGAGTCTACGTTTCGTTTCCTCGACCTTTCTCTGTATTCACAAGCCAGTCTCACAGAGTATTCACAAGCCAGTCTCACGGAGTATTCACAAGACAGTCTCACAGAGTATTCACAAGCCTGTCTCACAGAGTATTCACAAGTCAGTCTCACGGAGTATTCACAAGCCAGTCTCACAGAGTATTCACAAGCCAGTCTCACAGAGTATTCACAAGCCAGTCTCACAGAGTATTCACAAGTCAGTCTCACAGAGTATTCACAAGCCAGTCTCACAGAGTATTCACAAGTCAGTCTCACAGAGTATTCACAAGCCAGTCTCACGGAGTATTCACAAGCCAGTCTCACAGAGTATTCACAAGCCTGTCTCACAGAGTATTCACAAGCCTGTCTCACAGAGTATTCACAAGCCAGTCTCACAGAGTATTCACAAGCCAGTCTCACATAGTATTCACAAGCCAGTCTCACAGAGTATTCACAAGTCAGTCTCACATAGTATTCACAAGCCAGTCTCACATAGTATTCACAAGCCAGTCTCACAGAGTATTCACAAGACAGTCTCACAGAGTATTCACAAGCCTGTCTCACAGAGTATTCACAAGTCAGTCTCACGGAGTATTCACAAGACAGTCTCACAGAGTATTCACAAGCCAGTCTCACGGAGTATTCACAAGTCAGTCTCACAGAGTATTCACAAGCCAGTCTCACAGAGTATTCACAAGTCAGTCTCACATAGTATTCACAAGCCAGTCTCACATAGTATTCACAAGCCAGTCTCACAGAGTATTCACAAGCCAGTCTCACAGAGTATTCACAAGCCAGTCTCACAGAGTATTCACAAGTCAGTCTCACAGAGTATTCACAAGCCTGTCTCACAGAGTATTCACAAGCCTGTCTCACAGAGTATTCACAAGCCAGTCTCACAGAGTATTCACAAGCCAGTCTCACATAGTATTCACAAGCCAGTCTCACAGAGTATTCACAAGCCAGTCTCACGGAGTATTCACAAGACAGTCTCACGGAGTATTCACAAGCCTGTCTCACGGAGTATTCACAAGCCAGTCTCACAGAGTATTCACAAGCCAGTCTCACAGAGTATTCACAAGTCAGTCTCACAGAGTATTCACAAGCCTGTCTCACAGAGTATTCACAAGCCTGTCTCACAGAGTATTCACAAGCCAGTCTCACAGAGAATTCACAAGCCAGTCTCACAGAGTATTCACAAGCCTGTCTCAACTTAATTTCTGGAGTAAATATTTAAAAACCTAACTAGTCAAGGTATAGGGAATGTCTTAACAGTTATTTACAAACCCAACTTATTTTTCTTATATGATTTGTTTCACCTCTTCAACCGTAATCAAATATTACCTAACTATTTAATAATTTCAATCCCACATGTGAACATACAGGTATAATTGAAACCGCACAAATAAAAAAAAAATCGTTATATGTTATGTTTAGCTTTAATTTCTTATGTCTGCTGGTCATACATTCTCTTTGCGAAATCTTGTAAGGAAAATTGAATATTGAATGGCCACTGCCCCTTAAATAACTTCACTACGCATTTGACTCTTTCCTGGTCAAATATAGGAACTCTACTATATATATGGGAGAAAATTATCATTCCAGCTTTCTCACTAAGCGTATACACTAGTATGGTAAATTTACGAATTATTTCTTTGAGTTTATTCACGGTAAAGTGAACACCTTTGAAAGCCCTCTCATTTGGAATAAAAGTCAATAAATGTATTTTACTGTAGCCTTAGACGTTAATTACCGAGTACTGTGGAATATACACACTGTGTTTGTTAATTACCGAGTACTGTGTAATATACACACTGTGTTTGTTAATTACCGAGTACTGTGTAATATGCACACTGTGTTTGTTAATTACCGAGTACTGTGGAATATACACACTGTGTTTGTTAATTACCGAGTACTGTGTAATATACACACTGTGTTTGTTAATTACCGAGTACTGTGGAATATACACACTGTGTTGGTTAATTACCGAGTACTGTGGAATATGCACACTGTGTTTGTTAATTACATGTCGATTTTTATTTTAAAAAGTGCTTAAAGGATAATAAACGGGCCTCAAAATTACTCACTTTACCATGAACAGTCTGTTCCAAATGGCTGTATACAACCATGGAATGACTGGAGTAGACAAATATGTGTTTCTTGTCTATTGAAGCCTTTTATACTATTAATGTATAGCCGGTTTCCTAGAAAATAAACATATATAATTATTTAATTAATAATACTGAAAACTATTTTTTACATTTGCCTCGATACACAGCTTGTAAGTATCAATTCTTACAATTAATTTTTTTCCAACTTTATATCTTCGAAATTGGCTTAAAAAAATTTCATTGACATTATTTTTTCCTATATGGAATTCCTACTGCTTTCAAACATGAGCAGATCGCTGGCAGTAAGGAATATTCCGCAGCACGCAGCAGCCAATCAAACGCAAGGCCCTGATCCCGGAGCCCCGCACAGCCAATCAGCGAATGGATACGTTGTTTCTCTTCTGTCTGCGAACTTGTCTGTGCGCGCAGGCCGGCGCTAGAGCTGGCGGATCTGCGAGGACGGAAATACAAAGAGACTCATGAAATTCGATTCAGGGCTGAACCGCCGCCGAGGTGAAGGGGCATCTGTAGTCAAATGATTCAGTGTTCGCCCCATTTCAACCCCCAACCTCCCTCTCCCCGAGCTACTTTTATATTTTTTCTTTCTCTACCCGCGGTCCTCCCCATTCTTTTCTTTTCGTTGCCTTCTCCTCTAAATCTCTTTCTGACTTCCTACGCCGGCGCTCCTGCCTCCCCCCCCCCCCTTTTTCCCTGGCAAGAGAACTTAGCCCGCCCAGAGAGCAGGATTAATGACACCACTAAAGCACCGTCTCCCCTCGTCGCTGGTTATTTTTTTAAGGCATGACTTTAAAAAGGAAGTGATTTACCCTCTCCCCCCTCCCCGCTGCTGCTGTTTGAGAAATTGCAGAAAAAGGCGGCGTTGCTGCTCTCCTATGTTTATACAGACTCATATCTCCACGTCAGTAGGGGCGGGAGAAAAGGCAAGAGGACTGTGTGGGGTGGAGGGGAGATCACGACACTCTCCCCCTTCCCCTCAACACGAGATTTGTCTCCCGTCACCCCCACATACCCCTGCGCCAATCCACCTAGAGAGCAACCCCTTTTATGAGGCCGCGAGTAGCAATCTGCATGCTAACAGCTACTTTCCACAGAAGCGGCGCTTCATCAACACAAGTAGTTGATGGAACAACCGCCAGATAGCCTCGTGGTCTCGCCGCACCGCCCTTCCAGTGGCAGAGGAATGATTCTACCAAGGGCTGGCCTGGCCTGGCCTGTGGATATGCATGACGAAGATTCTTTACCATGCCCGAGATACAATCTGCTACGTCTTTTTTTAAAAGCGAAATATTTCAGTTAAAAATTTGACAGATAAGCTTAGCTGGATTTTTTACACTTTTCATTTACTGTGTAGATCAAAATATTTCATTCCAAAGTAATCAGAAAAACTGAAAAATCGCAGAGGAAAATATTGTGAGGAAAGGAAACGTCTAGCGGCATAATTAAAATTCATTGAAAAACATTTACTAGCAATAATTATTTCTAACATTCTTGACATTTCTGTTATTCAGGAGTTTATTTCACAATTATAATGTTTAATCGTCCTATACTGCACTAGATTTTTCATATTTCTTACCGTATTTAATGGCTATAAATTATACTGTCACAGAGTATTATAACATTAATTTCTTTGTAACATAGATTCATATTACTTTCTTTTTTATGGTAGCGCAAATTATATCGTGTACAGTGTAGTCTTTAAACACTACTGCGTATAATGTATGTATATTTTCTTTCATCTCATTCCACAGAAATTAGTTTAATCACTAAGTTTCAAGCTTAGGATAGTATAAAGAAATTCGTTTAATCACTAAGTTTCAAGCTTAGGATAGTATAAAGAAATTCGTTTAATCACTAAGTTTCAAGCTTAGGATAGTATAAAGAAATTCGTTTAATCACTAAGTTTCAAGCTTAGGATAGTATAAAGAAATTCGTAAATTGATGATAAAAAGTAACGTAATTAGTTATAATCACAGTGTCCGTACACAATGTCCAATATCTAGAGAGAAAAAAACTAGGTGTAACGCTTTTATTCGCCTAGGATACGTTTGTAATGCGTGTTTGAGACAAGCTGTGGAGGAGCAGTGCGTATTTCATAATAACAACATGTTGTGCGTGTATATGTTTGTACATTTTTCACTCGTCGTGATAATATAACTAATCCTCCAGTTCAGTTTTACTATACTTACACCGTCAACCTTAAAATGTGAAATTGTAAACTAATTAACCCTTCCATTCACTAAGTCTAAATTAAACATACTCTACAGCAAGCATTTTGATGAATTACACCACATAGCAGGGCCTTTGAGGCCTCGTATAAACAATTAAAACGTTTGGAATAAGCCTTAAGCAATAGATCTTGGTAAATTTCCATCGTTTTGGTTAAAGCATTGCATACGCAGTTCAGTATTTGTTTATTAATGCAGTGTAAAAATTTGGAAACCAGGAAAACAATCCCTAATTCTTAATTTAGCCAATCCCCGAAAAACAACGAACAGTTATTTTTAATATAAATTTCCACGATGAAATATAGTTTTTTTTTTGTTTTCATGTTTGCTGTAAGGACTTTAAAAAATGCTCACTTTACCTTTAACAACGAATACTTAAATTTCGATTCCAAACAATGCCACTGCTTGATTCCCCAGGGTGTGTATATATACATATATATATATAAACTGTGTAACAGTTGCAAGTTCTCCCTCTATATATTGGTGACGTGATCGTAAGAAGCCGGCACAGAACAAAAGACTAATACAGAAGCAAGTAGTGCCTTAGCTGTAAGCATACCCAGTTATTATTGTGTGCTACTCTCCAGTGAAGCAGACTATGTTTGGAAAGATGTGCATGATTGGCTGGAGCAGTGACCTGTCGCCCGGTACAAGTCAGTCTTACACAGTTAGAACGAACCGCGTGGGGAAAGGGTTCGCCGCTCTTCATCGCTGGTGTCGGCAGCTGGCATCCATGTTGACCAGACGCAGACCTCCAGCCTGGTTCACGCATTCGCTGCTGCCACGCCCTTTATCTGGTACTCAGACCCTCGTACTCAGCACTATAGTCTGTTCATGGTTAAATTTGCACTTGTGAAAACCCTGCTTAAAATCTACTTGTATGTACGTTGTGCAATTTTCCACCTTATGCAAAATTAACATTGTCATGGGTATCATCACTTTACTCATGCGTCGGTCCAGCGAAATTGTGTAAATATTAGAAAAGTAAATATTATGTAAATATGCTCATTCAGATGCATTAAAAAAAACAGAATGTAAGTCGTCAGAAACGGCTACCTAACACTTTTTATTCGACGTAGTTATATGGAACTGATTTCCCTCCATCGTGACCTTCTTTAATGGGCGCATGTCACTCAGTGCGCCCGTTAAAATATATGCAGGCAGGAGCAGCGACTGTTTTATAAAGTTGGTTTCAAAAATGCTCACGTTATTGTGAACAGCATTTAAGCGTGTGATCTGCCCGATTTCCCATCCATACAGTAGTCGTGGCGTCTCTCCAGAACACCACTGGAGCATTAATACAGCTTTACACGTTCACAGGGAAGGGGATTCTGCCTGACCTTCTCTAGCATAAAGGGTTAATCAATGTCTTCACCGGTGGATCGGTTAACAGAGAAAACCTCCAGAGAAGCCAAAGAGATCAAACGTGGCCACCCCCTCCAACCACCCTCCCGCTAATTAGGTACTTGGGTGCCATAACCTTTGTTCCTGTATGTTTTCCTGGAGTGGGCGTTGTGAAGTTTTATTGTTTCTGAAAACAAGGTGTTAGCTATTTAACCCTTTCGGACCCACTTCAACCCCTTAACTTACTTATTAATCTATCGTACCAAGTGTTGCAAAAATATTGATTTTCGGTATGAGAGGTACTTACGAGTTGCTTGCAATAACTAGGGACCTGCAAAATTCGCGTTATTTTTTCGCTGCAAGCCGAACATGAACATAGTGTATGCTATAGGCTGTTCACGGTAAAGTGAGCACTTTTTAAGGCCCTTCCAAATGTTCCCTTTCATCCATTTTCCATCTTCCTGCTGCTTTTTAATATAAACATTGCAATGCGATCATTGAAAACACAGTGTATACATTTCACCACCCTCAAAATTGAACGCATGAGGCCGTAATAAGATATATTAATTAGTGCCTAATGCCTGATGATAGGGCCTTAAAAAGTGCTCTCTTCAGCGTGAACAGCCTATAGTTTGACTTCTTCCATTGGTCGAGAGCCCATAGATCAAGTTTATCCAATAGTAAAGTGTGTACAGTAGAGCAACCAATCTGCAATGAAGCGATCACACAGGTAAATGACGACGTCTAGTTGTCAGTAACCAATGCAATAGCGAATAGCGCTCAAGTGTACTCTAAATCTGAATCAGTGAGAATTTCACTGTTTCAATCAGACAAAAATATCTGACTTATACAACAGTCACTTCAGTGAATTTAACTGATGAACCAGTTTTAAAAATGGCATATTTCCTTCACTGATTCCTCAGTCCACTGTATTCTCAGTGGTATATTTTTTGACTGATGGACCAGTGAAACATCTGAGCAACTTGCTCCGTCTCTAATGTATCAGTGAAACTTCGTGTAAAAATGGGCCTTCACACATTGTTTTAAAATGGCCGTTAAACAACGTGTATCAAGTGAAGTAACAGCGAATAAACGTATAAAATGTATACAAAATCCATTCAAAACGTGTTTCGTCTTTCAAAACGCCATTCTACGAGGTAATATGAACACAAAGCCCTTCATTTCGTTTTTACGTCTTTCACTTCGATTACATGTAGGTCTAATCGTCACAGCGCTCTGTTTCAAGGTTTAAAATGCATTAAATATGTTGAAGAGAGTGTACTCGTACATAATATTCGTTTTAACAATCATAATGGCATCAATCAGACCACACATTAAGTTGTACGCTCACAGAATACAACTTCAAACTACACGATTTCGCAGACGTACTATAAAATGAATATTTTCCTCTCTCCATTTCAACTTGACGTAGTAGTTCAAATATAATATTTAATTCGCCACTGTAGTTGGCTGTCAATTATTCAATCCGTGAAATTATCCCACTAAAATAATCAGTGGTTTTCTACTGATTCTAAGTGGAGCCATTTTCACTGATTTTAGTAGTTCAATTTCACTGCAAATCAGTGGTTTTCTACTGATTAACCCACTACTGGCTGCTCTAGCCACTGAGATACTGCGGCCTCTCTATTGGGAGCTCTAGCCACTGCACCACTGCGGCCCCACTATTGTGTGCTCTAGCTACTGAGCTACTGTGGTCCACTATTGGGTGCTCTACCCTTGAGCTACTGCGGCCACACAATTGGGTGCTCTAGCCACTGAGATACTGCGGCCCTACTATTGGGTACTCTAACCACTGAGCTACTGCCCCACTATTGGGCGCTCTAGCCACTGCACCACTGCGGCCCCACTATTGGGAGCTCTAGCTACTGAGCTACTGTGGTCCACTATTGGGTGCTCTACCCTTGAGCTACTGCGGCCACACAATTGGGTGCTCTAGCCACTGAGATACTGCGGCCCTACTATTGGGTACTCTAACCACTGAGCTACTGCCCCACTATTGGGCGCTCTAGCCACTGCACCACTGCGGCCCCACTATTGGGAGCTCTAGCTACTGAGCTACTGTGGTCCACTATTGGGTGCTCTACCCTTGAGCTACTGCGGCCACACAATTGGGTGCTCTAGCGACTGAGATACTGCGGCCCTACTATTGGGTGCTCTAACCACTGAGCTACTGCCCCACTATTGGGCGCTCTAGCCACTATCTACAGCGGCCCCACTATTGGGTACTCTAGCCACTGAGTTACTGCAGCCCCAAAGTAGTATGATTTAGGGAAGTCTGGGACAACAGCGTTTGGAACCAGAGCCGGAGCCGGGGAGCCGCCATCTTGTGAAGTCACCCGACCGCCATCTTGGATGTCAAGGACCTTTCACCCCCGGGCGTGTGACCTTTCACCTTGACCGAGACCCCAAGGACCTTTGACCTCAAAAAAACTTAAAAAAGACATTAAAACATTCCAATCACTCCTTAAAAATTCCAAAAAATTCCTAAGAATTAAAACAAATTAGAATAAATATTTTATTATTAAAATTATTTAAATAATATTTTAAAATTATTGAAAAATATATTAAGACGATCCACAGAAATGTCCCATTTTTCCAGAAGTGGTGACAGGGATCAGTGACCCGGGGGCAGACAGGAGACACGGATCAGTGACCCAGGGGTCAGGAAAGCAGTACATTTGACCTTTGAACTTAACATTGAACTTTGACCTTGAAAATTAAAATAATTAAAAAAACACAAGAACTCGTAAAAACACTAAAAAACCGATTAAAAAATTTATAAAATATAATTATTAAAGAAATTAATTTAAAAATCGTTCTAAAAATTACAATAATTGTAAAAAAATGTACTCTTATACAATTTTATTTTTAAAATTTCTAATTAAAAAGTCTTTAACTCCGGCGGCCATTTTTCCCTCTTTTCCCTCGAATTTTTCTTTTTTTCCAAAAATTTTCCTAAAAACAAATTATAGAAAATTTAACTAAAAAATTTACATTTCCTGAGGACTCCCCCTGCACCACCAATTACTCACCACTGTACGACTCCAGCAAGCGACTGACTCCCTCGCCTCCACTCACCTCACCTAGACTCAGTCCGCCATCTTGATTTCTTCATTTTTCGTTTGTTTACATGCTACTGGAGGCAGCCATCTTTGTTTATATGTTACTGGAGGCTGCCATATTTGTTTTTAATTTGTCATTTGTTTATACATTACTGGAGCCCACCATCATGGTAGGCGACCGCCATATTTGTAGGTGACCACCATCTTGGCATACATCACCCATCCACCATCTTGGAAGACAATACCCAATAGCAATTAACCTTTGACCCGCGACCTTGAAAACCAAAGTTCGAGAAAAATGCATAAGTCAGCAAGCATAATACATTACAGACTACTACAGCCATGTTAGATGCAGACTACCTCGACCTTGTTCTAGTGACCTTGAATGACCTTGAAAATAAAAACTCGAGAAAAAATACATACAAGTCATTAAGCATATGACATTACAGACTACCACCGCCACTTTATAGGTACAGTCTACCTCAACCTTGACCCCATGACCTTGAAAACAAAAAAAACTCGAGAAAAATACATAAATGTCAGCAAGCATAATACATTACAGACTCCTATCGCCATGTAAGATACAGACTACCTCGACCATGACCCCATGACCCTGAATGGCCTCGAAATCAAAATCTCGAGATTAAACTCATAAAAGTAAGTATGCTATATTTGTGTGGCAGGTGCAGCAAGCAGATCAGCCGTCGCGACAGCTTACTTAGATATATTAAAGAAAATTGAACTTTTTTCAGGGTGTTAGCGACTGTAATATGTTAATTGAATAAAAAAAGTATGTGAATATAATTGTGTTTTATTTCGTTTTCATTCTTTGACAAAACTGCGATGCCCTTCCTAAGGGCATAGCATGCGGGAATTATATACAGACCTTCAAGAACCTATCCACAAGAGGATAAGAAAAATATCAAATCTGTGTTATTTATTTGTATAAATGTTTCAAAGTTTACACAGGATTATAGAAAACATTCATGATTTATTATTTATCTATATTCCCAGTCTTCCAAAAAAACTTCGCACTGATTAAATAACAAAATATCAGATGTGCACAGAAATTTATACAATGTACCACTTTCAAATAAAAAATACAAGTGCCCATTAAAAACTGTGCTAGAATTCCACAAACAAGTGGTGCTTGAAACCATTTCAAGTTAAATTTTATGCCTCTCTTGTGTCCCACAAATCCATGTCACTACTGTACTACTACAGGTTTAATGGTATTGTCATAAAATAATACAGATAAACCACATGCCTGGGTGATATGTCGCTTTCAGAACAAATAGAAAAACATGCTCTCAACTCCTTTTAAAAGCCCACAAGGCTATTTTTTCATGTTTAGCATTTTCTTAGAAATTCTCTTAATACTTAAACATTTTTCTTTAATACTGGCTAGATACAAAGTCTAAAATTGGAGTATTCCTGACTCCTAATGTAAGCGTACTCCTTGAGCACTATACTCACAATGCTGACATTGACAATAGAGTCAATATTGTAGTAAAGTCCAGCAAAGACACAAATGACTCTAATTTTCCCATTTTATTACACTTTAAGAATTTTCGGCTTTCTTTAAAAATACGAATGATAACTCTGATCAGCTGATAGTTCATACAGAAATTTTCTGTCTTGGAATACGGAAATTCCTAATTTTTTTCTACCTGCCATGATGCAAAAGTCATAATCCTGGCAATGGCCAGAGGGGCCAGAAATATTATTTGTGTCACGACATTATTTTTGTAGTTAACTGTGAGCTGAACGTCCAAGAGTGCTGGTCTCTGCCTACACGATCAAACTCCTGGCGTTATATATAAAACTTTTACTCCTCCCAGGGAGGGAGCAACGAGAGTCCGGCCAATTAGAGCCCAAGAAACTCTCGGAAAGCTTCTATACAAATCCAAATTACTAGTGAACAACCACTTCTGGCGCTACAGTTCCATGCCACGTGGTTAACCACTCGGCCATGCAACCGCCGCGACTGCAGCGAGGTCTGGCGCTGGTGGGTCAAACTATACCCTACACTCACCTCACGTGAACGCCGCAGTTGGAAGCTATGTCTATTGCTGGACGACACCTTGCTGTCGCACGTACGTAGGCCTGCTGGGGCAGGCTTTTCGTCGCAGACCATCATGTGAGTGTATCATTTACGTAAGTAAAGTCACTAAGTAATTGTGGACAGATAGCAACACGTTTTTCATGTAAAAAGTTCGTTTTATGCGGGTTATAGGTCCACTCTGCACACATTGTCTTCCTCATAGCACCGGTGTTAAAGTGGGCAGACATAATCGGAGTGGAGGAACGTAGTTTTATGAGGGGCGTGCCTCAAAATATAATTAAATTTTAAAAGGTAGAGAAATAAAATTAATTTTACTAAAAAGTGTTGTATATAGTTCTACATGTACAATTATATAGTTAAATAAAAAGTTTTTAAAATTAAAAAACTATACATTTTAAAAACAGCAATATATATATATATATATATATATATAATAAACTATACATGACGTCAAAGTCTCGAATCACGTTTGTAGGTAAACTACTGATTGGAACCAACTGTTTAAAATAGGGTTAAAATATACAAGTATTTTTATACCTATAAATATAACGGTCGACAGCACGCTTGGATTCCAGCATACTTATTTATATGAGTTTAATATCGATTTTTTGTTTTCGAGGTCATTCAGGGTCATCTGGCCAAGGTCGAGGTAGTCTGTATCTAACATTGCGGTAGGAGTGTGTGATGTATTATGCTTGCTGACTTTTATGCATTTTTCTCGAATTTTGGTTTTCAAGGTCGCAGGTCAAAGGTCAATTGCTATTGGGTATTGTCTTCCAAGATGGTGGATGGGTGATGTATGCCAAGATGGTGGTCACCTACAAATATGGCGGTCACCTACCAATATGGCGGCCTCCAGTAACATATAAACAAAGATGGCTGCCTCCAGTAGCATGTAAAGAAATAACGAACGAAAAATCAAGATGGCGGACTGAGTATAGGTGAAGTGAGAGGAGGCGAAGGAGTCAGTCGCTTGCTGGAGTCGAACAGAGGTGAGTAATTGGTGGTGTGGGGGGAGTCCTCAGGAAATGTAAATTTCTTAGTTAAGTTTTCTATAAATTGTTTTTAAGGGAAATAGTTTAGGGAAAAGGGAAATTCCGAGGGGAAAAAATAGGAAAATGTTCTTTGTAGTTAAACACTTTTTAATTAGGAAATTTTTAAATAAAATTTTATGAAATAAAATTTGTAACGATTATTTTAATTTTTGAAACGATATTTAAATTAAATTATTTAATATTATTTATTTATAAATTATTTAATAGATTTTTAATATTTTTTTTTGTATTTTTTAAATTTTCAACTCAAGTGACAAAGGTTAAGGTCAAAGGTCATATGTACTGCTCTCCTGGCCGCTGGGTCACTGATTCCTGTCAGCATTTCTGGAAAAAATGCGTGATTTCTGTAGATACTTTTATCGTTTTAAAATAATTTTTTCCTTAATTTGTAAGAATACATTTTTTGAAATTTTTTAGAATTTTTTGGAATTTTGTAGGAGTTTTTAAAATTGTTTAATGTTTTTTTAGTATTTTTTGAGGTCAAAGGTGATCGGGCTCAACGTCAAGGTTAGAGGTCACACGGGTTGGGGGTGAAAGGTTAATGACATCCAAGATGGCGGTCGGGTTACGTCACAAGATGGCGGCTGCCCCGTTTCCCGCTCCGGTGCCAGATACTGTTGTCCCAGACTTCCCATAATCATACTAATCTCCAATATTGGATACTCTAGCTACTGAGCTATTACGGCCCCACTATTGAGTGCTCTACCCACTGAGATACAGAGGCCCCAGATTGACTGTTGCTCCAGAAAGAAGCAAGTTTTACCTAAGACCAGGAAGTACGACTATCCATCCTTGTATACTTTCAGATATGTTATTCACGCAGATTATTTAAGGATGTGTGTAATGAATTGTGTTACGATTGCGGGCCGCGGTGACTGAGCGGTTAGCCTGCTCGCCTCCCATCAGGGCGAGCGGGGATCTCTAGTTTCCCCCGCCTTGCATTCCGACGCTGCTCCATACTCGTCTAGTTTTACCCACATCGGCTCTCAAGACCTCGGTGTCAAGAGTCGATCGAAATCTGTCTACTCCATTCATTTTCTTTAATAAATCAAATTAATTAAAAATATGTTCAGGATAAAGTGTGACCTAGCATGCAGGTTCGTAACTAAGACAGGGTTTATTATTTCACATAATAGCACACAACAGCACGAATATTCACATTACTGACAAATTCGCATTTATTTAAAATGACTGTATCCACTTAGATGGCACATGAACAAAGTGAGGTGGTTCATGTTGCATTGTACATACATATTGTTACAGTTTCTCAGTCAGTGGGCGTGAGTACTCGAAGACACGGGAATCTCATTTAAATAAAATTGTAAAGTGGTTTGATTTGCTCTGTTTTATGGTATGATTTAATTTGAATTTGAATATTTTCTTCCTTTTTGCACTACGTTGATTTATGGTATTCAGATAGGTTTTAAAAGTATTATAATATTCCTTGAGATGGTTTAATGTTTTGGTAATGTATTTGTCTATCACTGAGCATACACCTCGCTTTCACGTTAATAAACACTGGTTGATAGAGGCGAATGACGTGACTGTTTCAAAATAAAGTTTGTTTGGAATAAAATATAGAACATAAGAAAAATGTTCGTCCAAATAAAGTTCTGCAATAATATTGAAGAGATACTTCATTGTATAAAATGAGAATTATGAAGAGGATAATTATAAATACGTGAAATTTGCAAGATGATTTAGTTTGCAGATGTATTTGGAAGAAGATTCTGTATAATATCTAACGATATACAAGATTGTAAAGAAGATATTCCTGACGGCGGGAAGTCCCATCTCATGGAGGATTCCAGAGTCAACTGATGAGCTGCTGTACAACCGGGATCATTCTGCGGCGGATCGACAACGAAGCTGGACGCCTGCGCACCCGAGAGCAGAGACAACGTGCTTCGTGAGGTTCCATCAAGTCGGTGAGAGAGAGAGAGAGAGAGAGAGAGAGAGAGAGAGAGAGAGAGAGAGTCTAACATAGTTTGCTATTCCCGAAGTTGTAGCGTCTGATAAGTCATGTGTGACCTTATTAAAACTAAAACTGGGTCAGTGACGAAGCTGAGCTAATTTTATTGAAGCGATCCTTATAATAGTGTTGTTCGCTCAACTACTAATAATTTATGATTGAAAGCTAGAATTGTTTGGTGCAGAATTTTTCATCATTAGTATTGACACTGTATTTTGCTGTAATTTGAAATTTTGATCTACTTTAAATATTCATCAAAAAAGCTTTTAATTTCTAATCAGTAAATATATTTTCAAAATAATTATTTAATTAAAAAAGAAAGAAACCCTACAATACTTTTTAATCCAAGTCATTTGCTTATAATATTTCCTGGTCTTTCAGAAGTCCAATATTATTATTATTATTAAATGATACATAATCTTACATTAAATTGGAACGTTAAAGTGACATGTGTTGAACTGATATGTTCACGAATAAGAATATTTTGTACTAAATGTGTGACTGCTAACCATAGAAATAAGAAGCTAAATTGAGCAACTATTTGAATTATCATTTTGGTTGAAGTGAACAGATTTAATGTTTACCTCTTTAATTTTAAACTAGCTGCTACAAAATAGTTAGTAAAATTTTCCTTATTTATTTACAAGCACTACAAAGAGCAATACATCTCACTATAACTGGCAATCACTTTGCTATCGATAATTAATACATTTAACCAATATAATTTGCAATCACACCAAAGAAATTAATGAAATAAAATAACTAAAATCAGTCTCAATAAACAGTGTATCAAAACCTATTAAACTATTTTACAAAAATATATGTTCATGTTTGACAGTTCCAATATTCTCAATGAAATCCGCATCAAACATTCATACAGTCCCACCTTAATTCAGTTCACATTCCACCAGTCCGGAGTGCTTGGAGCGCCCTTATGCACGGCAAACTTTCTACTCGTTGCGTACCACGACCCCTTTCGTTCGTTTTATCTGCTGGTGTCGCTCGTGGCACCAGACTTCACCCGATAACCACACTTCAGCCTAATGGCCACCAAAAAGAATGCTGACCGTCCAGATACGATGGTATTTATAGTGCCGTCGGCCATTGCAGAGACATTTCTCCAGATGGCATGTTGTACCAACAAACGAGATTACTAGAAGATTGTTGCTCATACACTCAAGTAGTAGACTCTTCCGGCAGGAAGGAGGCTGTGTCGCGAGCTAACGGGTGGCGTGGAGCATTGAGCCGGTCTGTATTGGGGAGGGGGAGGGGGGAGGTCCCCCTCCACATCGCCCGCGCCCAGTGCGCGAGTCCTGAACTAACTATGTAAAGGCATAATACCAAATGAGAAGGTAAGTAGATCCTACGCTGGGTTTTCTAAAGTGCTCTGTTAACCGTGAACCACCTGTATAGTCTGCTTCACGAACAACTGCACTGTTTGTTACCCTTCTGAAATAAGTCTTATGAAGTGTAAATATTATCGAATTTTTTAAATAGCTACTTTACTTATAATTCTATCGTTTCTCTCGACCAACGCACGAATAAAGTGACTAGGTCCCCCGAAAATGTTAATTTGATATATGACGGAAGAATACACGATGTGCATACACGCAGATCTTAATCAGGACTTTGAAGAGTGCTCAATTTACAATGAACATCTCGTGTCATATATTACAGTACTGCAGAGTAAATATAGCCGAGACTAAGGAGTGTCCAGAGTGGAGCAACAACTGTAGGTGCCAGCGAGGGCGGTGTCCTTGGAGAGGACACGGCATGGCGAGGGGCCAAGTACAAGGCAAGTTGCCGCAATTACCCCGGGAGACGGACAGTCTGTGTCGAGCTGCGGGATTGGCCCCGTTCTTCTTTCCCACCTCGCGAGCCACATAAATCCAGGTGGGCCGAGCCCTCCTGGGGGTCGGCAAGTTGGCGGGAAAAGTTGAGTCGTTTCATGCGCCACCGCCCGACCAAGACGTCTTTAAACAAGACAGCCCGGGGGAGGTGCAAGTGCCCGACGTCTCCTGGGGCGTCGTGTGACGTCCTCCCTCTCCTGCGACGCCGGTCGACGGCGCACGACGTGTCTCCACCCCTATACCTCTCCTTCGTCTTCAGCTCCGTAGTGCTACAGAGCAGGGGCCATGGTGGTGCAGTCATCAGGCTACTAACCTCCCATCTAGGCGATCGTGCTGGACGAGGCCGCTGGTTGGAGGGTTTTCTCGGGGATATCCCCCGTCCTTGAACTCCCCTCGCCTCCCCACGTCGGCTCTCAATACCTTGTTGTTAAGAGCCGTCCAAATCTCTCAACTCCACAACCCAATAAACTGTAACCAATCCAAACATTCTGGAGGCTGAGCTAAATGTTGACATTAATGTTGCTGGCCTACCAGTTTTCATGTAGTCTAGTCTATACTACAGTGAGTACACAGTTTGCGCTGGTCATATTAATGTTTAACTCACTAGAACCCCAGCTTTGCTAGTGCAGTACCATGATCGTAAAAATACCAGCGTGTGAAGACTATTAAGTACAATGTAGCTTTCGCTCAGGTATTTACCAAGATATTCAGGCTTTGAATGCAATAAGATCGTAACAGTAATCGTGTAAGTCACTGAATTAACCTTAAAATTGTGGACGTTTTAATCTCTAAATGAGATACGCCGTCACTGCTGAAATCTAGACAAGATATGTGTGAGAATTGTCTATGCAAACCTGAAGATATGTTCGTTTAACTTCATAGTTTGAAATAAAAGAAAGCCAATATATAACGATGTAATTACCCATTTAAAGCGGAAATACTTAAAAAAGAAAGTTTTTTTTTCGACCTCCTCAAACTATGTCGGAAAAATATTATTTGTAGTCCTAAATAAGAAAATTGTTTTATGGTGTATTTCCAAATCTCAACCAAAGTCGCTAATGAGTAAATACAAATGCTTTTTTCCACTTGACACACACTTAATAAATGCACTACGAATTCCACTCAACTGTTTATTAATAAAATAATGCTACATATTCATCTGAAATGTACATCACACGCGTAAAAAAAAAATATTTTTACAGGTTACATACGCATCTGTGTCAATGTCACTTCTAAGCAGATATTTACAAAATGGCAACATCAAAATTGTATCAAAGGAATAAAGAACCCACAATACGAAAATATTCATATGCTTAGCAGCCATACAAAGGAATGCATTCATAGCTATGTAAGAACAAATTACAATAGACATTGTTTAATTACTTAAGCAAAATATCGTAATATATGCACGGTATCTGTAGAACACAACAGCTAAATATTTTCCTAAGCAATACAATATTATTAAATTGTGATAACATTCCTAGTTTTCTGGAAACGTACTTAATTGAGCAAACATTTGTACCTTTGTCTTGAGTTACTTGTTAGGAATATAGTCTTCGAGAAAAGCATTGAGATGTTGGCAGTACTTACTATGTCTCCCAATAATCAGTATGTTTTTATGTATAAACATATTGTTCTTAGAGAAAAGCATTGAGATGTTGGCAGTACTTACTATGTCTCCCAATAATCAGTATGTTTTTATGTATAAACATATTGTTCTTAACATTTTGGAATGTATGTAAATTATAGTCTTAACAATATGGACATGGCCGTGATAAATTAACGCATATGTTATACTTTAGTGTATTAAAAAACGTAACTAATAAAAGAGAGTAGAACACATTTATTACCTAAGTTTTGATTATGTTGCTGTGTATTATTTGTTTCTCATTAAAGTAAATTAATCCACGGCTATGAAATGAAACGAAAATGAGTAACCACAGTGGAAAAACAATTCTGCAATAAGAGCAAAGAAAGACTGGTTCCATTCTATTTTATATGATTTTACTATATAAATGAGATCCGTAGCCACATTTTAAAAAGTAGGTGGTTCATACAACCTAAAATCTGTGCGCGCAAAATATAATAAAATAATTTTGTTGTTTTCCGAATATTTCCACAAATACGGCGATGGAGCACTTGACGCGCGTGGCAATGTCGCCCTTATTGTACTTACCCCGCGTTTCTCAACCTCGAACGTGGACAAGGTCGCACTCTCCATTTCTGTTGACATTTTCAACAACCGTGGCAAACAAAGACAGCATGTCGCGTCAAGAAGCGAGACTAAAGGTAGGCCTAAATTCCACGACATAGGAATTTTTTTTTATATAAAGGGGATTTATTGTTTTTTAATCGGGTCACAACCGTGAGCAATTTCAAGATGTTCATCTCTTTCTCGAAGTTTCCTTATAAAATAGTACTTGCACTGAAAGAAGCATTTTTTTCTGTATAAAATTGTGCATTTAATTCGCTAACTTGTCTAACATCATGTGATTCCCTAGGTGTGGGTGAATCTGTTACAAAGTAAAGTATTTGAATCGCTAAATTTCTCGAATAACTTTATTCACATTGTTTAATTTCTAAGCATTTTCTAGTGGAAGGGTGTCTCGAAAAGAAGCCTGAATGCTGGGTAAGTACTGCGTTTCTAAACACAGTTTACTGTTAAAAGGAGATTTTTTTCAAACTGAAGGAATTGTTAAATTAATTCCAATGAGTATTTCCTGCGTTGCTTTTGGCAAAACCTAAAAAGATAAATTTGAAACTACTCTCCTGTAACTGATCCAGAGGTTCGAGCAGGACTTCATGGAGCTATTTTAGTGTTGGAGGCTGGCGATAAGGTCGACACTGACACGCTCATCAAGTGCACGATCGCCATTACGCGCAGGGCTCTCAACTTGCGTGCTACTTGTCGGGCTGCGTATACTAATGGGAATTTTAATGGCGACCCTACCTGCGTACGAGAACACTGCCAGCCAGTTCACACCCTAGCGCGTAGAGACGATGGAGCACTTGATTCGCGTGGCAGTGACGCCCTTATTTACTCCGCGTTTCTCGACCTCGAACGTGGGTGGGGAAAATTTAGTTGTACGCGAGCGCCTTAAAAAGTGTAAATGTTGATGGAAGGAGAGTGAGGAGTGGGGAGATGGCAGGCGCTCAGAGGGAGAGGAAGAAGTTGGCGGAGAAGAGCCAATAGGCGACAAGTACCCAGCCGAGCGTGGCCCATACATCCTGCGACAATGTGAGCATGTGTGTGTTCATGCTGCCCACAGACCAGTGCCAGGGGAACACTTTGTAGCACAGCTCGTGGCCCACGTACATGATGAGCGCGTTCATACCTGGAACACAACACTCACATTACACGATACAGCTACACTCCACAGTCCTCTACGCACTCTAGCACAAGTCACTTGTTCATCAGGTTAACCCTTTGGTCAGTATGCACGTATATTATACTCGTGGATATCTTCATACAGAAATTTCTTTGCTCTTGAAGTAAGAACTCACACTTTCATCGTTTTACCCTTACGCTGGAATTTGTCGGAAACTAAGTAAAAAACTACAATGAGTTAGCATTTCAGTTTGTAATAATGTAACTGTTTTTTTTTTTTTATAATTTCTCATATGAAATCCATGGATTGTAAATCTTGTTACATTTGTCGGGACTCGTTAATTAGTACACAGTCAACGCGCGATTTCATTGGCTAACAGCTAACCTACAAGGCGAGTCCTTTAAAAGAGGCCCCGTGTGACATGTGTGCAACGGAGCGAGGGAATAAGGAAATACAGATCAGTGTGACAACAACATATAGAATAAGGTGCTGGAAGTGTCCGCTCTAAAGGGACAGGTCTACATTAACAACCTCCACACACTCGAAGAACTCCAGGCCAACATTATGACAGCTATCGATGCCATCCCGCAGCATGTCCTCGCCCGTGCCTTTCACAACATTTGGTGTGGTCTGCACACCTGCCTCGAGGTCAATGGCGGACACTTCCAGCGCCTACTCTAGGTATTTTGTTCTCACACTGGTCTGTATTTCCTCATTCCATCGTTCCGTTACACACGTGTCCTACGGAGCCTCTTTTAGAGGACTCATTCTATATAATAAACGTTTCAGTGTATATAGTATGCGTATCCGGTGTAGTCAGGACCAATAGGACGATGGTTAGTGGAAATACAGAAACCGACATGACTGATTTTCCTGTAGTGGAGGATATAACTAGCTCAGTTCTACCTTGTCTCCAGCTCCAGTAAATTTGGGTCGTCCTCAAACGGTTAAACTAAAAATTATTTCCGAACGAGTGAAGAGATTTAGGTGGCTCTTAACAGCGATGTTTTCGGAGCCGATGAGGGTGGAATGTGGTGGTTATGGAGCAGCGCCGGAATGCCCAGAAGACCCCCGAGAAAACCCGCCGATCAGCGGTATCGTCCGGCAAAATTGCCACATGTAGGAGTGACTCCGGCGGGGGATGGAACCCAGCTCGCCTGGCTGGGAGGCGAGTAGTGGACCACCGCGACCAGGCGAGTGAGTGGACAAGGGAGGAAGCCTCACCTGGGTAGTAGAACGGCGCACCGCTCCACCAATCACGAACGTCGATGACGTAGTAGCAGGCACTCAGCAATAAGAACGCGAAGCTTGTAGTCAGCAACACGAAAGACATCGACCTGAGGACCAGAACACGCGGCCATTGTTACTGTCCTTTACAATACGCGCAGATCAAGTTAACGACTCTTAATGGGGCTTCATACCAAAAAAATGTGTACTTAACATTGTTCAAACTTGTGCACATGATACGTAATGACATTTTACTTGAATAAAAATATTTTACATTTCTTATTTTTTTAACAAATTTATATTAAGCCCTGCATATTTATGTTTACCTGCAGCTATGATAAAGGATACTATTCTCTGAATGAATAGTGCAATGGGGGTGAATGACAAGATGTCGATTTTTGGACATTCGCCATTGCGATGCAGATGTCTGTCATGGACAAAACAGAACTGAGTACGAAAAATACTTTACAAAGACAAGCAACCTACGGACGAGAAAAGAAATATACGTATACAACACTTGAAAATTCCAAGCCGGAATAGAGTGAAAAAACAGAAGAGCAACTAATTACATATATTTATTTTCTCGTCCATAGGTTGCTTGTTTTTTTTAAGTGTTTTCCGTGCTCAGTCCTGCATCACAATGGCGAATGTCCAAAAATCTACATCTTGTCAACAAATGCTATTTCGTAAATATAAAAAACATTTACAATGGAAGCTAACGCCATGGTCTACCGCTTGGTAATCACTAGATAACAGTTCATGCATTTAAAAAAATATTACAAATATGTAATTTTATTTAACATTTTTTTACATATGGATGGCCTGTTATTTGTTGATAAACATATGTATCACGCGGTAACCCACGCCAGTATTAATACATTATAATTGTTTTTATTTCTACAACTAAGTCAGCATTTGTTACTATGGCTGCGGAAAAACAGAAAAGGTTTGGATTTAACTTCAAATTATTTTAAAAAATATAAAGATTGATTTGTTTTTATTCGAGGGAAATGCCATAAAATACAATGCTTACAAGTTAAAAGCGTTTGGAAAAATTATAAAATAATAATTTTTTTTGCCATCCAGCAACCTTAATTAAACATAATTAGTTAAAGGTAGCACTCTTGAAAAGGTCCGGCTAAAACGCTTTGTAGTAATAAGGCTTCTATGGCATTCAGGAAATCTGAATTCGTGATAAAAAAAAATAATCAAATACAGTACTACAATTTATTCTTCTTATATTGAATCCAAAAGAAGCCTCGATATTATATTAAAACTTACTTCATTAAGTGCAAGTAAAGCGGTTTTCTTGTTTATTCAAAATTATATTCATGCCATAGATAAAATCAACAGAACTAATAAGTGAGACGAGTTTTTTATGTTTACTTAGACAAGTAGGTTGTTAAAACAATAAAAGCAGGAATTTGGCAATGAGAGGCATTATATTACTTATAAAATATATTTATTAAGGGAAAGTTTAGATAAAAACAAATAGAAATAAAAAGAAATTGTAACATCTCATAAAACATGCCAGCCTTTTTATATGGTTCTTTGCCTTCCATGAGATAAGTGACACACAAATACCCGGCGACGTCACAGAGTATACACTATTCTAGATTAATTGGTAACTTTTGAAACTAACCTTTGAAGATGTCACTACCCCTACCAACATATACACTGACGAGTATGGCTGTTCTTTGTCTGCTGCCCCAGTGTGTAGCCAGTTTAACCTCAGACCAGAATACACGTTTCCTTGTGGGTCCATTATTGGACTAGAGTTCACCTGGGCGTGTCTGATAAATTGTGATCCAATTGACAGACATTAACATACGTTTGAAGTCTAGCTTTCCCTGAAGTGAATTCGCCAAAATCGCTCAGCCCCTACCTATAATGATACGTGTAGAGGATTGGACTGTGTGTGTAGCTCACCAGAGGTTCTTGTTGACGGGCACCCAGCCGGCCTCCTTGCTGGCCAGGCAGAGTACGGCTCCTCCTACCCCGGCGAGTGTCCCCCAGACGACCCACCGCACCAATCTGCCCTTCCACTCACGGTAGAACCCGAGCACTGACCCAGCTTGCACACCCAAGAACACCTGGAACACAGACAGCAGGCAGCCTGGCCGCCCACCGCACACCACAGTCCTCACATCCTGCCAACATACTGCAGTATCAAACATGCTTGTAACTAGACACCCGGAAATTTCGCCCATTCATTCGTCAACAAGCTAGTCAGTTGTTCATTGATTGTTGCTCCAGTTTAACACCACACCAGGTAGAGTAGTAATTGGTCCTTGTTTTCTTCCACGTTAATTATTGGCTGACTCTCGTCGAGGGCGTGTCTTACAAACTCGCTTCCAATTCAAAATTGTCTCATGTGTACATGTGTTTGAAGTCTAGCTTGTCCTCAAATTAATTCGCGAAATTTTCAGGTCTCTGCTTAGAATACATAGACATCACACCGTTTCACCTGTTAACCCTTTCAGACCCACTTTAATTTACGGTTTCAGGCGTTGCAAACAAAATAAACTTGATGCGTGCTGTACTTAAGTCGACACAACACTTGTATCGTTGTTACAGTCAATGAATTGTAGGCTAGGTATATGCTGGGCTACAGAAATATGAGACTATTGAGGCCCTGAGAACCCAAGATACCTCAAATATACAATTTCCAAGAATACTGAAAAAACCACGTATGTTTACAAACAAGGTGATATAAGGAAAGAGGCATAGAGTACGCATAACAGTGGTCAATGAAGCAGAATACGTACTACCAAAAACTGCATTAAATTGCATAAGATTAAAACTGCACCACCAAATTGAAACATGAAAGTTTTTATATTGATTTTTAATATAGCATTACATATTTTTTATTTTATTTTCTTTTGGAGAAACATTACAAAGACCCAAAACGCTCGTAACAATATTCAACTACAATGTTTAAGAAAATGGATATTTTACAATAATATTTCAGGGAAACACTCACACACACACACACACACACACACACACACACATATATATATATATATATATATATATATATATATATATATATATATATATATATATATATATATATATATATATAGTCCCACAAGGACTCTTTAAATATATATTTTTTCTTTGGTTTTTTCTCACCAAAATGGATTAAACCATTCACCAATATTACCCCTATAGTACAACCCAAGTGTTCAGCCAAAAGGGATTTCAAAAATTATAATTCACAAAAAAAAATTATTAAAAAGGTTAAAATATGACTTATCCTATAGTTTCATGCATAACTTTCCCTAGCCATGACATTTAAAGCCACTTAAAATTTCATCTCTGGCTTTTTGTTCAACAAACGCAAAAATTTATGTCTCCCAAACTGGCCACCTAAAATTTCCCATGGCCATTAACAGGTATTTTTAAGGTCAATTTCTCTTGCTTCAGTTACACAATTCATTATTCAAAAATGTAAATCCACCACTATTTTCAAATTAAAACTGAGAGAAATCTCTGGCCATTAAGCCCTGGCAGAGGTCATTTATTCCCCCCGAACAGCCCGTTTCCAAAACGGTGGGCGAAACAAGACCATGAATGAAGCTATTCAATCAGCCCAAAAATGGCAGAGAAAAGACAACACACAGAGTATCATTTTCACGAAAATTTAAATTATTTTTGACAAGAAAAATGCAAGGTTCCTCACCGCATATTTAATAATATATCTTATTAGAAAAATTGAAAAGATTCCTTATTATGTAGTGCAGAAATACTTATACTGCTCATGTTATGGAAAAATATCCTGACCGTAAATAAAAAATTAGAGCATCAAAATGACGTTCCTGCTTCTCCTTAAGGGTTTTAGGTTTTTATTTAACCAGTGATCAAACCGAAATACCTGACTTGTTATCTGGGGAGACTTCCCTCGCAGCCAAGCGTCTGACCCCGATACCAGGGTTTACCATTGATTATATACAAAAATTGAGCATTGCCTCGCTATGGGGGTAGCTACAATCATCCACCAATACCAAGCCACTGTCGAAAAAAAAAAATCTCCCAATTACATCCTGGCGGGGTTATCATAATTCACAAACAGTAAAGAACAGTCCAGTGTATTATCTGTCAGGTAATCCCCGTTACATTTGAAATTAGCCATCCATAAGTGCGTGGGCCAGGCCCGTCCTTCCGGTGCGCTGTGAAGAAGGAACACTGCTGGACTATAGTGGCGGCAGGCGTCAACTCCAGTCAGGTGAACAGCGTTCGCCAGTATGGCAGCTGACTTTCGGGGACTGTGACGCGTCCGGTGCCAGTCCAACCAAGAAAACATCATTTGTGCGGTAATTACGCTACTACGAGACGTAAATCCACCAACGTTGGCTTCGGTTAATACAAACGTAAGTGTTTATGGGCGTTAAAAGTAAGTTGTTAGCTTAATTGTCCATATTTCTGTACTTCATTTCAACACACGTCTTCCGATCTATACTTTTTCCATGGCGGCCAGGTGAAAACGGTGTTGCGTAGAGAATGGGCCGGGGCGGAGAGACAAACTGTACGCGCATTTATAAGCGTACTTGTCTCGCTATTATGACCTAGACCTGTATAAAGGTTTGCGAATAATTTACCCACAGGCAAGATCATTGGTCATTGAGCTTCGCAGTGTGAAGTACAGACCAGAAATTGCCTGCACCTGCGCAATGTAGACAAATGTGTACATTATATCTGAATGGGTTATAAGCTCTGTCTACACTCCATTCACAGTTATTTCCCACTTTTTTGAAACCCTGCTGTAGTTCTACTGCCAGGATATTCCTCTGCCTCCTACAAAAAAAGCTAGAGAATTGCACCAAAAGGACAACGCACCGCATTTGTGTGAACTCGGTTTAATAATATTTTGCAAGAGATCTATTTATAACTAGGAATTACCAACACTAATATTTTCTCTCTGTATTAATTGTAAATGAAATATTGTAATGTATAGACAAAGTATAAGTTATAGTCCAGTTTAACCAAAAATAAAATACTTTAAAGGTTGTCATACGAAATATAGTTAGGAAACAGCTAAGCACTTCATGCGTGAGAGGATTTTTCAAATTTTTTAGTAAAAAAATGTGAAAATACGGAGAATGAAGTATTAACTGAAGTCCTATCACAATCTCATATAAACACACAACTGCTATGTCCTCGTGCGAATCTTGCAGGTCAGTATAGTCTGTGTGGTGAAGGAAGACTCACCCATGAGCCCCTCGGGATCGTAAGGACCAGAGCCGTAGACGTGGGAAGCTGTTGGATGCTGGTAGATGTGGCTTCGTCCCAGCACTGTACGGTCCACGTATCCCGTGGCACCGCCCACGCAGTCTCTGTACTGGCCATCGTCGTGGTTACCTCCTGGTCCCAGGTAGCCCCTGTCACAGACACAACCTGTCCATACAACCTGCTTCTCACACCAAGTCTCTTCCCTCACCTCACCGCGTATCAACAATCAGAACATTATGCCCTAGTGTCACTCCAGACACTCAAATGTGGCGTGGAGGGTTTTGGTCGGTTCTTATGGGTGTTGTATACCGACGAAATAATCGTTTTTAGAGATGATGAATCATCGTGGGAAAAGTTCACTATTTGCTAGGATTCAACGTACCGTACACTCGTCTGACACTTTTCCTTCCTTATTGGCTGCCATGCATGTATGAAGATACTACCCCATTTCACTTGATCAGTGAAGATTCTGATAATATAAAGCAGAACGTTTGCGATTGGTCTACAAACAACTTAGCTGAGTCGAAAACTTATTCATCCAATCATGAAAGATTAAATTGGTTAGTGTGTCATAGAAGATATGTTGACTTAAAATTTTTTTCGCGATTTTCCTTCATCTCCAAATTATTTTTCATTTGTGCCAAACATTGTTCAACTTGTATGCATTGTGTGTGATGGCATTTTCCTACAGTAAAAATCACTCTTTATATTTTTTCATAGCTTCATGTCAAATCCGAAATTTTTCTGTATTCGTGCAGCCGTAATAAAAAGACATACACATTAAAAATTTACAGCCATAAGCAACTGCTTGAAAAATATGTAACAACCAAATAAAAGTTCATTAATGTGTTTTATAAAATGTTTAAAATATGCAACAATTCCTTTGGTTGTAACTTTTTTTAATATTCGTAAACTGTTATTATAGTGATAAAGTTTAAAAATTGTTATTCCAGAAAATTGGCGTCACATGCGATGTATATTAAGATGAAGAATTTTAATACAAAAATCAAATAATATGGTTTTTGTTATCCGGCACTCTTAAAATCGATGTCTTGAGAGCAGATGAGGGTGAAGCGAGATGAGTATGGAGCAGCGCTGGGATGCAAGGGCGGGGGGAACGGGAGATACCGGAGAAAACCCGTAGACCAGCGGCATCGTCCGGCACGATTCCCACATGTGAAACTCCAGGAGCGAGCTCGTCATGTATGTAGCTCGGTTTGCATAGGAGGGAGGCGAGCTTTACTGCTAGGAATACCTGAATTAAACGAAAATATTTCCGCAGATATTATATTTCAATACCCTAAGTGAACACCAGCAGTTTAGTTTTGCTTATTGGTAGCGTGTGTCTGTGGGAAGACACTTCCTTACTTGACTGGCGAATCAGAATTAGGTTACTCCGCAACTATACGTCTGTGATTCGCGGGCAGACACCTCATACGCGTAACATGTAAACCATCCAATCAAAAAAGTAGATATTAGCTAAAGTTTTATGCAATACAACTGTCCATGATATATTTTCCCGAAAATCTGGGGCCCATAACCATTACCTTCTTCTCTCGGCAAGTTTGTTCACCCGGACTACTCTATAAAGACAAATTTCTTTGCCACTGAAGACTTAATTCGCTATAAATTGTTTTGTGAATGCTTGTCAGGATCTTAGAACTTTACTGTGCCTTATCGCTAATTATTAAGAACAACATAATATTTTTATAACAACTGAACTGAACATTCTAGGCTGTATAGATTGTTACACATACTTTCACAATTTGAAATTTTGCACCCTTGTTATGTCAATACACCAGTACATTATTATTTTTTTACAGTAAGGTTGTACTACCTTTTGAGTGAAATAGAAAAAAAAAACGTACTTTTACACCGATGTACATGTTTCAATACAACATTGGCGTGGTTGTAAAAATACACAGATCTGCGTTTTAATACTTAATTTTAATGGATTTTTACTCGTGCTTTCAAATTTGTAAATTTACAACCCTCTTATTGTTAATATACCAATATATTCGTGTTTTTTGTAATATAATTGTACTATGTTATGAATAGAGTTGTACATTACCGTAACTTTACATGTACTGTTTATTTTTTACAAATTATACATGTAAAATCACCAAGAGGTCGTACATGAAATTTTACACTTTTTTTTAAGTTTATATGAGAGGGTACTTGTTTGGATGAGAGATCAACTCGACACGCCATTAGCTGACAATCAGCCAGTAATAAAATTAATTCAGTAGAATAAGTGTGTCAAATGTGGTGAGAACCAATATGGCTGTGGTAAGAGTAGGAGAGAAGAGACTAACATAAATGACGTTTTGTGGCCAAAATGAGATACCAGACTCCTAGTAGTAGTATTATATGCTTTCCTAAGTACGTGTCAGCACTGTGCCGGTGTTGTGGCCAAAATGAGATGCCAGACTCCTAGTAGTAGTATTATATGCTTTCCTAAGTACGTGTCAGCACTGTGCCAGTTTTGTAGCCAAAATGAGATGCCAGACTCCTAGTAGTATTATTATATGCTTTCCTAAGTACGTGTCAACAAAGTGCCAGTTTTGTAGCCAAAATGAGATGCCAGACTCCTAGTAGTAGTATTATATGCTTTCCTAAGTACGTGTCAGCACTGTGCCAGTTTTGTGGCCAAAATGAGATGCCAGACTCCTAGTAGTAGTATTATATGCTTTCCTAAGTACGTGTCAGCACTGTGCCAGTTTTGTAGCCAAAATGAGATGCCAGACTCCTAGTAGTATTATTATATGCTTTCCTAAGTACGTGTCAGCACAGTGCCGGTGTTGTGGCCAAAATGAGATGCCAGACTCCTAGTAGTAGTATTATATGCTTTCCTAAGTACGTGTCAGCACAGTGCCGGTGTTGTGGCCAAAATGAGATGCCAGACTCCCAGTAGTAGTATTATATGCTTTCCTAAGTACGTGTCAGCACTGTGCCAGTTTTGTGGCCAAAATGAGATGCCAGACTCCCAGTAGTAGTATTATATGCTTTCCTAAGTACGTGTCAACAAAGTGCCAGTTTTGTAGCCAAAATGAGATGCCAGACTCCTAGTAGTATTATTATATGCTTTCCTAAGTACGTGGCAGAAAAGTGCCAGTTTTTCCACTCGTTTTTATTTTTCATTGCATGTTATAATTTTGTACGACATTCATATATGCACGTAAAAAATATATATCTTAACAACGTTAATGCTAAATTTCCTTTTTCTTTTTTCATCACAGCGCTCGTCACTGAAAAACTCAATATTTTACATTTGAGCGAAATGTTGTTTAACTTGTAAACATTTGTTACAAGTATTATTTCCTAGCATGAATAAATGTAGAGCGCATGTTTTTTACCCAATGCCCTGCCAAATTTTCAATATTTTGTTTGGGTCGGACTATAAATAAAATCTAACTCAAATAAATTAGATAACTTGCACTGATATAGAATATTGTGAGTTACTTCAAGGAATTTTTTAATCAAGCTACGAAATACTTTTGCAATTTTTTAAAATGGTTTAAAATAACGACTCTTATTGCGTGTTATTTTATTTGTATCTCTGTATGATATTTTATAAAATAAGTTTCGCCATGCATAGCTTAAAATGAATTAATACGTGCCCTTTCAGACACCTGTGTTAAATGTTCTGCAAGTTATTTGATTTATTTTATTTGAACGTCCCAAAAACAATAAAACAGATATTTCTACACTCCATGATGTAAAAACTGCACGATTTATTATGTTATGCGAGGGAGTGTACTTATAAGTACAGGCATGAAGATTTCACATTTTAAATGACCTATAGGTTAGATTCCGCAGTTCTATGTAGTTGCCACTGTCAGATTTCTGTTCGTTAGCTGTTGCCCCAGTACGTAGCCATTTTAATCTCAGACCAAGTGGCACGTGATTGGGTGCTTTTTCCTTTGTAGGTCTGTTATTGGTTCAAAGTTCATCTGGGAATGTCTAATAACTGTGATACAATTGAAAAAGATCACATAAATGTACATGTAATTGAAGTAAATCTTGTCCTAAAACTAAATGGCGAAACTTTCCAGTCCTTACTTATAAGTAGAGACGTGCAGAATTCGCGTTATATTTCAGTGAGAGAATAGACTGCACAGCCTTATAAACAAGTGAGCACAGTCCATGTTTTCATTGGCCATTATGCTTTAACCAACGTCACCTACTGGCTTGATCTCCTTACAAGAGATTGGCCGCTCTACGGGTGTGTAATTATATTACTGGATCAAGAATTCTCCGAGGCGTGCCACGCATATTTCCGACCTGTGACTGAAGACGGTCAAACACACAGTAAAATGGAGTTTAGTCTGACCTTAAATAATGACACGAATGTTGTACGTTTCTACTTATAAATAATGTGTACACGTTGAGCGTTGTATTTGTTAACAGAAGCCTTTACCGTTAGACAGCTCCGCAGTTCGGCCGTGCTGAGAGGGCCAGTATACTCACGCAGGGCAGCCAGGTGGTTCGAAGAAGAAGGCGAGGTATGTGTGCGCGGCTATGACACCCAGCATGACGAGCCACTGCGGCGATAACACCAGTATGTCCTGCACCTCCTCCAGCCACGACACCTGCAACGACATGACCGTCACATTTCCCTGACACCGTAGCCACTCTCACACTGCCAATACTTAGAGAACGACGCGAGGTATGTGTGTGCGGCTATGACACCCAGCATGACGAGCCACTGCGGCGATAGCACCAGTATGTCCTGCACCTCCTCCAGCCACGACACCTGCAACGACATGACCGTCACATTTCCCTGACACCGTAGCCACTCTCACACTGCCAATACTTAGAGAACGACGCGAGGTATGTGTGTGCGGCTATGACACCCAGCATGACGAGCCACTGCGGCGATAGCACCAGTATGTCCTGCACCTCCTCCAGCCACGACACCTGCAACGACATGACCGTCACATTCCCCTGACACCGTAGCCACTCTCACACTGCCAATACTTAGAGAACGACGCGAGGAATGTGTGTGCGGCTATGACACCCAGCATGACGAGCCACTGCGGCGATAGCACCAGTATGTCCTGCACCTCCTCCAGCCACGACACCTGCAACGACATGACCGTCACACTCCCCTGACACCGTAGCCACTCTCACACTGCCAATACTTAGAGAACGACGCGAGGTATGTGTGTGCGGCTATGACACCCAGCATGACGAGCCACTGCGGCGATAGCACCAGTATGTCCTGCACCTCCTCCAGCCACGACACCTGCAACGACATGACCGTCACATTCCCTGACACCGTAGCCACTCCTCACACTGCCAATACTAGAGAACGACGCGAGGTATGTGTGTGCGGCTATGACACCCAGCATGACGAGCCACTGCGGCGATAGCACCAGTATGTCCTGCACCTCCTCCAGCCACGATACCTGCAACGACATGACCGTCACATTCCCTGACACCGTAGCCACTCTCACACTGCCAATACTTAGAGAACGACGCGAGGTATGTGTGTGCGGCTATGACACCCATCATGACGAGCCACTGCGGCGATAGCACCAGTATGTCCTGCACCTCCTCCAGCCACGAACACCTGCAACGACATGACCGTCACTCTCCCCTGACACCGTAGCCACTCTCACACTGCCAATACTTAGAGAACGACGCGAGGTATGTGTGTGCGGCTATGACACCCAGCATGACGAGCCACTGCGGCGATAGCACCAGTATGTCCTGCACCTCCTCCAGCCACGACACCTGCAACGAAATGACCGTCACACTCCCCTGACACCGTAGCCACTCTCACACTGCCAATACTTAGAGAACGAGCGAGGTTATGTGAGGGTGCGGGTGCCTATGTACACCCCAGCCGCATGACGACCACTGCGCGATGCACCCAGTTGTCCTGCACCTCCTCCAGCCACGAAACACTGCAACGCTATGACCCGCATCCCCACCCGAACACCGTAGCCATCCAAAACTCCGAACTCCCCCCAACTGCCATAATACTTAGAGAACGACGCGAGGAATGTGTGTGCGGCTATGACACCCAGCATGACGAGCCACTGCGGCGATAGCACCAGTATGTCCTGCACCTCCTCCAGCCACGACACCTGCAACGACATGACCGTCACATTTCCCTGACACCGTAGCCACTCTCACACTGCCAATACTTAGAGAACGACGCGAGGTATGTGTGTGCGGCTATGACACCCAGCATGACGAGCCACTGCGGCGATAGCACCAGTATGTCCTGCACCTCCTCCAGCCACGACACCTGCAACGACATGACCGTCACACTCCCCTGACACCGTAGCCACTCTCACACTGCCAATACTTAGAGAACGACGCGAGGAATGTGTGTGCGGCTATGACACCCAGCATGACGAGCCACTGCGGCGATAGCACCAGTATGTCCTGCACCTCCTCCAGCCACGACACCTGCAACGACATGACCGTCACATTTCCCTGACACCGTAGCCACTCTCACACTGCCAATACCTAGAGAACGACGCGAGGTATGTGTGTGCGGCTATGACACCCAGCATGACGAGCCACTGCGGCGATAGCACCAGTATGTCCTGCACCTCCTCCAGCCACGATACCTGCAACGACATGACCGTCACATTCCCCTGACACCGTAGCCACTCTCACACTGCCAATACTTAGAGAACGACGCGAGGTATGTGTGTGCGGCTATGACACCCATCATGACGAGCCACTGCGGCGATAGCACCAGTATGTCCTGCACCTCCTCCAGCCACGACACCTGCAACGACATGACCGTCACTCTCCCCTGACACCGTAGCCACTCTCACACTGCCAATACTTAGAGAACGACGCGAGGAATGTGTGTGCGGCTATGACACCCAGCATGACGAGCCACTGCGGCGATAGCACCAGTATGTCCTGCACCTCCTCCAGCCACGACACCTGCAACGACATGACCGTCACACTCCCCTGACACCGTAGCCACTCCCACACTGCCAATACTTAGAGAACGAGGCGAGGTATGTGTGTGCGGCTATGACACCCAGCATGACGAGCGACTGCGGCGATAGCACCAGTATGTCCTGCACCTCCTCCAGCCACGACACCTGCAACGACATGACCGTCACTCTCCCCTGACACCGTAGCCACTCTCACACTGCCAATACTTAGAGAACGACGCGAGGAATGTGTGTGCGGCTATGACACCCAGCATGACGAGCCACTGCGGCGATAGCACCAGTATGTCCTGCACCTCCTCCAGCCACGACACCTGCAACGACATGACCGTCACATTTCCCTGACACCGTAGCCACTCTCACACTGCCAATACTTAGAGAACGACGCGAGGTATGTGTGTGCGGCTATGACACCCAGCATGACGAGCCACTGCGGCGATAGCACCAGTATGTCCTGCACCTCCTCCAGCCACGACACCTGCAACGACATGACCGTCACACTCCCCTGACACCGTAGCCACTCTCACACTGCCAATACTTAGAGAACGACGCGAGGAATGTGTGTGCGGCTATGACACCCAGCATGACGAGCCACTGCGGCGATAGCACCAGTATGTCCTGCACCTCCTCCAGCCACGACACCTGCAACGACATGACCGTTACACTCCCCTGACACCGTAGCCACTCTCACACTGCCAATACTTAGAGAACGACGCGAGGTATGTGTGTGCGGCTAGGACTCCCAGCATGACGAGCCACTGCGGCGATAGCACCAGTATGTCCTGCACCTCCTCCAGCCACGACACCTGCAACGACATGACCGTTACACTCCCCTGACACCGTAGCCACTCTCACACTGCCAATACCTAGAGAACGACGCGAGGTATGTGTGTGCGGCTATGACACCCAGCATGACGAGCCACTGCGGCGATAGCACCAGTATGTCCTGCACCTCCTCCAGCCACGACACCTGCAACGACATGACCGTCACACTCCCCTGACACCGTAGCCACTCTCACACTGCCAATACTTAGAGAACGAGCTGGAGGGAGCTCGTCAAAGGTGCGCTGTATACTTAGGGACACCCGAATTTAGCGAAAATATTTCCGCGCATGCTAGGTTTCAATACCCTACGGTCATAATTGCAGTTTTCTTTTTGCTTATTGGTGGCGGACCTATGGGAGAAGACTTTTTCCTACTTGACTGATCAATCCGAATTAGTTTATTCCGATATTCTACGTCTTCGATTCGCGGGCAATCATCTACGACGTAACACGCAAATCATCCAACCACACGAATGGATTTGACATAAAATATTATGAATTACAACTGGCCATGAATTTTTTCCGCGAAATTCGGGTGTCACTAAGTATGTTTCATTGGCGGTTACTTTCAACTTTCCTGTTAAAGTTCTTTTTTCTGTATATTCCTTCGTCAGTTTCACACAAAGCTTAACAAAGTCTAGAAAACTACAATGCGTCGTATTTGTGCACGCTTACTTCAATAATATTTTGCGTAAGAACTATTCCTTACTAGACATTACCAACACAGCTTTGTTATGTTATGTCTGTTTTTATTGTTATTCATTATAATAGCAATACTATAATTTATACATAAAATTAGATACTTCTTTGCTAAGAGGAGTATAACATTCTCGTAGTCGATGGCATATTTAGGAAACTACCAAACACGTCATACATGGGTCAATTCTTCAAAAGTGTGTTTGAGAAAGTGTGAAGATAAGGCGAATAGACTATCTGACGAAGGATAACGCACCTTCATGCGGTCGTAGCTTCTCTTGGTAAGCAGCGTGTTGAGCGAGGCGACTACGAAGTAGCAGAGCCCGAACCTCTGAAGGACTCCGAACACTCTGATGTACTCCAAGTTCGCTCCATCCACCGTGTTCACGGACAGCCCCAGCAGGAACAACAGGAACGATCTCTGTAACATCATTGCCATCTCAGTAGACCATCTCTAACTTTGCTTACTTACCATCCAGTCCTTGCCGCTATGAAAAAAAAACCACGGGCTAGTAGGAACAGTGAAGTAGGTAGTTGGACTTAACGTCTCGTCGACAGCAGGGTCATAAGAGACCAGGCAAGCTGCTCGGAGATGCAAGAGCGGGCAGGAACCGGCAGCGGCCTGTAGTCAGAAACCAGCCAAGGATTCGCCTGCAGAGGTTCCCAAACTTTTGTTTACTTTAGTGTATAACGCCTCCCTTCTGCAAATAAAAAAATAACTACCCGTTCTCCCCGTGTCAAAACTAATTATTATAAGGGTAAATAAAAAACGAATAAAAGTCTCAAAAGTTTTATTTAATCATTCAATTTTAATGCTTATGGAATACAAATGGCGGTGAGAAATTAATCAATGAGACGGATGAGCTTGCATATTTTTAACAATATTCGCAATTCTTGGTTGAATAGAAGAAATTGCACAACGTAAATTACTGGCAATATCGAGTTTGCTTCTATACTTTGGTGCCCGCGCCCCCCTTAACGTGTAATCACGCCTCCCTTGGGAGGCGCGCCACCCACTTTAAAAATCATTCCCCTAGAGTGATTTCGGGAAACCATGGAAAACCGAAATCAGGATGGCTGGACCCAGATTGGAATCCAGGTCCTACCAATTGCGAGTCCAAATTGTAACCACTGCGCTACCTCACTCGGTATTAGGGACAGGAAAATTTCGCTTATTATAGACTGTTCACGATAAAGTGAGCACTTTTTAAGCCCTTCGATACAGGCAGTAACAGCTTATAAATATATAGTATTGAAGCCTCAAGCATTAAATTTTGATGGTTGTGAAATGTATACACTGTTTTTATTGGTCACATTGCAATGTTCATATTGAAAAACATCAGGAAAATGGAAATTGGATGAAAGGAAAAATTTATAGGGGCCTTAAAAAGTTCTCACTTTACCGTGAACAGCCTATAAACGACGTGTAGGCTAGAGTGGACGGTCCTATGCATTTGTCTAGTCCCTAGCTGGATGCTGCCAAAGGGTGTAGTTAAGTTTTACCTCGGACCTGGTGGCCCAGAATTCAGTGTGTGTTTGATTTCCTGACAGGTATGTTAATGATTCGGAATTCACCTGGACATGATACAATTGTAAAAATAATAGAAAGGTAGACGTGTTTATAGTTAACTTGTCCTAAGATTATTTTGCGAGAATTTCCTGTCCCTATGCAATAGTTGCTTATTTCATTGAGGGGAACTTTTGCAAGCTCAACGACATGTAGGCAAGACTCCATAGTCATGTGTGCACTAGAACCCCATCTACCTTCTGTCCCAGTGATTTGCCAATTTTACCCCACGCTATGAATCAGATACCTCTGCTGTTTATAAAAGATAAGTATTTATTGTTGCTGACTGAGGTTTTAAAACAATATATATGACTGGTAGTTGCCGAACATAAAACAGAATCAAGTACATTATTATGTAATAGTTTTTACTGAGCCTGAGGTAGAAGTAGACAGCGCTTGAATGAAAACAAACAGAGCTCATTAAAGAGTCGTACATGCACTACCAAAATTATCGGATAAGTTCGATTTGTGTTGTACATGAAAGAAGAGTTCGTATGTTTTGTAACACTGTTAAATATTTTGCTAGAATTAACATATTTTAACGTTTCAAAAATCATTTATTACAAGTGTATTTTATTTAATCAAAATGTAAGCCAAATTCCATTTTGCATGCTTCAGAAAACACATTTCGCCAAAAAAAGACATCAAGCAAATCCATTATAATTATTACTCTGGTTATATGATAAAAAAAATATTGATAATGTTTACAAAAATTTTAAACAACTGATTTTATGATCATCTGTTTAACTCACGAAATTTTATCATTTTATAACTGCTTTCGTTGAACATTAAAAAAAGTAAATGATAGAAAAATTTAACAGTATTACGAAATGCATTATTCTTTCACACGCAACCCAAATCCTACTTTTCTGACAATTCTCGTAGCGTAGGAACTACTTTACTCGCGCGTCGTACAGTCAAATTCAGGGTCTCAGCGGAACACACTCTGCTTCGTCCTTGAGTTCAGAAAATGCTGCCACTTTGAGCGAAGTCTTGACGCTACATCAAACAAGACAGTATTCTGACTTCTCACCCTTAATATTCCCCACAGCATCTTCAGCCTAGGGATTTTCTTCCTCAGCTGCGACCTGATGGATATCGGAATACACACTCCCATGATCCACATGAACCTGCAAAAAAAAAAACAACATACGTTTGAGGAAGCGCTCTTTTGAACTACACTGCCTTCGAGTACTGTTTCCCTTACGTTATGCCACTAAATACAGAAGCGAAATGGAATGGACTTGCCATTGTTTGAAAGGGGGCCACGGTGTAGAAGTGGCAAGACTGCTCGCCAAGGTGAACAGGGTTTCATTTCCGCCGTGGCCATTCCTACATTTTCGCAAGTGGGAATCATGACGGATGATGCCGCTGGTAGGCGGGTTTTCTCGGGAATTTCCCATTTCCCCGCCCTTGCATTCCAGCGCTGCTCTATACTGTCTCACATCACCTTCTTCGGCCCTCAAGACCTCAAATATCTACCCTACACTCCTTTGTTTTTAAGTGTACTCCGTTACTATAAACTATTCATGGTAAAGTGAGCACTTTTGAAAGCCCTCTCATTTGTGATAATAGTTAATAAACATATTTTATTTTAGCCGTAGACTTTAACTTCCGAGTGCGGTGGAATATACACAATGCATTGTTTACGTACATGCCAATATTTATTTAAAAAGGTAGTTAAAGGATAAAAAATGGCTGAAATGAAAAAGTAACTAGGGCCTCAGAAGTGCTCACTTTATCGTGAACAGCCTTTATAACATGATTATGGGAGGGAAAATTACTTGTCAATAATATCTATAAGATAAACAGTATTTATTACAAATTTAAAGTAATGAATTTTTTTGTTTGTCTGTTCGAAGTAAGGATAACCTCCCACCAAGGGGAACTGGTCTCGATTACCAAGTGCGTAACTCGAACTTTCACACGTGAGAAACGCAACGACATTTGCCGTTGGTCAGTGGGGTTTCTCAGGGTAATCCCGCTTTTCTCACGCTTGCATTCAGTCACTGTTCCATCTTCGCCTCATTTCAACTTGTGCGTGCTTGTGACTTTGCTGTTAAGAAACAAAGAAAACCTTTCTCACTGCCAGTCAATTAAAAGTGAGTTTTTATATATTTCTTACACAGAAATACGACTGATAAGGAAAGCTGCACCTGGAGTCGTAGCATATCGAACCCAGTCTGCGTGGAAATCAGTAGAGACAGTTTCTTTATAGCGGAATTATTTCGTGTCAAGGTGTATCTGGAAACATTGCAACCTCGTTAAGGTTTAACTTATAATAATAAAATCAATCAAAATTCCCGTTTTCATTTAAACCTTAGTTCCGTATTCTTAAAGCTTACTTTTTGTTGTCAATAAGAGTATTTTTTCTTTACGATATACAATTATTAGAGACCCGGAAATTTAGCGAATTAATTGACGACAAGCTAGATTTCAAACACATGCACGCTTGAAATAATTTTTGATTGGAATCCAGTTTGTAATACACGCTCTCAATGAATCTCAACCAATTATCAATCTGGAAGAAAACAAGGACCAAATACCGGGCTACCTGGTCTGGTGTTGAAGTGGAGGACCAGCCAGTCAATGCACAACTAACTGAGGCTCGAGTGCACAAAGGATTGTGCAGCCTAGCTTGTTGCTGCATGTATCCTCGACATTACCGGCTCTCTAATCATTCCCAATATTATAGAATTGAAGATGATAATATATATACATTTTAGTTTTAAAAGCAATTATTTGACTGAAAAAGTTATAGCATGAATTTTTTTTTCTGGTTATGCAAACAAAACTCGCAAAAATTTAAGTTTCATTGAGTTACCAAATTTTTAATCAGGAACTTTCAGGGAAATAACATTGCTTCAGCGAACACTCTCGTGAATAAAGAATTAATTTTTCGTTTGATTCCGAAAAGTACTATGGCGGTTTGTAAATCCACTTACAGACGTGATATTTTACACTGGGAAGCTGTCAGCTCGGTTCTCCGCTGGCTGACACTGCGCAATTCAGTAAGTCCGGCCGGTGTGGCGTGGACCAATAGGAGAGAGGCACAGAGACCAACAGAACCAATGTTTCTGGATTACGCTGAATTTACCTAAATATTTACACACCTCGCCGTGTTAAGGGCTCTAGTTCGCTATACAAGTGGCAGTCTCGCTTTTGTATCCTCAGAACAGGATACCGCTGAATTTTCTTTTATGTGGCCAGTCATAGGTTGAACCACACATGTATGACTTCCCACCCTCACAACTGTACCCTTTCTGGGAAATACAGGTTTATAAGTATCATTTGCTTTTACTTATTTTCCTTTCAATTGTATGTTGGCCTATGGCTCCCTGTTGTTGGACCACAATATTCTTACAATTTCTTATTACATGTGTCTCACCAAGTAAGTGGCCTGACCTTCAGAGGTTGCCCTTGGTGACTGGAGTATGGAAGTGTCGCGGTCTACCTGCCATACACCACACTTCAAGGCCGTTCTCATTCTATGTACAGTGCCTTCTATAGTGGCACTAACTATAGCTACTAATTACAACTCCTCTCATCAGTGTTGGCTAAGTAAGCGGAGAGGGGACTACGGCTGACTTGTCTGTACGATAACTTACCGTCTGTCGTAGCGGAAGTGAGGTACTACGCGAGAGATTGTGTGGTAGAGCACTTACCAGGGGAAAACGAGGTCAGCGAATGTGAGGCCGTTCCAGGTGGCGTGACTGAAGAACCAATAGCCGCCGCCTCCAGAGTTCACGAAGATCATCAACACGATGGCGATCCTGCACACACACACGCACATCGTCTGAGATAAGATGATCAGCATGATACAAGTGACAATAGAACATGCAGCACGGTTTATCCCCCTATGGGGCATAATAATACATGCACGTATATAGGCATGAATGAATTCACGTATATATATATATGCATGTATGAATATATGATTGCATTTATGTATTATGTATGAGCGTGCTTTTATGGACGGATGTGTTCATTTATGTATGCATGTATACACGCATGTGTACCTGTATTTACGTATGCAGTTATGCGTTCATGTATGCACGTATACAGTTATGTATACATGTATGCACTTATGTGTACACTTATGTCTGTAAGTATGTACATATATCTGTATGTTTGTATATATGCTTGTGTGTATTGTATGTATGTACTGTATGCATGTACGTATTGTATGAATGTACGTATTGTAGAATATACGTATTGTGTGCATTTATGTATTGTATGCACGTATCCATTTACACATGTATGAATGTATGGCTGTAAGTATGTTTGTGTATATCTGTGTGTATGGAAGTATTATATGAATGTATGTATTGTATGTACTTACTGTATGCAAGCACGTATTGCATGTATGTCAGAGTGTATGCATATATATATTATTGTACACATGTACGTAGTGGATAGGTATGAAGACTGACCCGCGGAATGTGTCGAGCGACTTGAGCCTCTGGCGCGGAGAGGGGGCAGCGGTGGAGGAGGGGGGTGACTTGCGGGGCGGCTCGGCGGCCAGCTCCATGCTGGTGGGCATGATGAGGTGGGGACGGCGGCGGCGGCTCAGCCGCCCCCAGCCCACTGACACCAGACTGCACAGCAGCCACACTGCCGCCAGCACCAAGCCCCACATCACCAGAGCTGCAACACAACACAATGCAATGTCTGACGTGCGCGCAGTAAAGTTAGTAACGATGGAGACAAAATAGTAGTTCAGGTTCTTTACTTTCAATTAGAACTGCCTTGCAAACATTTGTGGATAGTGTAATTATTATTATTGCTTCTTGTTTCTCTAACTCATATACGTACGAGAAGGAGCGAATTTGTCAAACATTTACTTTTAAAATAATTTTGCTGTCTCACTTGAATGGCGCATGGATAAAGTGATGAGACTCCTGGCAATGTTACACATGATGGAATAATACTCAATGTGCATGCAAATAGATCTTAAGCAGGACTTTTAGCTATGTTTACAGAGAACAGCCTAGAAATGTTAGTTCACTTCCTCTCAGTTTTAGTACAAATAGTGTATATTCTAACGATGCAAGACGTTGATTAACAAACGTGGTTGTTTAGTGAAACTAGAAGCTCTGTCACGATTGGCGATTGGTGGTGGTAACATTTTGTGGCTGGTCTTGATGGTTTTCGGTTGGTAGATGATGTGCCGTGGCACAGTAGCTATTTGCAGTCAATTGTTTTGTAGTTCCGCCAATATATAACAGTAAATTCGTAAGAAAGGACTGTCAGTTGCTTTAATTGACTATTGTTAGAATTTTAATTTCTTTAAAACTAAGCAGGCAAGAGTTTATCGCTGATGTTTTAACATTTAATTTTGTATAAAACACACTAAGGTAAGCCATATTTAAAACATTAAAGCTTATTTTCTTATCCTGATAATTTAAATCTACTGCATTTTATAAAACAACATATAGTATTCACATAACTTACTTAAATTAGTCTGTAATCACGCAATTGCTTCATAAACGCCTGCAAATGTAATTTGTAATTACCAAGCGTCCCCTCAAATACTATAGACTCGCATAGTTGGCTTTATATTTTATGTTATTTCCATGGAATTTTAAATATTAAAATTTGCTAGTTAGTGAGTAACATGTATTATAAGCTTAGTATCAATATTATTGTTTTCAGGATTATTTTTCCTGCATTTCGAAGTTTTTCCATTGTCACTCGTTCAGAACCTAAATAACGTTCCCTGATTGGTCGGTTGATGGTAAAAGTTCGATGAACTTCAATTCGCTAAAACAAGTACAACCTCCACCATAACACCAAAACCAAATGCCACCCGCAAGACGAAATGATTTTAGGACCAACCACCAACACCAACAACCAGCCGGACCGGAAATTGTACCATTTTACATAAACCGCCATATCATTCAACAGCTACCTGTGGTAACTAGCAACACCAACCGCCTATTGTGCCAGGGATTTAAGTGTAAACAAACTGTCTTATCATTCAACAGCTACCTGTGGTAACTAACATCACCAACCGCCTATTGTGCCAGGGATTTAAGTGTAAACAAACTGTCTGACATTATTTTGGCAGTAATGGTTGCTATGGTCGAGCCTACGTGGAAACATTCAGAAGACCAAAACAACTCCATGTGTGATACTTCGTTGTTTGTTAAATATGTCACGAATCACAAACGTTTTGAACTTGTGGTAACATAAAAATTCCTTTTTTTTATTAAATCTAACTTTTACATAATTTTTTTTATTAAGTTGCAATACACTGCTCACAGAAAGTTACGCATATTCGCCGTTGGGATCCGAAGAATGAACTAGCTACTTATTCAGCTGACATGAACTGCATAAAGAAGGTGTGATCCTTCCTCAAACGAGTGATTTTAAACCGCAACATCCCCCAATGACCATTTAGACATTAAAAATATCTGAAATTGTAAATGGGACAATTTGCTTGAGTAAATGCTTAACGATCGTGTTTTTGGCATACCTCATCGGACACAGGAAATCCTCACGAATCGTGATCGTCCTGCATGTTATTGACGCTTGTCAATGCATCTGAAAATACCTTTTTTAATATTGAAACAGATGTGGTTTCTTTGTTTACGTGGTTTTTTCTGTTTATGCCTTTTCTTTGTTGTATACTGTGATGGTGTAAACGAGTATTGTATTTTTTTCCACTGTATGTGCTATAAGGTGATGAACATGAAATTGCAACTACTTTTATTAAATACAACATCCTGGAGTCTGATATACAGGACGAGTCTGAAACACACCGACAAACTCCGGCAGGTGTTTCCTTATGAAAATATAAGACGAAAATTTAAGAACCACGTTTTCCGAAATTGATTAAGGGAGCTGTGCGCCCCCAAATGTCGGATTTTGAAATGCCTTAAGTTGAATATTTTAGAAACTACTTGCGACTAAGCGACTAATCAGCGATTGTTTTGTATAATGGAGATCGTTCACCTCGAGAAACGTGGTTGATAATAGCATCCCCTTACATTGGGGAAATGGGGGTTGCAACTCTGTGTTTGCACGAATCGTCTTAACAAACAGTTGTAAGTGACTTATTGTATGTATTTATTAATCAGCACGTCTACATTAACAAAAAAGGTCGTCTTGTCCGAACACTCTAAGGTAAACCGTTTGCAAGAAATCCGTGGCGACATAATTCAAAACAGAAAGTGATTGGCCTGGCCGGTAGGCAATCCACACTCACGGGGCATGTTACTATGATGGAAGACGGACAATAGTTACATTGAACAGTCGCGATAAATCACCTAAATTCCCGAATGTACACGACGCTTTGCGTGTGTAAATTACAGCGGGCGCTATCGGTATTACATCATGTAGTTAAGGAGGCAGATTCCTAAATTGTTCATCTCGTATCATGTACGCGTTCTATTTCGTGAATTAAATGTAAAACGTCAGGATTAGTCTGAAACCACTGATTCCTAACGAATCACCTACCGGCGTTTGTCTGTTTCTTTCAAACTCACCCTGTATACTAGACCATTTTTGTGAGCAGTGTATTTCATTTATAATTAATATAAATAAATACAGTGAGAAAATAGGCTTGAGTGTAATGTCTAGTAATAAATAGCTCTTATGATAATTATTATTGCACTGAGTGCGGATGAATGCGATGAGCTGTCCATTTGGTGAAATTCTATAGACCTAGTTAAGCTTTGTTTGCATGAGGCGGAGGAATATTCTGGAAGTAGAACTTTAGCAGAGCTTCAGAACAGTTGGAAGAATAACCGTGAATGGCCTATGCAATATAATATTGTGTTCACTACAAAAAGTGATAGTCATGATAACTTTCCTACAAATGTATTTTCCTGTGCGGCTTACACGAGGTTGTAATACGTAGTGTCGTAGTCCAGGGCGTCGTAGTGCGCTCCTCCACGGATGTTGCTACGACAGTTTCCGTCGTGTTCAAGGGCGCCGCCTACAAACCCTGCGGCCACGGAGGTTATATGTTCGTCATTTCTTCTTAATGAGTCAGTAGCTAACCATTTTAAACAAATGTATACCTATTCTACATGACTTTTTTTATTTTTTTATTATACAAAATACTGGCAATGTTAGAATTCCTTCCAATTCAAAATTAAGATTTACGTTTCATAAAAAAACATTGAATAAATACTTTTTTTTTTTTTTTTTTTTTTTTTAACGTCCCAATAAACCTATTTTCTTTAGAAATGTTAGGTTGAAGATTTTTTGTTTGAAACGGTTATCTTTAAAATGTATTCACCGAGAAGGAATTTCCTCACCATGGTTTCCCCGTTTTATACTCTGTTTCATATAACTTCAATAAAATGTGACAGGCGTTGTGTTTAACCTACACAGCATGTAAACAGTAAAACGCCTCCATTTCCAAAGTACTGTGTCAGCTGATGGTTGTTATTATGTTGGCGCTCTTTGCGATGATTGTAAAAAAAAATAGTACTCGGAATTAAAAATTATAATGTGAACAATTAATGATAATTACAACATGTATGGTTAAAACTACGCTCATAGACCAATACACAATTTTTCTGAGTTATAGAGCAAGGGTTTTAAAAATATTTATAAATATTATGGTAGAGCATGCGAACATCGCGGTTATGTGAAAGGTTTTCACCAATCTCCGTTGAGTCTGCTGTCTGTGGTCTCAACTCGCCCCGTGAAAAGCCCCTTTGTTGCCATTGTGTTCTCTTCCGTCATAATTTATCTGTGTGCGAGAATTCCTTGCTGGTGATGTCGCACTTCTTTTCGAGAACTGTTCAAATTGATTGAAGTTATATTAAACAGACGTTAATTGAAGAAAGTTCCTCTAGCAGATTGTAAGTAACCGAAGTGCTGCTCTGGCTTGAACAAGCCGCAAGAAGAAGGAGTGTACCTGCATACTCTCGCCTGCGGTGAGTGCAAGTGCGGCGAGTTAACTGCTACAAGGACGTCAACTCTGCTCACAGAGGCACATAACGGTAGCTCTGATGCAAGTCGCCCATCACGAGGTCTATTGTTTACTCATTGCACTGTTTCTTTTTTCCCAGACAGAGTGAGAACACGGAGCCACAGATTTTCAAGCCTCACTTTCAATGGCTGAGCGGTTAGCTTGCTCTCCTCCCACCAAGGCGATCCGGATTTCCCCATGTGGGGAATCGTGCCAGACGACGCCGCTGGTCGGCGTGTTTTCTCGAGGATCTTCCGTTTCCCCTGCTCTTGCATTCCGACGCTGCTCCGTACTCACCTCGTTTTACCCTCATCGACTCTCAATACCTAAATGTTAAAGCCGCCCAAATATCTTCACTCACTCACTTTCAGTATTACTTTTACAGGATTAAAAAACAGTTTTTAAATAAAATTCAAACTAAAAATATTTACATTTCCCAAAAAAAAAAAAAAAACTACATATTATTTGTTCGGCTGGAGGCAAAATATAATAAACCATAATATACTAACAGAATATGACTTGATAAAGTCAACTTATTGAAAAATCGGGATCTTGATTGTTTCTAACCGTTTACCGTTTGAACCGTTGGCAGTTTTCTCCCGCACAAATGATCTATTATTATCTTGAATTTTACAGACAAAGGCTTGGAAACTAAACCGAAACATTTCCATAACATACTACCAGAATCACCTGCAAGTTTTGAACGTGGTTAAAGATGTTGAAAATTTACTAAATTAAATATGTCATATTAAAAGTAATTATCTTTGGTGTCCTGTCACAGCGCATTTTAGCATACGTCTCTTGGAAAGGCATGCTTAAGAACTCGCAACGATGTTAGTGTATGTATGGCTCGTATCTTCTCCCCCTCATTTTCTACTTTTGAAATATCTTCCAGACCTGAATTACATTGCAAATAATATCATACTACGTACTGAGATAGTAGAGTCACTTTTCTCAAACTCCTACGTGTTCTATGTACTTAAAATCTCCAAACATTTTAACATACGGCATTTCATCCTTCAGCTCAGAGACGTTGCGATTTTCAGGTCCGTTGTTCGACAAATAAATAAAAAAGGCATTTATCTGATTTCACCACCACGTCTAGCCAAATAGTTTTCTGTAATTATTTCTTGTTTTATGCTAGGAAGTACTACCAACGTATAAAACTGAAAACAATGACGAACATTTGCAGCCTTCGTAATTCCGTGTTACGACTGACAGTTTGTCAACTGTTTATTGAGTATTTATAACAACTCATACATTCCGTCCATGTCGACATACTTACTACTCTGGTTAGTCACAAATATGACAGGTTTTCCTTGATTTGTTTTGCATTTTATATGTTTGAGTGCTGTCAACGTAATATAATGTGGCCTGAATTTAACTCCGATGTATAGATAATATTATGGAATCCGCAATGTTCGAAAGCCCTAGTAAAGAAATATTACTTCGCCGGCAGTTTTCTAAAAATGCCCTGCAGCATAATATTACGTCATGCAAACTTAAAGTGTAAATTACTCAAATGACCAGTCTGTATTGTATATTATTCTGCACTGGAAAGCACATGTGATTAGGACACACACTTTCAACAAGGCATTGTATTGAAAGTGTAAATTACTCAAATGACCAGTCTGTATTGTATATTATTCTGCACTGGAAAACACATGTGATTAGGACACACACTTTCAACAAGGCATTGTATTGAAAGAGGGCCCGCAAGTTACGAACGTTATACATTATAGCAACACAGAGAGAAAAGTGAACAAACATTTTTTTGTATAGGGCCAAATATATTTGCACTAACAAAATGTATTGTTGAGCAAACAAAATTTGAAAAGCAATAGAATTACTTTTGTTCGTCTAACAAAATATATGTTTGAATAAACAAAATTTCTATGTTGGGCCAAAACAAATTACACTTTCAACTAAATATTTTGTTGAATCAACTGTATATATTTGTTTGGCCACTCATTTGGATGCCTTCGTTCTAAAATACAGCTCGAGAGTTTGTTTGTATTTTTTGTGACAATTAGGATAGTAACCGTGTTTTTTAGTGGATATATTGATACTTAACAATCGTGTGAACATATTAATAAAGCAATGTAACAAGAAACTGACAAGTAAAGCTTTGAAACTTGAAATATTTGTTTGCTCACGTTGCTCAATATTTGCAATATGTCTATTTAAATGCTTTCCGACGTCACCTTTCGTCACGTTAGCCGAAATTACTAAGGCGTAGCGCGTGGACGCAGGCGATCTGATTCCGAAACTCAGTCGAACTTGTAAATATATTCTATATCGGCCCAAACTGTTTAATGTACATGGCGCCAAACAAATATTTAGTTGCACCAACCAAGTCTTACAGTTTGTGGCAACCAAATGAGAACAACAAAATAATTTGGTTTCAGCAACAAAATATTTCATTGTCTCTATACAAACAAATAATTTGGTTGCACCGAACAAATATTGTTTTATTCAACAAACCCCTTGTCTTAGTAAAGCATGCCAGGTGTCGTGTTAACCAACATAACTACTGTAAATGGGAACACAGGGACACTACAGATAGTGGCAGTGCCATTTTTCAAAGTGTTATGTCAAAAATGCCCGAGAAACCGTGCTCGGCCTATATATAAGTGCGCCACAAGCACTAATAAATATGACCACCTATTATTTTCACGAAAATATTCACACGCGCTCTCGACTTGAGTAACTCATGTGTACATCTACTGCTGTGCTCTATTTATTGGAAACGTGTCTTTGCGAGAGACATTTCCTACACGACTGGACCAGCTAGAAGTAAGTTACTCTGGTGCTACTCGCCTGTGATTCACAAACAGGCAGTCGTGGAGCGTAGCAGTTATTATCATCCAATCACGAAAGTGCATCTGAGCTGAAGTGGTTTAGAATGCAACTAGTCGCGGAATCTTTTCGCGAAAACCAGGTACCCGTACTAATAAACAATTAATAGAGTTTGAAGACGTCTACAGAACCCAGTAATACAGTCGTATACATACTTTGTAGGGAGAATCGTTCATTGGGTTAGCTATGTTCTGAAGAATACACCCAACAAATTTCATGCAGATATCTTGAACGATTAGGTTGGCATATTCATTTTTGTTCATGATTGTGCATTCCCTTTCATCGAAGAATAAAAACTTCAGACTTTAATTTGGTACTGAAAATGCAATTTTAGCTTCCATGCCCGTCTTCCGTCTTAAAATCTGACTTCACCAAAGGAATGTCTGGAACACGTGCCGGCCTAGCTCGTGATACAAGACCAAAATGGGGGCCGTGGCGTGTGGAGGGTAGAGGAGAGATTTTGGCGGCTCTTAACATCGTGGTCTTGGGGGCCGCGGTGGCTGAGCGGTTAACCTGCTCGCCTCCCACCAAGGCGAACCGGGTTCGATTCCCGGCCGGTTACCTCCGGATTTTTGCAAGTGGAAATCGTGGCGGACGATGCCGCTGGTCGGCGGGTTTTCTCGGGGATCTCCCTTCCCCCGCCCTTTTGGTCCAGTGCTACTCCATACTCACCTCACTTCACACTCATCGGCTCTCAAGACCTCGATGTTAAGAGCCACCCAGATCTCTTCACTGATGAGTGTGAAGCGAGGTGAGAATGGAGGAGCGCCGGAATGAATGCAAGGGCGGGGGGAAATGGGAGATCCCCAAGGAAACCCGCCAACCAGCGGCATGGTCCCGCGCGATTCCCACGTGCGAAAATCAAAATCCGGAAGTGACCGCACGGGGAGACGAATCAGATTGGCTTGGTGTGAGGCGAGTATTCTAGCCAATACGCCACCGCACCCCCAAGCTAACATGGACGAAATACTCACGGTAGTATATGTTGACGGCGTCCTTGGCTGTATGGAGACTGCAGGTGAGATTATCGCGATGGTCATCGCTGGGAGACACGTGTAGCTCGTATACGCCGAACTCCCTCACGTCTGGTGTCATCTCACACACCACCTGACTGCACCAAGACACAACCCCGTCAACCTCAACCAAAGTCCACTTATACTCACATTGTTATGTTGTGTAACTGCTGGCAAACATGTGAACTGAATTACTATACTTCATAGTCATCTGTACCAACCAGTGTCGTGTGGTGAAGTGTTGCAAGGTAAGCAGAGTGGTGCCGGAAAAAACTGAGAATACCTACTGCAGCCACTCACGAGAGAGCGGCGAGGCACATATTACACACGTGCCGTGACGTCAACTGCACTACTGCGCTTAGGTGCCCGATGTGTAACGATTAGGTCTAACACAGAGCAAAAACAGCTTACCTTGCGACAGTTCCCCACAAGCCATCGCTGATGTGTACAACGACAGAACAATTTCGCGAGTGTAGCGTCCTGTAAGCTAGACTCCACAATCCAGTGCCAGTTTCCGTGATTCACCTGAAAATTACCTCCCCGTAAAAAAAAATACTAACAGACAACTGCAGGAGTAAGAAAACCGTGCTGAGAATCATTTCCGCGAAGAAATTACATATCTATAGATAACGACTATGCAAAGACGAGCGTGGTTCACTAAAGATTTCTATGCTTTTATAAAGTGATCGGCACTGTCATATACTATAGTTAGGGATAGGGAAATTTATTTAATTCATTTCAGGACATAATAGACGTCCAACAGGTGTTCACTGAAGTCACCTTTGTAATTGTAACAGAGTTCATTAGACACGCCCTGGACAAGTCTGAGCCAATATCAGACTTTCAAGGATACAAGTAACGAGTGGCATACTACCATGCGTGGAGTAACACTCGCTACTCTATGGAGTAGCTGCAATTGAACAAACATCTGAGGCTAGAGTGTACACAGGACTGCGGAGTCTAGCCTACGTTATCTTTTCCTTCTAGGTTACTACATTCAAGTGAGGCCTCTGTACAGGACTGTTGAACACTCACTCACACTACTGCTTCCTACTTATTACTGGTTCATAGTAAAACGGAGCGTGTCTTAAGAACCGTCGTCCAATCGCAACAGTAGGAGAGAGGAACAAGTGTTTGGAGTCTACCACGTTACAGAATGAATTCGCGAAATACTCGTGGCTCTATGTATGCATGACAGCCAATAAGGAAAGGAAACTGTCGGAAATGTGTACATTACGTTGAAGCCTAGCAAAGAGTTAAATTTTCCCCGCGACACGCCACCATCTCTATGCATGAGTAAAGTAAATAAAGGTTGGTAGTTACCTTGTGTTGGAGGGCAGTAGCTGCTCCGCGTTCCGAGACCTGGCGACGCGCCATGTTGACCACCTCCTGGTGTTGATGGTGTAGTTAGAGCCAGACTGTAGACCACCCACCAGTGAATAAGGGCACTGAGGACACACCACACACATCGCGTCACACGACCACTACATACTTTCGCGGCCCGCAGGTAGAACCGCAGTGTCTGCTCGAGCCACAGCTGTGTGTTCATCGGCTGCAGCTCCTTGCCAGTGCGTCAGTCAACGTGACAATGCATATCAAATACCACTTTTATTTGCCAAGTTGAACGCAGTACAACGTAAAAATGCATAACTATTTTCAGTTAATACGCTGTCAACTCAACTGGGAGCATGCATTATATGACAGTTAGGGACAGGACAATTTCACCCTTTAAAAGACCTACACTAGTCTCCATGCGCCTATGTATTTTTAACCCTCAGCTTTGTGTTCATTGGCTGCTGCACCAGTGTTTAGATAGTTTTACCTCACGCCACGTGGCACACGGGATTCTGTGCTTGTTTCACTGCAGGTATGTTATTGGCTCAGAGTTCACCTGGACGTGTCTAATAAACTATGATCCAATTGCAGACATAACAGAATTGTGCATGCCTTTGAAGTCTAGCTTGTCTTAAAATGAATTCACGAAATTTTCCATTCCCTAGTTATAGTGTATACTATAGCTGGATACCCGAGAAATTCGCGAGGTCAATGACCTTTACGCTAGACTTCACACTCTTTTATACTCTCATACAGATATCAACTGCATATTGGTTGATTGTTGTGGTAGTAGAAGGCGGTGGTTGGGCGCACAATTTATCGCATGTTTGTTATTGGCTCATTTATATCCAGGATGTATCAAACAACAAGTTGAACAATTACAAAAGTAACATGAACGTACAAGTGTGTGGATTCCAACTTGTATAGAAATGAACCCGCGAAATTTTCGGGTCTCTAACCATAGTGTATAGGCATTTCACGTTTAAGTTAGTATTTTTTTCCCACAGGTCGAGTTCAAAAGTGCTTACTTCATCGTGAACAGCTGACAGCGTATTTTGCTAAGTCGTCTGCTACCACTTGAGGCCGGGGAAATACGTGCTATGACACAGAACATTTGAAAATACAGAAGTAAAAGAGCCACTTGTAACGTGAGCTCTGGCCGTACGCGCCAGAAAAATGGCCTCGCCGGTTAGAAACTTGGCGGAACGTCGTTCACCAATCAGCTCCTCGAGAACAACTTGCCGCATGGCAGACCAACTAATAGAGAATGTGCTTTCCATAACGTGAAATAGCCAATTAGACCCAAGGAAAGTAACATTTACACGGGGCCGAGGAATGCCAAAATGAGAATTAAAGTATACTTAGAGACCTGGAGAATTAGTAGATTAATCTCGGGACGTTGTAGAAGTAGAAAAACTCATCCGTTTATATCACTTTTGTAATTAGTAAAGGCGTTATTTGACGCCTTCTGGAGAGCTCCCGCAGCCAATAACAAACGTGCTACCAAACGCAAGTCCAGTCTTTGCCTTCCCACTGTGACAGCAAGCAACCAATGTAAAGTTGTAGTATGTCCGCGGTGTCTTCACACATTTGGAGCCGAAGCTTTGAAGAATCACTCCTGCCTGACGTGATCGGTTGTTTCCTAGACATGTCTGTCACATATCACAGGTGTTTCACACGTCTCTTAACACGTTCAGTCCCTGAGTTCACAGTCAAGGTCGTGTTGCATATGAAGGATATTTGTGATCAGTTCTGTATACAGTTAGGTACCAATGTCTGGTGTTATGAGTGTATTCCACGTAGAAGTTTTATTTGTCAAAGTATCTACGTCTCCATGTGGGAATGGTTCGTGCTGATCGACTAACAAGCAGTATCTTGTTCCCTGGCAGCGATAAACACGCTCGACAAAATTACATCGCTCATCAAATAAACTTTAGGAATTCCAACACTTGAACCTGTAAATGAATTTGAAAAATGAACGGGTTAACATTAGAGGGTCTTATTTTTGCTTAAGTTGAGCTTTTATTTGTATTTTATGGAAAAAAAAATCATAATAATCCATTTATAGTTAATATGAATAAAGATATTGAGCGAAAATAGGTGTGTTGGTAATGCCTAGTATCAAATAGTTCTCATGCAAAATATTATTAAACTTAGTGCGCAGAAATACGGTGCATTTTTCTTTTGGTGTAGTTTTTTATACTTGATTAAGCTTTGTTTGAATGAAACGGAGGAATAGCTTGAAAATAGAACTTCAGCAGAACTTCATAAAAATTTGAAGTAACCATGACTGGACCATTTCACCGGAGTGATTGTACACAAGACTGCAAAGTATAGCCTACAGGTCTTTAAACTCGCGAATTTTTCAGGTTTATAAGTATATCTTAAGCACGGTTTTCAAAAGTGAACTGCCTATCGGAAGAGAAAGAGATAAGTGTAAGGAGAACACTGACCTTGTAGCAGTCCTCAGAGAGGGAGTAGAGCCAGAGGGAGTCTGAGACGCTGTTCTTGACAGTGAGGTATGCCTGGTCCATGACCAGCTCACTCAGATTCATGCCCTGGAACATCTCCGGTCCTGGATCCTCCACCCAAGACATGGCGACCTGTCTGCAACACATACCCTCAGTCCAGACCCGTCTTCACATCTCTGTACACAGTATGGGAAATTGTCCGTGTTTTCAGCTGCAGATATAGAAATGCCGCTGCTATACAGAACGTATCTAAACTATTGTAACAAATTCCGGGAGGTGGTTCATGGTATCATAACAAACAAAACATACAGTATGTCCTAGGACGCGCTGCTATTGAGTCACAGGACGTACATTGGTCACATCACGGGCGATGCTCGAAGTGTCCGCCATGGGAATGCATGGAAATGCCTCTGTTGCTCCGTTCACTACTCGCTACACTCGCGGAACTATGTCCTCGCTCCTGTACTGTACACGTCATACTGATGACGTGTACAGTACAGGAGCGCCATCTGTGCACGGGAAACTTACTTCGCCCCTGACGTACAGTTTCCAAAACTACGTAAACTCTTGTGTCGTAATGTATTCGACGGGTAGTACATTCTTCTCCAAACCAAACGTACCAACACAGTAAGTAGAGTAATGTGAAACGCCTGTTAACTCAATAACAACCCTTTGTAGGACACATGTTCATAGGACCATTTTTGCTTGCTCTGATCCCAGGAATAACTTCCGGAAGTTTGTTACAATAGGTTAGATACATCCTGTATACACCAAATTCGTAAGTTCATTACGCATTTAATTCTGCCTGAATAAATGTAGGCAAGTCAGCACGAAGTATGGAATATATATATATATATATATATATATATATATATATATATATATATATATATATATATACATACATACACACACACACACACTTCCTCTTCACTCATAAAAACTTATGTAGTATAAGCGAATAATTGTTTGGTGTTTGTGACAATCTCCCGGACAAAGTAATGCACCAGAAGCTCTGCCTGTAGTTAAAGGGAATAAATCCCTGCCACCTTGGGTTTTTGCATTTTGCCATAAGTTCAATTTAATAATGTTTAACGAAAACGTTTCGCACGTCACAGCGTAAATAGGTAATAACTTCTCAAGCTTTATCGAATTATTACTGTCGGCAAGAAATAAATATAATTAATTTTTTCCTGGTGATTACAGAAATTACACTAGTAACAATGTCTTTTTCTCTATCGATCTCTAAAATAAAGCACAAAACCTGCGACGAACAATTAAGGCTGATCCCCCTTAAAGAATACCACGCGGAATACACTGTGTGAGAAGACGTATTGGTATTAGATTGGCCAATCAGAATTACGTTTCTCAGGTAGTGAACGTCTATGATTGGGGGGCAGGCACCTAAGACGGTTAGTAGTTTAAAACAGCCCATAGTGGAAGCGGATATGAGCTAAAGCATTTTGAAGTACAACACGACAGCAACTCTCTTCACAAAAATCAGGTGTCCCTAAGTAGAGAATTGTCATACATTTTAAATAAAATACCCTATTTTAAAAATGTCTTCACATGCCTATGGTAAGTGCAGTCGTTTCCCGAATAATTAAGCTACGTCCATAAGCATTTTATACAACATTAGTGTTTAAGTAATATATTTTTCTATTAAACTGCGACTCTAGTGCTGTCGCGTTAGTGTTTTTTTACCGCCATCTATTTCTGCGCGGTGGTGTACTCTTTGCTCGGCTCGGATCCCCTCCATGTTCTCCCTCCTTGCTTTCCTCTTCCTCCTTCGTGCGTCACAAGTTTTGATTGGCCAGGATATTTTAATTAAGTCCTTGCCAGTGTTGCCATGTCCTTGCCAGTGTTGCCATGTCCTTGCCAGTGTTGCCATGTCTACTGATTTTTCGGTAGAACTCCTGATTTTACGTTTTAGTCACTGACTACTGACAGATTTACATGGATAATGCACAATATACTGATTTTAAAAATGACGTTTACTTATTTTCTCCTGATATCGCAAAATTAATGCTAGAAGTAATTTTATTACGCATTATTAAAGCAATAAATGCCATTTTTTTCGCTATTTTTTTTCATCATTAAATACTCGGTGAAATCACAATATTCACAACAGCAACCTCTTCTATTGGTCCACATTGAAAACATCATCTCATATTGGATTCACCATATCATATGTGCACCTCACGTGACTTCAGCTACAAAAGTCAACAAGTCAACTTCATGCTTCAGTGCACTTGGGGTGTTTGTGTATGTACTTGTCTACACGATCAAGAGGAATTATTACACAGTAATGAGATCACCCACATGTAACTAAGTTAAATTTACGATTCGGCTGCAATTCAAAACAAAACCATCATATAGGTTATTTTTTATTTCAAGTTCGTAGCTGAAGTACACATTCAAAGCCTAGTCATATGAACCGGTTTGTATTACAATAATGGAAAAGTATGCTGTTTGGACATCGGGAAAGTTTGCTGTAAATATAACGTGTCCACTAGTCAGAAGATGATGTGAAGTTAAGAAACAGAACAGGCTATTTAGCACAGAAGATGATGTGAAGTTAAGAAACAGAACAGGCTATTTAGCACAGAAGATGATGTGAAGTTAAGAAACAGAACAGGCTATTTAGCACAGAAGATAATGTAAAGTTAAGAAACAGAACAGGCTATTTAGCACAGAAGATGATGTGAAGTTAAGAAACAGAACAGGCTATTTAGCACAGAAGATGATGTGAAGTTAAGAAACAGAACAGGCTATTTAACACAGAAGATGATGCAAAGTGCAAAGTTAAGAAACAGAACAGGCTATTTAGCACAGAAGATGATGTGAAGTTAAGAAACAGAACAGGCTATTTAGCACAGAAGATGATGTGAAGTTAAGAAACAGAACAGGCTATTTAGCACAGAAGATGATGTGAAGTTAAGAAACAGAACAGGCTATTTAGCACAGAAGATGATGTGAAGTTAAGAAACAGAACAGGCTATTTAGCACAGAAGATGATGTGAAGTTAAGAAACAGAACAGGCTATTTAGCACAGAAGATAATGTAAAGTTAAGAAACAGAACAGGCTATTTAGCACAGAAGATGATGTGAAGTTAAGAAACAGAACAGGCTATTTAACACAGAAGATGATGCAAAGTGCAAAGTTAAGAAACAGAACAGGCTATTTAGCACAGAAGATGATGTGAAGTTAAGAAACAGAACAGGCTATTTAGCACAGAAGATGATGTGAAGTTAAGAAACAGAACAGGCTATTTAGCACAGAAGATGATGTGAAGTTAAGAAACAGAACAGGCTATTTAGCACAGAAGATGATGTGAAGTTAAGAAACAGAACAGGCTATTTAGCACAGAAGATGATGTGAAGTTAAGAAACAGAACAGGCTATTTAACACAGAAGATGATGCAAAGTGCAAAGTTAAGAAACAGAACAGGCTATTTAGCACAGAAGATGATGTGAAGTTAAGAAACAGAACAGGCTATTTAGCACAGAAGATAATGTAAAGTTAAGAAACAGAACAGGCTATTTAGCACAGAAGATGATGTGAAGTTAAGAAACAGAACAGGCTATTTAACACAGAAGATGATGCAAAGTGCAAAGTTAAGAAACAGAACAGGCTATTTAACACAGAAGATGATGTGAAGTTAAGAAACAGAACAGGCTATTTAACACAAAAGAATAAATGTAAATACAGCTATTTTCTAACACAAAAGAAAATAATACCTAAAAAGAAACGTCACGTTTTAAAGGCAAGGTCATCAGAAAATTTTGTTCTGCAAGCTCACTTTATTTAGATTTTTCATTGCATTGTCCAGTGTCTTGTTAATTTTTTCATGTTGATTATTGCATCGTGTTGTTAATTGCTATCTAGTGCATTTTACAGTTGTCTTGTATATTTATATGCTATATTATATCCTGTTTCCAATTATAACACAGATGTTACCCAATAGCATTGCATCACAAAAATATTCTTTTAACATTATCGTTAATGTTCAAAACAATCTATATCCACTACATTAGTTACTTAGTTTGTTGGGAATAAAAAAATTATAAGTTTCATATGTCACATTTCTTAAGTTCAACTTTAAAACATGCATATTGCGACAGTTGAATATTTTATATCGGTGTTGGGAACTTGTTATTCTATTATACGGGCGTATTGCTGCAACTTAGAAAAATCCAGTGAATTCCTACTCATATTTAGCTATAATATCTACTTGGTTTTGAAAATTTGACCGGGCAACACCGGTCCTTGCTAGCCCTTGCTATTCTTCTCTACATCCTCGCTAGTGGCTGATGACTTAACTAGCTTCACCTTAGTCTAGCTGTGTACACGGGTTTAGCTACTCAGCAATGGGGCCGAAGAACGGTAAGTCATAGAGAACGCTAACCTTGCAGTTGTGTTTGAAATATTTCTAGTAGTTTGTATGGCATAGTTGTGTTGTATCTTGGCTGTGCAGTAAGGCTAGGCCATTTCAAAATTCTGGTTTCAGTCGCTCTTCAAAATTACGTTTCGACTTAACTATGGTATCACGTTGCTGTGTCTCTCTTGTTTTAAGTCTCGTGTTTGTCCTTCTTAGCCTCCCAAGTACTTGAGTATACATTTTTTGGTGTCTCCATGACTATATCGTTGAGGCGTGAAATGTTTCATATGCTCTTTGTTCATTTTCATTTTCAACGGTCGGAGCCGTACTGGGTATTACGTGACTGCCTCCGCCGTAATTATTTTGCTTACCTTTCAATTGTTTTTAAAGTATTTTGTGGAATGTAGGCTTTACTGGGCAAGTCGATTGCTGCCCTCCTTTCTACGATTTTGAGAGTCAAATGGGTGATTGTGTTCTAGTCAAAGAAAATGGAAACGTTTCTAATCCGTTGTTAAACAAATTGATTTTTGAGTTTGTATTTAAAAGGTTTGTTGTTCTGGAGCTAAGATTATATTTATAATGTTGTATTTTATTCTTTTTGGTGCTACAAGGCAAATACAAATAACTGTAATTAATGAAATAAATTATTATCAACTGTGATCATTATTTCTGTGATAAGAATTTTATTAATAATTATAAAGGTTGTTCGCCAATTCTAATTGCATATGTATATATATACATATATATATATATATATATATATATATATATATATATATATATATATATACACACACACACACACACACATACGGGTATTGAACCATGTTTGCTACTGTACATTATTTGTGAATTGTCACAGAATTATACTTTTACGTATATTTTGTCTTAAATATTTATATTAGTAGGACCACCTGTTTTCGCGAAAATATTTACATGAGTGAACAAATCGTAATTAATTTTCTCCATTAACTGAGCATCCGTGATTCGCGGGCAGACAGATAGGACGCATAACAATATTCAAATAATCCATTCCCGAAAGAGGTTCTGGAATAAATTGCGTTGGAACACAAATTGTCCCGAAATCTTTTCGCGAAAAACAGGTACCCCAGTACATTAGTAATCGTCAGAAAGAAATTATTATTATGAAATACGTTATTAACACTTAGAATGGTATGCCGAACATAACTGGGCCAACACTAACAAGGAAAATTATTATTATGAAATACGTTATTAACACTTAGAATGGTATGCCGAGCATAACTGGGCCAACACTAACAAGGAAAATTAATATTATGAAATACGTTATTAACACTTAGAATGGTATGCCGAGCATAACTGGGCCAACACTAACAAGGAAAATTATTATTATGAAATACGTTATTAACACTTAGAATGGTATGCCGAGCATAACTGGGCCAACACTAACAAGGAAAATTAATTTTCAACTGAAAAGAACATTTGTATGTAGACCTATGTAGTTTTATTGTTTCGCTGAAGCATGACAGCATCTAAAAAGAACTTCACGGCACATAAACACTAATTATTGCGAACGAAAATAATATTTTATAGAAACTGAACAGAACAATATCTGTAGAATGCATAACATGTTACATATAAAAATATAATTTATAGAAAGACAATAAACTCGGCGCTACATCAGCTGAGAGTCAGCCAGTAGTAAAATGTATTGAGTGTAGTGAGTGGATGACATGTGGTGACAGCCAATATGACTGTGGTAAGTAGGAAGTCAGGGAACAATATAAATGACGTTCACATAATAGTGGCTAAGTGACACTATTCTTCTAGCTTGTCTTGGATGATAGGAAATGCGTACAGAGCGCAGAGTGTTGGATTGATAGTTTTTTTTTTTCAGTATTTGTAACACAAACGTACCTGTGTGGCAAAGTTAGCTGGGTGGATGGCGTATAGCAGAGACAAAACACAGTGGACTGTGGAAAAATTTTGGAGTGTAAGTAGACAATACTGTGAAGTATAGTCTGGTAGTCAGTTAAACCCGATACAATAGGATTTATACTAAAGATAAAGTTATCCAACTGCAGAAGTAAGTCGAACTGAAATCAGGAAGGCCGAACCGCTATCCAAACCCAGGTACTCCCGAGAGCAAAGTTAGCCACTGCACCACCTCACTCGCCATATAGGCTACAAGATGTATCCGAACACTGTGCATAGATGGAAGAGACAGCATCTGTGGGCTTAAATATCCTGTAGTAAAATATCCTTAACGGCAATATTTTAGACCATACCTACGCAGTGAAGCTCTACTGGCTATCTGTTTATGTAGTGCGATTTTCTTGTCATTTCTACAAGTGCTATTTCATAATTTTTTTAAATTATCCTTTGAAATTTTTCTTTCCCTATAGTAAATCTTTGGATATATTTTAATTAATTTTTATTATCAGTTAATAATTGTTTTATTTTATTGTCAATTGTATATTTGATTGTATTTCGTTCCGCGTGACCGGGTCTTCCTTTCTTCCGCCTTTTTCTCTTCTTCGGGTTCTTCTATATTATCTTCTTGTTTTTCTTCGTATGCTTCCTTGTTGCGCTGCCTGCGTACATTCGGTTCTGGTTGGCTTCGCTGAGATGGTCTGTGGAGAATATGCTAAGTTATATTCCTGTATTTATCAAGTGAAGGTAGAGTTAGCCGCATCTGTAAGTGTGACTGATCCAAAACATCCTAGCAAGAGCGAATGTGCATTGTGGTAGTGGGCAACATCCTAGCAAGAGCGAATGTGCATTGTGGTAGTGGGCAACATCCTAGCAAGAGCGAATGTGCATTGTGGTAGTGGGCAACATCCTAGCAAGAGCGAATGTGCATTGTGGTAGTGGGCAACATCCTAGCAAGAGCGAATGTGCATTGTGGTAGTGGGCAACATCCTAGCAAGAGCGAATGTGCATTGTGGTAGTGGGCAACATCCTAGCAAGAGCGAATGTGCATTGTGGTAGTGGGCAACATCCTAGCAAGAGCGAATGTGCATTGTGGTAGTGGGCAACATCCTAGCAAGAGCGAATGTGCATTGTGGTAGTGGGCAACATCCTAGCAAGAGCGAATGTGCATTGTGGTAGTGGGCAACATCCTAGCAAGAGCGAATGTGCATTGTGGTAGTGGGCAACATCCTAGCAAGAGCGAATGTGCATTGTGGTAGTGGGCAACATCCTAGCAAGAGCGAATGTGCATTGTGGTAGTGGGTAACATCCTAGCAAGAGCGAATGTGCATTGTGGTAGTGGGCAACATCCTAGCAAGAGCGAATGTGCATTGTGGTAGTGGGCAACATCCTAGCAAGAGCGAATGTGCATTGTGGTAGTGGGCAACATCCTAGCAAGAGCGAATGTGCATTGTGGTAGTGGGCAACATCCTAGCAAGAGCGAATGTGCATTGTGGTAGTGGGCAACATCCTAGCAAGAGCGAATGTGCATTGTGGTAGTGGGCAACATCCTAGCAAGAGCGAATGTGCATTGTGGTAGTGGGCAACGCTTAGTTGTACTGTTACAATTTCTCTCTCTATAAATTAAGTGCGCTATACCAAGTTCGTTAAGGGATGGAGGTGTTAATCAAATAAAAGAAGTAATTATAATTTCCTTATTTCATTTACAATAACAACACTAAAATTATCTGAACGCAAATTCTCATAATAGATTGAAATCACTTACTGTTCACAATTGACACCAGACGACAGAGAAATCAATAAAATTAAGTAATTAAAGATCAGTCCCAATATACAGTGTCTCAACTTATTCTATTATTTTATAATCTACGTGTCCATATTTGACAGTTCGAATACTTACAGTAAAATGCGTATTACACTTCCATTCAGTCCCACCTCAGTTCAGTCCATATCCCGCCAGTCGCAATGTTCTAGCGTCCTCCAAGCGCCCTCACGCACAATAGGCTTCACTCGTCGGTTTCACACCCTCTCGTCCATTCAAGCCACGAACACCTCACTCGCCGTCGTCCCGCAATCTCCTGTCGTAGTCCACACTTCCCTTTGCTCGCGCATACTCGCCAGGCGGCCTCCGTCAAAGACTGCCGGCCGCTGGGTTGCGGCAGTATATATAGTGTCTTAGGCCGCCACCTACAATCTTCCCCTACTCTGGAGATTCGTCGCGGAGGGCTGAGGCGCCAGCCAGCCTCACCAGAACATTCTTGTGTCGTCACTAAAAGTATCGGAAACTCTAGCAGACGAGAGGAGGTCTGTGACGCCAGCAAGTCTCGCCGCTGTCGGGATTCACGGGATTCCCAGAAGGGGATCAGGAGGCCGCGAGCGCATCGTTCGAGGAAGAGGAGAGGGCGAGGTGGGTCTCCGATTACTGCGTGGGGCAGCTGAGTCGGTGCCAGCTGCAGCACGTAACAGTACTTTGTACCTGAACACTCCCGGTATTGCTGCGTCTATCTTCACTTTCGCTTAAGTAATATAAGATTACTTTTCCGGACATTTTGTTACTAGGATTTTATGTTTATTTGTACTCTAAACTCAAATCAGTGGACAATCACTGATTCGCAGTGAAAATGTCTCCACTTCGAATCAGTGAAAAAAAAAACACTGATTGTTTCAGTGGGAAATTACGCTGATTGAATTAGAGCTGTGAACATTTTCACTGATTCTAAGTGGAGCCATTTTCACTGCGAATCAATGATTTCCTATTGATTTGAGTACAGAGTGTGAGCTCGCAGATGCTGTGGCTCCGGTTTTTGCTCAGAGTTCAGATATACCTGGTATATAACGTGAACTGGTATGAGTTCACCCGGAGGCTGCTGGAGCCTCGCGGGAGCAGGAAGAGAGAGAGAGAGAGAGTCTTGTGCAGGTCCGGTCTGCCAGACTTGTCGTGGGATAGTTGCCGTTAATGTGAAGTTGATCAGCCGATATCAGCTTTCACCAGTCAGCGCGTGCACCACTGTTACTGCACTGCCACAGCACAGCTTGCACTCACGCGTATCCGGGCTAACTTCAGCTTCATGCTGCACATACACATGAGGCTTGCTGACTAACTTTGACCCGTTCATTCCCCGTGTCAATGATCGAGAAACTGTCGCACATGAAGGATATTTATGTCGGTTGCTGTGCACGGTCATACAATAAAGATGAGGTAGAACGCTTATAGGCTGTTCACAGTAAAGTGAGCACTTTTTAAGGCCCTCCCAACAAGCTTTGATTACTAATAAATATATCTTATTGCAGCATCAGGCATTAAATTTTGAGGGTGGTGAAATATATCCATTGTGTTTATTCGTCACAAAGGAATGTTTATATTAAAAAGCAGCAGGAAGATGGAAATAAGATGAAAGGAAAAATTTAGAAGGGCCTTAAAAAGTGCTCACTTTAGCGTGGACAGCCTATATTCGTCATCTGCGCATGTGCCCAACATTGAACTGCCCTAAAAGAACACAACTGTCAAAGTCACATAGTCAACAGCGATAAACGAGGTTGTTAATGTCTTAATTTTCAAAAGACAAGCACTTTATTATGAATAGAATAATTACACCAATTGGAATTTAATCTAATTGCATTACAAATTGGTTAGAGGAAGTAAACAAACATCTCAAAGCACTTGTTTACTAAACAGTGTTCTAACCTCAAATCCAATCCACGCCATTTTTGCTAGTCGCGTTGGCAGACAAGCAGTTCAGTGTTGTGGTACGGAGACTGGTTGTGCGCAGCCAGCGAGCTCTCTCTACCTCATCTTTAGTCTATGCGCACTATGAGTAATCGTTGGTTCATGTACTCAGTGTCTTATTTGTAGAGACATGAAAAGTTCGCGAGCTCAATAACCTGCAGGCTAGACTCTACAGTCTTATGTACAGATATCCCGATGTAAACTGTGCATTGGTTGGCTGCTGTCTCAGTGGAAGGCGACAATTGGGCCTGCGTTCTCCAGGAGGTCTCAAACACTCTGTGCACCAGTGGTCTGAATTATATAAACACGTTTCTTTTTTTTTTTAATTCTAGCTTGTCCCAAAATTAATCCGCGAAATCTTCACGTCTCTACTAATTTGTAAGAAATTTGATTTGTTGAAGTTTCTGCACCTCTCGTTTACGAATGATTCGTATTTTTTACGATAACGTGAACAAGCCCTATATTCGACGGCCTGCTTGAACGCGCCATCGCTCATGAGCAGTAATCAGGACAGCCAGCTGCCGCAATAGGGACTCGTATAGCCCAAACCCCGGTAAGCAGGAATGCCCTCTGGCAGCCAGGGAATGAGGCCAGGCTGCGTTATGCGACACCGATATGAGGGCAATGCAGAGTGGTGGTAGATGTCTTTCTCCATGTAACGCCGGCCGAGATGGAAGTCATAAGGAGTATGCTGTGCCGACCCCCGTATCTTGGCATACTTCAATAAACCTTCGGATACTCCTCAAGGTGGGACAATTAACGTGGCTCTCAGTAAGGTAGTGAATGTAGTTGAATTAGCAATGCTCCCCCGACCTTATAGTAGTTTATGTTCTCCCCAGATGTACTCGGTGCACATATATTGATATTCGACTTATCTACAAATGAGTCGTATATGGGCCTATGCAGGAGGAGAATTCTATCTACAAATTTCGGCACCTTAATGTGTGTGTGTAGGTGTGTGTGTGTGTGTGAACTCGAGACCTGCAAAGTTCGCGTTATTAATCTGGCTTCACAACTAACTCCAAAAAGCTGTACTCCCGCTTGACATCTGCCATTGGCTAGAAATTTTGGTGGTCTGTCACTGATGACTCTTTGAACCAATAATGAGAATTTTATGTTAGAGATTTGCTGAATGTCTGTGATTCATGGACAGGCGCATTCAACGCGTAGCAGTTGAAAGTACTCAAATTGCGAAATGGATCTGAGCTGAGTCTCTCCGAAATATAACTAGTCGCGAAATTTTTGCGAGAAAATCAAATGTCCTTGGTTACGACCCGTCAGCAAACAGTTATACAACATGTTCCATAATGTTGGTCTGTTTTGGAAAATATATTGCTACAAAAGATTTTCCCCTTTTTCCACTTTCTTATTCGGTAAAGTGAATGGGTTAAGTTCTCGATAATGTAGCTAGGGGCATCTGTTTCTCGCGAAAAAAATTCCCAGACCAGTTATACTCCAAAATATGTCGGCTGCGATCCGCTTTTGTGATTGGGTGATTTTGATTACCACGCGTCTTATGTGTCTGCCAGCGAATCACGGAGAATCAAAGTCGTAGCAACTTATTCTGATTGGCCCGGCCAGGTATGGAACTGTCGTATAAAAAAGATACACAACCAATACCCACATTAAATTTGCAATTGTGCACTAGGATATTGAAGTCTAATTTGCGCTTAAATCTTTACGCGAAAAACAGGTGGCCATAGCTATAGCTAACAAAAAAGAAAGAAATTACAATGACTGGTTATGAAATGTGATAATCAATTCTCATGAGATATTAATTAAATTTAATGTTAAGTGTTCAAAATGTCATTTAATAAATTTTAATATGTTCAACATTTTTCTTGCAAGAAATTATTGATACATAGGCAATAGACACATGCAAAAATTTGCGTTATTTTTGCAGCACGCTAGATTTCACAGCACCATGTACTCTAGAGTCGGTGTCACACTAGAGTTGGCTGCTGCAAAAGCGAGGAATCAATATCCCATTTGATTAGGAGGGACGTGATTGGACTATCTTCTCGTTACTTGTTCCAGATTGGTTTAAGGCCGCCCAGGGCGTGTCCAACCAGCTGCAATCCAATGACAAGAGAAATCCGAATGCACATATGGTTGAAGTCTAATTTGTCGTAAAACGATAACGCCAGTATTGCAGATCTCTATTGATACATTACAAATGATGCTGTACTAATTACGTAATAATTAGTTGCGAAAAGCTCAGCGTTAATGTTTGTTATACAGCGTAATATACATTGACGGAAAGGTACAGCTATAGTTTTAAATGAAATGAATGTTCCTAAACAACTGTAGTAAACTGGAAACCAATAATGCAACATAGCGTGTGAGGCCGACCATCAACACTAGCTTGAACTGCGTTGCAAAGTTTTTGAAATACACAAAAATATTCAACGCGCGTACAGTATGCTCATCTAGGAAAATAACGCAGCCTCCAGACGAGGTCTGCAAGACGTCACACGCATTATAAAAACTATTTCAGTGTTCTACAAAATGGTCTAACCCGTTCAGTCCCGAATAAATTACGAGCTCAAGTGTTGCAGAACTAAACATTGTTTTATGTTGGCTGTAGTTGTATGGAGCGTACTTCTCCCAACCAGTGAACTACGTGTCGAGTGTTGGTCCACGCCAGTATCAGCTATTCACAAATAAGATGCATAGAAACGTCAACAAATCAGATGACTCATAATGAACACGTTTAGAACCCCGGCCACTGGTTCCTTGCTGTGGACAGTCCCGACCACAAATACCCTTCATGTGCAACGTGTACTCCATCACGGATACGGCAACTGAAAGTGTTGAGGTGGCTATTTCAAAGCGCCCTATCTCGAGACATGGTTGCTAGATTCACACAGAGCTATGAAGAGCCTGACATTGAGCCTTCCTACAGCCGTTCCACCAATAAGATAATATGCTCACCGCTGGAAGACCCCACAATGCGACGAGAACACTGCACTGTGGCAGTTCAGAGCCTTGTGCGTTGCGGCGATGAAGCACTTGATGTGCGTGCCAGTGTAGCCCTTATCGCCCCCACGCTTCTCAACCTTAAACGCGAGAAAACAAAGCTTGGGGTATCAATTCCCGCCATCTTGGATTCCAATAATTTTCGCAAAACCCCTACAGTATGTAATTTGTATTGGATTTTGCGGAGCGACACGGCTAGTTCAACTGCTGTACTCGCCCGCAATAAAAGTCACCTCTTCCCAGCTGTTACTAAATAAAAATTAATAAAGGCAGTGAATTCCTAACAATTTTATAAAGTTTCAGAAAATATTATTTATGCTGTTTCATGCGAAAAATTGCATTAAACCAACTTAAATGTAAGTTATGTGGAAATGTGGACAAATGCAATGTAGCGTGGACTGATCCCCCTTGAGAGTTGAGAGTTAGTAGTCCGAACATATCTTATGTGCATTCAATATTTGCACGTTTACAAGTATGTTATCAAATAAATGTCCCGGGAATACGACTTTTTGCCAGGAAAAAAAAAACAATTGTCTAAGCCTGTAAAGTTTGGTTTTATGATACTAGTTTATTCCAAGAGAAAAATAATCGTGAAAAAAAAATCATATATTTAGAGCTTGAACGCACATTTTCCTTGATAGGTAGGATAAAAATGAAACCGTACAGTCACAGTTTAACCTATGGGCTCCTACCGCGTGCTATAAAGTGCCACTGGTAAAGATCTCATATGCACAGGAAAGTGTAACAGCGGAAGCAGGTTCAGAGCCTTGCGCTTAGGGGCGACGGGACGCTGGTCGCGCGTGTTATTGTCACCCGTATCGATGTACCTCTTACAGTCCTTTGGAAAAAGGAGCGTGCATGCAAGTGTCAGGCTTGTGTTCGTCACGGACTTAAAACGTGTTCGTGACAGCTCGGAGTGCTGTTCAAGATTACTTTCACCGCTCCATCTGCTCCTGCCTGTATCACGTGAGTTCCAACCGCGTTCCACGCCATGCATATTCACCGCCGTTCCAAATGTGAGTTGGTGCGCACTGGCTTTCACCTGGACTCCAGCCCTGCTCTTGTTTTCCCTACACCGAGGTGGTGTGGTGGTCAGAACTCTCACCAAGGCGGGCGTGGTTCGAGTCCCGGGGGGGGATCAAACCCGGACAATGCCGCCGGTCGGCGGGGTTTTCTCGGAGATCTCCCGTTTCCCCCGTCCTTGCATTCTGGCGCTGCTCCAAACTCACTTCACTTCACCCTCACCAGCTCAAATCTCCTCACTCCTCTCCTACGCCAGTGTAACGATGCAGAAGAGCTTCGAGACCAGTAAACACTACAGTCTACTCGTGGTTTCTTCAGTTTTTTCAATCAAACCTTTGGAAAACATCCGATGTGTGACGTTTGTTGTTCCCTAAAGCGTTTTATACTTATGTTAACATTAAAGTTCTATGTTTTCGGTTGAATTAAACTTTAACGTTGATTTTATTTAAAAAATATAATATATCAATTATATTTAATACGAATAAAAAACAGAGTGAATAAAATGTGTGTTGGTAATGCCCAGTAAAAAATACTTCTCATGCCAAATATTATTACAATGAGTGCGCATAAATTCGGTGTGTTGTCCTTCTTATGTGGTTGTCTTGACTTAGTTAAGCTTTGTTTGCATGTGGCGGAGGAATATCCTGGAAGTACAACTTTAGCAGGACTTCAGAAAAGTTGGGAGTAGCCGTGAATTTACTATACGGTAGGCCCGTCACTGTACACTGATCTCTGTTTTACATCTCCTCGTACGCACGATGTGAATTTTTTTACCGTATGTAAAATTAACATTGTCATAGGTCTCATCACTTTATTCACGCGTCGGTCAATCGAAACTGTGAAGTACAGACCCTAACATTTCGTGTTATAAAATGGCACCAAGCTATACTCCACAGTCCTCTACACACTCGAGCAGAAGCCACTTGTTCATTGTCTGCCGCCACAGACAGAACTCTCTCTCCTGTGAGACCCGGCCACACGGAGTGAAGCTACCAGAGTACTGAGTGTTTACTATTGTTGGTTCTGAGTCCTGCAGGGCGTGTAGCATGAGAAGAGATCCGATGACACACGTGCAACTAACATATACTTGTATGCACTCTACTCTGGTACTGAATTAAAACGCGAAATTATGTGGTCTCCACAGTGAAGTTATTAGTAGCGACAGGAAAATTTCGCGGGTTCATTTTAGGATAAGTCATACTTCAAACGCGTGTACATATCTGTTTACGTTTGCAACTGTATCACAGTTTAGTAGGCACTCCCAGACGAACTCTGAGCCAATAACAGACCTGCAAGGAAGCAAGCACTGGATGACGTGTCACGTGACCTCCGGTAAAACTGGCCACGCACTGGGGCAGCAGCCAATGAACACAAAGCTGAGCATGGAAATTACATAAGACCGTACAGTCCAGCCTACAGGTTTCTTAAAACTCGTAATTTTCCTGTCCCTATGCACTGTAATGCATGGTTTCAACCACGAATCACACACGTTCAGTACTGGAATGATCTAATTCTGACTGACCCCTACAGATAGCCACAATATCCTTGCGCAAAGTCACGTGGCTAGTTCAAAGGAAAACTGCAAGTATCATATTGAAATTTAGCATGGATGTAACTCTTTTCACGAAAAACAGGTTTCCGAACTATTTGTTAACAACTAAAGTAACTACTGTTACCTGTATGTTGAGGCGACGTGCCGCGGTCCGAGGTGTGAACGAAAATCAAAGCTGGGGAAGACTTGTCATCAGAACAGCGATAACGTGAAGTGTCTCTAGATAAACTTGCAACTGTTATAAACAAAAATAACAGAAATATACAGATTGGCTCTTTCAATATTTTACGAGACCTTGTAGAGATAATGCACAGTCAGCTGCCGATATCGTTACTTGCTGATAGTGGAAGTTACTAATCGATAACCTTGCTTGGTGACCCTAATATTTCCCGTTACAAGATGGCACTTTACTATACTTCGCAGTTCTCTACACACTCAAACAAAGGTATGTGTTCATCAGCTGCTGCCACAGTCACAATTATTTCTCCTGTTGCAGTCGGCCACGCGGAATTAGCCACCCAAGAACTGACGATCTTCTATTGGTAGATATCGGAAATATTCGCGGATTCCTCTTGGGACAAGCTAGAATTCAAAACACGTGTGTTTATATGACTTAAGTCATTGGTCCACACGTTTTTTTGATACCTTCTGAAGAACGCTGGCCGAGTCGTCGCCTTCCACCGTGACAGTAGAAACCAACGTGAAGCTAATACTTACGTTTTTGTACATAAGAATGTCGAGTGTAGTCTGCAGGTTATTGAACCCGTGAATTCTTCAGGTCTCTCTATATATTTGCTCAGGGTCCTGCAGGACGAAGATGCGTCAACGTATGTGAAACCCACGTAACATTTTGTGACGTGTAGTTTGTCATCAGATTTTAACGCGAAGTGATAGGATCTGTAACTGTAAGCAGAGAGGGGAAATCCACCTGTTCAGTTGACCGTAAGTTAGTCCTCACTGGGCTCCATAAGAACTTCACAGAAAACTGTGAATGCCATGGCCGTGTATGAGAGGAATAGAGAGAGTAATAATGAAAACCAACCCTCTGTTTAGTGTGTTTTCAATGTGTATATATAGTGGAAGCACATTTTTATTGTAACTACTGAACTCAGCAGGTGTACTCGTCCTGCTAGTGTGCAGTTTATATAGTGCGTTTATAGTGGAGTGGTGAAGATATAGGATAGTGCCGAGTGAACACAAGCGCGGTGGAATCAATCCGACCAATGTAATATCACACAGACCTCTATAGTGGAGCGGGGAGTATGGCAGCGATGAAAGACGTGTATAATAGCGCGAAAGGAAACACATCTGACCCGGCAGGCTCTACGAGACTGTTTTCGAAAGTACAACAGGGACCCGCCTACCTGCATCTCGAATTGCATTGCAGTGTGTTTGAAATATCGTATATATTTTTAATGAAACTATTAAAAGTGCGTTCAGTGTGCTGAACTAAGAAAAGAAAGCACACTTCAGGCTATGCCTGTCGATTACTTCCAAAACACCATTTCAGAGGCTCGCCTCACACCAAGGCGAACCGGACTCGATCCAAGGGCCGGGTACTCACGGATTTCCGCATGATGCCAATAACTAACACAGCCATCCTAACAACTTTGATATCAATGGTGCTCCTCTCTCAGCCTCGATAGTTGTCGGTGTACCTCATGCAGTGAGTGCATCAGTCACTCACTATGCCTCACTGCTCACTGGACTACAAACCCTCCGCTCTCCTCCCCTAGATATGCGGACTTAGGCCCTCACACAATTCAAAACTCTTACATTTCACTTCTGGTTTTAACTTCGTGGTTGCTTCACGACATACTTGCTTTGGAGCTTGAGACAGTGGAACTGTCGAAGTCAAACTCAAGCGCTCTTGACTTTACGGTTTCAAAACCGAGCGATGTGGCGCAGTGGTTGAACTCTGGATTCTCACTCTGTGGGACCTGGGTTCAAGCCCGGGTCTGACCATCCTCATTTCGGAATTCCATGGTTTCCCGAAATAACTCCGAGTGAATGTTGGTATGACTCCTTCCTACAGGTCTTGGCTGATTCCCTCCGCGTTCTCTTATGTCCGAGCAACTTGCTCTCCAGCTCTAAAGAACCTCGCTGTTGACGAGGAGTCAACCCACACCTAGCTACCTACGATTTTGGAAATGCCAAACTTAAAGTCAAACTCAAGCTTCCATTTTGCCGATAATTTATCAGAGGTTTTGTGCAATGATTGTTTATTTACCGGAAAGTTATTGTCATCTCTGCATGTTGAACGAAACCTCTTCTAAATTAAAGAAATGGCAGACTAATATTGTATGAATATTAGTACTTATGAAGAAAGTAAACAGTCAAGTTTTCTGTTTGAAATGAAATTTTAATGTAAAAGACTAACCTTAATTTAAAACCAGGTGCATAAAATACATTCCTGGGTGATACGATTTACATAGTAAGATACACATTTTTGTGCGGCTCGCAGAAGATATTTCCGAACTTCGACTTTACAAGTTGTGTTGTGCAAGGAAGGGCCTGCAGCATAGTGTAGGAGGGGCGTGAATAGATGCGAGGCAATGGTGGCCCACTGCGCACGCGCCACAAGTGGAGCAGGTTGTCGGCTTAGACACGCAGCTCTGAGCAATCAGCCCACAGCCTCTCCTCTCCTCGTCGCGCCTTGCCTTGCTTCGACACCACTTACCTGCGCGATTACTACACGCATGCCAAATTCGCGTTATTATTTGCCACCGTTATTATTTCACCGCCCTATATACATTAACGCATGAGTCATTTGTTTATTGGCTTCTACAAAAGCGACGATCCACAATCCGTTTCGACTAGGCGGGACGTGATTGGGCTATCTTGTCGTTACTTGCTTACGATTGGTTCAAGGCAGTCCAGGGCTTGTCAAGCCAACTGTAGTCCAACGACGAGAGCAATGCAAACACATGTATGTTTGAAGAATATTCTGTCGTCAAATGATGACGCGAATTTTTCAGATCTCTAGCGATTACCTCTCGGCTTTGATGCCTGCTTTCGCAGCACATCTCCCCTTTTGTTCATACAAGCAATCTACTGATATAGGCTGCGGTTACACAGGCTGATGGCAGAACTGCTTCACTAAAACAAGTTCAGCTATTGAAGAGGTTACATTACCTTCGAACGAGCTCCTGTCTCTGTTGTTGCTCGTTCAAAGTGAACCGTTTTCATAAGCAGTTTCGAACGTCTTCCATTCCCTGCTGCACTCTTATTGGCTGCTTCGAAGTAAACACGCAGTGTAATAAATATTACTGAATTTGGCGGGAAATCCTGCAATTTTTGAATTAACTGAATTTTAAGGTTGAATGTATTAATACCCACCCATTATTCTATCACAGTAAAAGTGTAGGTTTCATAACAATTAAAAAGATTAATAGTGATAAATGTTGGAGGCTATTATAATCAAGTATCATAGATGCTAAGTTCAACGCTTGTTGAGGTTAGATTTTCTATTGATTGAATTCTGCTTTGGATGTGTAATCGCGGAAACACGTTCTGTTTTTAAACTTGTTCAGGCATGGCTACCGAATGTATTTAGCTGAATAAGTTTAACAGCACTCGTGTAACCACGGCCATACTGCTGGAGTTAACACGAGGTGGGGGATACCCGGGAAGTAGGGCTGTAGCAAGGGTTTCACAAAGTTGCAAGTAACTGCGAATTGACTGTATGATATCGTCAACTCCACGAGTTCCGATAATAAGAAACGTGAATGATGATCAAGCGAGTGTGCAAGCTGGGATATTACTGCCGTTGGGAAACAAGAGTGCAGAGGTCTGGGCGACTCTTAACATCGTGTTCTTGAGAGCCGATAAGGGCGGAGAGAGCAGCGCCAGAGTGCAAGGGTGGGGTAAACGGGAGACCCCCGCGAAAACCCGCCGACGAGCGACATTTTCTGGCACGATTCCCACATGTGAAAATCCGGAAGCGAGCCCGCGGGTAATGTAAACCGGTTCGCCTTTGGTGGAAGGCAATTATTCTAGCCACTACACCGCCGCGGCCCCCTCCGTCAATCGAATTTAAACAAAGTTGTTCAAAGAAGACTGCAATGCTGTGGTGTCATCGAAACGTAGTGGCAAGTACTGTTTTGCAGGAGTATTAGTTTAACAAACAATAATTTGCAATGATATCTGAGATTCTCTTGACCACAATCTGACTTCTATGAAACACTATGCTAGAGGGACGATATTAGCCGTCGCTTATGACTTATGACTTATGACTTATGAGAAGAGCGCTACGGCTTTTCCACGGATGTATTTTCTGCGTAAAACTGATTCCATTGTTAGTCGATCATAAAATGGTTATCGACGTATTGTCCTGGAGGTAGCATTGGATGATTTCTGTATCGTGTTGCTCGTATAGAATAAGTACTGATAACACAATGTTATTAAAGTCTTTAACATATCTGGGATGTTTGTTAGCAAGAAGTACATAAACCTCCTGTAATATATTTAGTAGGTTATATTAAGTATGCCCAGCGGTCTAACGAGAGATTTACTTAAATGCTTGCGATGTTTTTCTTTCGGAATTAAGGAAACCAACGTTAATTGGCAGACCATTTATAATCCTCATGATCTGCAAAATATTCGCAAAAGTTTTGCGGCTGTTTCACGAAAAAATCCTGATATTCGTGAAAAAGTTTCATAACTAGTTCTATTCATAAAACTTTCTGTGAGATATGACTCACTTTTACGCATCTTGTGTTTGCCCGCGAATCATAGACGTCCAACGTCGAAATAGCGTGATCTTTAATGGTCCAGTTAAGTTGAGACAGAATATACAGTATATTACCGCTACTACCACTACCGCTACTACCACTGCCATACTACCATACCATACTACCATACTACCACTACCATACTACCACTACCATACTACCACTACCATACTACCACTACCATACTACCACTACCATACTACCACTACCATACTACCACTACCATACTACCACTACCGCTACTACCACTGCCATACTACCACTAACACTACTACCACTACCATACTACCACTACCATACTACCACTACCATACTACCACTGCCGCTACTATCACTGCCATACTACCATTACCATACTACCACTACCATACTACCACTACCGCTACTACCACTGCCATACTACCACTACCATACTACCACTACCATACTACCACTACCATACTACCACTACCATACTACCATTACCATACTACCACTACCATACTACCACTACCATACTACCACTACCATACTACCACTACCATACTACCACTACCGCTACTATCACTGCCATACTACCATTACCATACTACCACTACCATACTACCACTACCGCTACTACCACTGCCATACTACCACTACCATACTACAACTACCATACTACCACTACCATACTACCACTACATACTACAACTACCATACTACCACTACCATACTACCACTACCATACTACCACTTCCATACTACCACTACCATACTACCATTACCATACTACCACTACCATACTACCACTACCATACTACCACTACCATACTACCATTACCATACTACCACTACCATACTACCACTACCGCTACTACCACTGCCATACTACCACTACCATACTACCACTACCATACTACCACTACCATACTACCACTACCATACTACCACTACCATACTACCACTACCATACTACCACTACCGTACTACAACTACCATACTACCACTACCATACTACCATTACCATACTACCACTACCATACTACCACTACCATACTACCACTACCATACTACCACTACCAATACAACTGCATCTACCACTACAAGTACTGCCACTACTTCTACCAGTATTACTATTATTACAACTACTTATACATAGCGGCACCTGTTATCCTCGAAAAGACTCAATGGCCAGTTATACTTCAAAACACTCTGGCTGCGATTCGCTTTTGTCATTGGATGATTTTGACTGCCACGCGTCCTACGTGTCTGCCCGCGAATCACGGAGGGTCGGAGCCAGCAACTTAATTCTGATTGGCCCGGCCAAGTATGAAACTGTCGTCTAACAAAAATAAGCAACCAATAACCACGTTAAATTTGCATTTGTGCAAATCTTTTCGCGTAAAATAGGTCGCCCTACACACTACGCTGGAGAACAAGCACGAAGTCTGAACTTTAGTAAAGTAATTACGGTTTAATTAGTGCAGTATCATATTAGAATTATTCATTTATAAAGTCTTGCCCTTTCACAATCACCAGATAAGAAGTGGATCAAATTTGGCAACTACATTTAAAGATCAGTTATTTCATTGAAAAGAAAGTTATGGCGAAAAGATAGAAAATTCAATACGCCGGATGTGACCAAACTTGTAACACTTTCAGTCATCATCTCGAATGTTGCTCCGAGAGCGAGTTCATGATTTCAACCGTGCGCACTAGAACACGATGTTTGCGTGTTGGACTACATTCTGACGTAGACTAGTTTATCCCATTATTAACTATGATGTTAGCACTAGAAGTTATTGTTCAGCTGTGCGGTAACTGTGATGTTCTCTTCTCAAAGGTTGCGACACAGTACTTGCCGGGGCGACAAGTCTCCGCGCTCACTCAACGTTGCGTAAACAAACGAAGATCATAATTACGTTCTGCGGTTGTCGACGCTCGACGAGGTGGCAGGAGTCGTGAGTGCACGGGCGCGTAGCGCTGCTTGGGAGAGTGCGAAAACCGAGCAGACATGCATTGTGTTCGCACTTATTCCGCGGTTCACACGGATATTATCAAGCCAAGTTTTCAAAATGTCGCTATTCCTAGCTGCGTGTACTTTAACCCTTCCAGTCGCAGTAGTTTAGACTATGCAGGATGGAACTGAACTCTATCAACCAACTTCGGCAGGTTATTCCGCACCAAACAATATGTTACCGGGATAACTTAGGGACAGGTGTTTTTCGCGGTAGTATTTACGCCCAGGCTAGACGTCATTATCCTACGTCCACAACCACAAATTCCTTTGGTTATTGGGCCCGTGTCGATGTGAGAAGACATGTTCTTATTTGACTGGGCCAACCGTGATATAGTACTCCGATACTGAACGTCCATGATTCACGGGCAGACACTCGAGGCACGTGACTTTTGAAATCACTCAACCACTAAAGTGCATATTAACAAAAGTGTTTTGGAGTACAACTGGTCTTGAAATCATTTCTCGAAATACACACCTCCCTAGATATAAATAATGAGCCTACTGTCATCTACATGGGTGCAAACATTTTTGATGAAGTTCTTAGAATGTTAGATGGTAGGTGGTCTGACGTCTCATTGAAGTGATATCATTTCAGATGTAACCAGAGACAAATGCAGTAACTAGTGAGACAATCTCAAATACACGTGTGTCTTACCCGATACCGTAAGATGGCGTACAACAAACAGCATTACCGAAGTAGGATTCGGGCTATCAACTTCGCTTGTAATCAGCCTAAAGTTTCGCTAGATTGGGCTTACAAACAGCAACTATTTTCAGGAACATGATTTTTAATACAATTGGGCGAGCCACTTAAATAATGTACATAGCACTAATTGGTAACATAATTTGATAGCAACCGGTTGATTGTTTTCCGAGATATGACAAAACCTAATTTTTTTTTTGTGTCACTACCTTTCAAAATGCTCATGTAAGAATCATTTGACGGTTGTAATAAATACTGCTAGCAGGCAAAAGTCAGTTAGAATTTGTTACATTATTTCTTAGTAGTTGCAAAGCAATATAAAATTTTTATATGGCCACTATTTTGAAAGTAAGTATCTTACCTAATAAAAAATGTCAGATCACATGACCTGCCATAGCTTTACTTGATTGCGAAATTTGGTAAAAATCGATTGATTTTTCCCGACATATGACACAAAAATTTCATTTTTCATGTGGCACTATATTACACAATGGTGGACAAAAATAGTATGCAGCGACACATGTGATACTCGTATAGATACTTTCAGCACACCAAGTTTGGTCGAAATTGGTTTAACGGTTTGACAGATATTGCAAATGAACCCTAAATATATATTTGTCCGCCATTTTGAAAATATGTATCCTTTACATTTAAATTAAAAGCTTTGACATGTCCTAAAATATTATTATTTATTTGCCAAATTTTACATGAATTGGTTTATTAGTTACCGTGATATACTAATGTAATATATATATATATATATATCTCAATTTATTGCTTACACCATGCACCATAAAATACCAAATTTGGTTTAAATCGGTCAAATGTTTACCGAGATATAACACAGTGTCCTAAAATTTAAAAATTGCCGGCATTTTGAAAATAAGTACCCAGCGTAATATAAAACTAGAAATGATTGACTTACTTGCTAAATACTATATGTGGACCGAGTTCGGTGAAATTCAGTTCACGGTTTAAAAGTTATTACATAGATTCCAGATAGACATTCAGGAGATTGCCTAAGCCTATCGTTCCTATGGAAAGTAGTCTAAAAACCGATAGAAATCTACCTTATGTGGTAAACAAGAAGATTATCTTGTGTCTTCATCACGCATGTAACCGTTTACGAGAAATTAACGCATAAAATTCATAAAACTCAATAGCAACGTTTGCACTGCCAGAAAAACGATTTTGCAAAATATTGGAAGAAAACAATAAATAATATATATTAAATAAATAATTAGTACAAAATTAGAAAATAAAAAATAAATTTAAAAAATCACTCGTAAATCATAGCGTAAATCAAGGCGTTCTTTTTGTTTACTATGTATGGTAGAAAATTAATCCGCAGGTAACGACCCAAAAATACCGGAGAGTTGTATTTGCCAATGCTTGAGTTGGGTTCCAACCGGAAGGGTGCTGATACCCAGTTTTTTTACGTGTACTTCGTCGATCAGTAATACTTTATCCAGGAACTCGTAGATTTATGTTTTTTAGCTGCAGCCACAATCATCAGAACACATTTTCATTCGTTCCGACTTGCTATAGAGTGTTCCACTGACACTTCCAGGCAAACATTTTCCGTCGGAACGCTTAACATTATGTATTTATTGTGATTGAAAAAACTGGGGAAAAAACGCATGGACGTAATTTCATTGTTTCGTTAAATACGTGTCAGGCCCTTAAAAGAACTTCACAGCACACCAACACTTATTATTGAGAATGAAAATAACTCTCTTTCTTATAGTAACTTCAGTAAACAATATGGATCTCATAACCTCTTACATATGAAAAGTTATTTCACTGGAAGAACCAACTCGGCACTACATTAGCTGATTGTCGGCCAGTAATAAAATGTATTCAGTGTAATAAGTGTGTGAAATGTGGTGTGAACCAATATGACTGTGGTAGGTTGGAATAATACAGAGAACAACAAAACTGAGGTTCATATAATTGTGTATATAAGTGATACAGTTTTAGCTTGTCTTGCGTGACTGTAAATGCGTACAGAACGCAAAGTGTTGGATTTGGAAGACACTTGATTTTAAGAGACTGGAAAAACTCTTTCAGTTCAACCTAGGCTTCGAACACTCGTATATTTCAGTTTCTTTCTCCACTGAATCACAGTTTACTCCACGTACCTTGCAGGACTCTACGTACCTTGCAGGACTCTACGTACCTTGCAAGACTCTACGTACCTTGCAGGACTCTACGTACCTTGCAGGACTCTACGTACCTTGCAGGACTCCACGTACCTTGCAGGACTCTACGTTTGTATCAGGAGGGGATGTCGTGCTACCTCGTCTGTGCTAAAACTGGCTACTCACTTGGACAGTAGTCAGTGGAGTGAGTGAAGAGATTTGGACGGTTCTTAGCAGCGAGGTCTTGAGAGCGGACGAGGGTGAAGCGATTTGAGTAGGGAACTGCGCCGGAATTAAAAAAGCGGGGGAAACGGGAGATCCCCAAGAAAACTCCGCAGACCAGCGGCATCGCCCGGCACGATTCCCACATGCGGAAATTCGGTGGGTAACCTCGCCGGGAATCTAACCTGGTTTGCCTAGGGGAAAGGCATGCAGTCTAACCAGTACTTCACCTTGGCCCCCAGAAATCAGCGCAAAAACAGCATTGCTATGTGTATTTTAGCCTGCAGGTCACTGAAGTTGCGGGTTATCTTCCTGTTTCTATGGTCTTTAATTTAGATTGTTTTAACTATGTCCTATATCTAGAGACCTGAAGAATTCGCGGATTTATTTTGGGACAAGATAGAATTAAAAACACGTGTGTTTATATAACTTCAGCTATTGGTCCACACGGTGTTTGAGATCTCCCGGAGAACGCAGACCCAATTGTCGCCTTCCACTGAGACAGCAGACATCCAATGCACAGTTGACATCGGGATATCTGCACATAAGGCTGTAGAGTCTAGCCTGCAGGTCCTTGAACTCGCGAATTTTCCAGGTCTATACCTATATCGGTAGACAGTTACTTACTTGACTGGGCCAATCAGAATTAGGTAACTACGACACTAAAAGTTCGTGATTCGCGGGCAGACACCTACAAAGCTCTACAAAATCATCCCATCAGGGAAGTGTATCTCAGCTCTTAGTGTCTTGGAGTACAAGAAGTCCTGAAATATATTACCTATACGTAGGACCAGCTGTTTATTGCGAAAATATTCCACAATTAGTTATACTAGTAACACATTGGTTACGAAACTATTTCGTGGTTGGATGGTGTGAACTCTCACGCATCTGCGGTGTCTACCAGCCAATCACGGAAGTTCTGTGCCGAAGTAACTTAATTCTGATAGGCCCAGTCAAACAGAGAATGTATCCTCACACAGACAGACCCAGCCAATAGCCGAAGGATACCTGCCTGTGTGCACGTAGAATGTTGATGTCTATCCTGTGCACAAATATTTTCGTGACAAATAGCTGGCCTTGCATATATCCTGTAGCCTCAGGAACAGATGCTGCCAGTAACGTGGCCCACAAACATAATTTTAATGGTCGTGTTACTTATATGTCAACAAATGACTTCTTCAGAATGTTAGAACCTAGCCTTGTGGCACAGTGGTAATCCTTTGGATTCTCATTCAAAAGGACCTTGGTTTGAAGCCTACCCCAGCGTTCCTGATTTCATTTACCCATGTTTTCCCGAAATCACTTTAGTTTCCTTTCTAAACACCAAACAAGGGTCGGTGAGAATATCTCTATTTCAATCGGTGAAGAAAGTTTGGTCAACCAAACAGTTACTGTCAAACACTTTATCTGGAAATTCAGTGAAAATTCACCCGTTTTGCTTCACTTACTAAATACATGGTATTTTCCATAGACCTGCTAACTATATGTTCTACTGATCTTTGAGTAATATAATCTTAGACTGCTCTATTAGTGATCGTAAGTGAAACGTTTGCAAAAAAAAAAAAAAAATTCCATAGCGAGATACAAAAGTAAAATTCGCATTAATTAATGAAACAATAACATGTACTTTTTAAATGTGGGGTTTTCGTATTTAATAATAATAATACTATTTAACGAGATACCATGAACATCCAGATTTTCATTTCGTTTTCATATAGCCATCACAACATTCGGATTTAATGCTTAAACTGCATGAAATATAGTAAAATGAGTGTGTTGATACTATTATTAATACAAACAATCCTTATTTTACATATTTAACTAAAAAGGAAAATAAATTTCACAATTGGTACACTGTAAGGTAATATTCGCAAACCTGTTTGGGAAACATAGTTTTCCTTACATATAAGATCAAATCACCGCACTCTGGAGTAAAGTTCACTTACAAGGTAGTGGAAAATCCCATGTATGGATGGGAAAATTTCCTTACGACACGTGCATCTCTTCATCATTGCCTCAACAGCTAAGTGGGAGGACGGACGGAAGAAACATTTGTTTAACACACTAATATTCACGTAAGCTGTCATGTTGTCGTTGTGGTATAATGGCTAGTGCATCGGACTATCGTGATGCAGGACCATGGCTAGCGCCCATCTACCAGCAATTGTCGAGGATTTTAGAGTTGAGCTTTCGGTTACTATTCGTCAGAGGATATAGGTAATACAATTAATTAACAATACTAATAACCTGTGTATTTTTAAAAATAATAATGCTGCTATACAATAGAGCTAATATTAGCTTACTTACTTGTATGGGATTCGCCCCCACTTTTGTCAGGTACTTTTTCCTTACGATTAGGGAATAGTACCTTACATGTAATGTAAATGTACTCCACATTTGACAGGTAATTTTACCTTACATGTAAAGGAAATTTAAACTCAAAATTTTTTCGCAGTGTAGCTCATTTGGTTAAGTGGCAGTCTGGCAACAAAATACTGCAGGTTTAAATCCCGTTCAAAATGTACTTTTTATATTATCAAATTTCGTTTGATTGCACATCAACAGAGACTGTCAAAATATATTTATTCCCAGTGATGATCTGATTGAATTCAAGAATTAATTCCCCGCATGCAGTTGGCTGTTCAACATACACTCGACACTATAACGTGGCTGAAACTGTCAAGTAATAGTGTTCAAGTGGTTGCTCAGATATTTCATGTGAAATGTCATTGAGCGATTGGCTTCACTAAATAAATAAGCATATCTTCTGTTGTAGACGATATGAGTTTGATTGAGTGATACTAAATATGTATAAGAGATTTCTAAGAATTTTCCTTACCTGGAAAAATTACCTCCTTAAAACTTTATTTTGTTTCATGGACAAAGTTCCCGATATATCAGTGATAAGATAACGAAAATTTTTTTCTGGAATGAAGCCCTGTACCAATGGAACGGTAGCAAAATAATACTTACAGATTATAAAACTCTGATTCTGATACTTAGATCTTTCAGGCTCACATTATATTATTGTTTCGTGTGTTACAAACAGGGATAACTTCGTTTTGCGCTGTATGTGTTCTGTGCTCACTAAGATATCATAACCTGGTAAACAAAAATCTACTTTGAAAGGACTACACATAAAGAAAAGTCCTGGTGGAGTGACAGTAAAAAATGTTATTATAGGCCGTTCACGGTAAAGTGAGCACTTTTTAAGGCCCTTGCGAATTTTTCTTTCAAGATATTTTTTATGTTTAAGCCACTTTTTAATATCAGTATTGTCATGTAACTAATAAATGCGAGGTATACTTTCACCACTTTCAAAAACTAATTTCTGAGACTGCAATTAAACATATTTATTAAAGGTTAAAGCCTGGTAGAAGAGCCTTAAAAAGTGCTCACTTTATCGTGAACAGCCTATACAAAGTGTTTGGACTTGGAACGAGTACAATAGATAGTGTAGATAGTGACATACAAGACTTGGCAACCTTTTAGATACCGTGAGCATTTAAAATTTCCCGCCCACATGACAACATGGGTTGGCAGCACTGGTGCTGCGATTTCAGGTGTTGGAGCGACCGGTCCCGCTGAAAGCGGCCATTGCCAACCAATCCCTCAACAGACATGGAGGAGAGTGGCTGTGTTTCGCTCCAGTACAAATATTTTTGTCTTTTAGTAATGGATGTCGCATCAGCTTTAGTTTTCAGTTGTCTTGTGAAACATTCAACACAGAGACTAACATGTTATAAAATATGACATCAATCATTTACGTATGTTTTATGAACACGAAATATATCGAAATACCCCACTTACCAGGAATGTGGTGGCGGTGATCGGTGAGGGGGGAGGGGATATCGGGATATATATATCCCCCCTCCCCCCGCAACCGAAATGAAAATAAAATGTTCGGGAAATAAAAGTTGTAAAGAAAATTACAACTTTTATTATTTTAAATGTAAGAAATGTGTAGTTTATCTGGAACATGAAACATGTTTATAGCATTTTTGTGGTTCCGTACCTGTATATTAGCCCATTGATGGTAAATAATGTTTTGAACTAAATCTAAGTAAATTGATATCTTTAGTTTTAATTTTTTCGAATGTGATACATTTTCAATCCCCCTTGAACACAAAGGAGATTTATAACGTTTTGTAGTTCCGTTTCTGTATATTAGCCCATTGGTTGTAAATAAATTTTCAGCTAATAATTTTTAATATTATAGCTTTTATATCCCGAAGTCGATACACACTTGATTAGCAATATAAACACCACATCCAAATTTTGGCCGGAAAATACAGTTTAAAGAAGTGTGATTGTTAAAGATAGATGTGTTTATTTTATATAATTATTGAATGACCTAGATATTATTATACATATATACAGCCAATGAGTAGGTACATGGGCATACCAGCAGTATTATTTTGTTTATTAGCGACGTGTCTCTGTGAGAAGACATTTTCTTACTTGACTGGCCAATCAGAATGAGGTTACTCCGATACTGCACGTCTGTGATTCGCGGACAGACACCTAAGACGCGTAACACCTAGATCTGGCAATTGCTGACGCGTATCTGAGTTAAAGTGTTATTAAAAACAACTGGTCGTGAAGTATTTTGGCAAAACTCGGGTGTCCCTAGCAATGAGGGAATGAGAACGCCCACATGGGAGAACTCGCCTTGACGTTTCACTTCTGTATGTTTAGCTGTTCTGTGATCTAGCGAGCCACTCCCCTTGCTTGACGGAAGACCTACGACTCGCGACAAAGGCGGTTAAGTAATGGCGGGAGGAGAACCTTGGCTACTCTGCGCTATAAAGGTGAGAGGTTCACAGCTGGAGTACGTCACTCAGCCGGCAGACTGGGCAACCTTGCATGCCGGTCTTTATTCTCGGACTGTGCAGTCGATGACAGCCATCTGTGTGCAGCAGGCACGGCGGGACTTGTCCCTGTGAAGACAAGTACTTGAAACTGCCTAAACGGAAAACTAGTTGCCTAACATGCAGAATCTTTATTTCCTTGTCTGCGATGAGAATAATCATGGCCTTCACTAGTATTGTGTTTTTTTATAAGTGGAAATACCATAGAGGTCTTGAGAGCCGATGAGGGTGAAGCGAGGTAAGTATGGAGCAGCTCCGGATTGCAAGGGCGGGGGAGACGAGAACCCGAAATACCGTATTGCTTGTTAGGTTTCAACATCGCGTGTTCATGTCTGCAGATGTACTGGCTATGAGAATATGTTTCCCCGGTTGACTGAGCCTGTGAGGATTACGTCACAGAGTAAGTACTAAGAGATACAGAGGCGAGACACTAACTTGTAGAGCGAACTGCAGCTGTATACTTGCCAGCGATATGGCGTCATCGGCACGCGCCGCTCGCTGATCAGCGCCAGAAGCCATCGAACAGTCCGACCAATAGGAAGCATTTCGCAATACGCAATAACCAATAGGACACAATGCCCGTCCCAGAGCTTCGTGTAGACAACCAGCGGATGTGTACGCCCACGTTAAAGGAACCACCACGCCACTTCACTTCTGTACACTTATCTATTCTGTGTGAACTAGAATCCTCTTGATGTGCCGCGAAGTGTGGTAGCTGGCAGGTCAGCCGCGCTGCTCACTTCCAGACTCAAATCCCCAAAGGCAACCAACAGAAGGTGAAAATAGATACAAATTACAATCTACCTATGTGGTGAAATGCATGAAATTGAAGGGGGGGGGGGTAGAAAATAATATGGTCCAACAACAGGAAGTCACTGGCCAAAACAAAAATTAATATGTATACGGAAAATCAGTAAAGTTAAAAGACAACTTATACCCTTGCATTTGCCATAAAGAGTGTGGAAAGTCGCGCACGTATGGTTCAACCTAAGGCTGGCCATTAATACACACACACACACACACACACTATATATATACATACACCTTTATATGTAAATAATGAGCTAACCTTAGTAAAATTCACAAGGTTCTGACAGCTCTAGAGGCAAAAAAAAAGGCTTGTAGTGTTGAGAATGGAAAGTTGTTTTCAACGTATCTGTACAGCTAGCGATTTTCTGCAAGAAAAAAAATGAGTAGACGGTAGACTTCAATATTACAAGCACCCCGCGGCAGTTTGTCTATTGCTATTGTTGTTGTCTGCTTGAGAAGTAGTTTTCATATTTGACCGGGCCACTCAGTATTCCACAACATCGGCACGGCTCGTACGTGATTCGTATGCACACAGTTAACACGTGTCGAAAAGTAATTCAGCCAATCAAGATACGTAAACGACCCTACAGTGTTTTGAAATATAACTGTTCTTGAAATATTTTCGCGAAATTTCACTACCCGTACGTATCTGCTATTAGCACTCATCTTCCCCGTGTTTCATCTGTGTTTATCACTGTCTTATTTGCTAGTAATACGGTGGGACGTCATTCGTCAACCAATGGCTGTGGACTTGGCTGTCAAAGTCATATCTCGCAGTAGCCAATCCTGTTCCAAGACCTGTTCCACGGCAACATGCTGCCAATCAGCGATTGTAATGCCAAGATTGTATGGCAAGTAAATACGCCGCATAAGAGTGAAATCAAGTAAAAACAAGAAATAACAGGAAATTTAGCCAAAATTAACTATTTTATCTGCGAAACTGTGACCGTATAAATATAGTGATAATAATAATAAAATAAGTTTCCAGATGATGGGAAGGAAAACATAACTTTAGTTTGTTTTCATTTAGGCCGTGTGAATAACAGTAATACGTATCAGATACCAAGCAGATAACACAAAATAAAATTTAATGAAAAATAGCAAAATTGCAAAGGAAATTTAAAAAAAAATGTTTTATTTTCAGGATGAATGTTTTTTCTCTATAAAATCATATCCAAGCCATTCATATATGATTGGCACAAAAATCCACATTGTATAAGAACCTCAACATACGAGTTAGAAAAAGATTAAAACCGAATAAGTAGAGACAGTCGATTGTCGCGAAAATATTTCATGAACCGTTGTATTTCATAACACTTTAGCTCAGATCTACTTTCGTGATTGGATATCTCGCATGTTGCGCGTCTTGTGACGTATACAAGCGAATCACAGACGTAAACGAGCGGAGTAACCTAGTTCTGATTGGTCAGACAATTATGAAGATATCTTCCTATGAAAACACACCACCAATAAGAAAAGAAAACTGCTTGTGTCCCCTTAGGTTACTGAGATATAACATGTGCACTAATAAATGCCCCTACTAACAAGTGATTTTTTAAACAACTGTAATGCTCTGTGTTATATTGGTTCAAAATGGTTACCCTGGTTCATGCAGTTTCATAAACATTAGAAATTTGTGTGCAAATGTATATAAGGATAACCTACTTTTAACTGATAAACAACTCTTAATCCGAAATATTGCGTTAAAATAACCCAGTGTAATTTTGGCTCTAGCAATGCATCATTTTAGTAATGAAGTTTCATATTCATGAGTCTTCAATAATAAAGACGATATAACAGAAATCTGATGTTTTAAAAGTGAAATTCACCTTAAAATAAAACTACAGAATCTAGCCGCCAGTGCCTGGGTACATTCAGATCAAGGCAAGGACACCGCCACGCCACTCCGCTTCTGTGAGGTGGTCTGTTCTGCGCTCTCTACCCTATGTCCCGTCTACCATTACGTCGCCCAGCGTTGAAGGGAAATTAGTCGTTATTCAGTGTGCCGCTTTGTACGCACAGCACTAGGCCAAGGTCAAAAAACGACTAACATCAAGCGCGTTGTTGGTAGAATCTCCACGCGTGCTGGGGCCGCGGTGGCTGAGCGGTTAGCCTGCTCGCCTCACACCTATGCAAACTGGGTTCTGTCCCCCTCGGGGTCACTCCCGGATTTCCGCAAGTGGGAATCGTGCCGGTCGATGGGGTTTCTCGGGGAATCTCCCGTTCCCCCCGCCCTTGCATTCCGGTGCCGCTCCATTCTCACCTCATTTCACCCTCATCGGCTCTCAACACCTCGTTGTTAGGAGCCTCCCAAATCCCTCAACTCAACTCCACAAGTGCTGAAAATACAAAACAACCTGGTTTGAAGAGAACAATTTGGTAAAGTTGGTACAACGGCTGGTGTGGCGTAATTTGCGTGGGTTATATGCAATTCACGAATGAAACTTGACCATTCAGAGCAAGTTTGAATTGAATGTGTTATGAAAGATTACCTGCAGATGTTACGACTTCTCAGAAACGATTGAGATAACCTGATATGAAAACGACAAAAAATAACGTAAAAACTGTTTACGGTAGAGCGAGCACTTTCGAAATCAATATTCGAAAAGTGTCACTGTTGCCAACTGTAAACGTTTTAACTGGCAGACACACTGGCATGCTTGCGCCCAATAAAGTTGGTAACGATTGAGGGAAAGTAGTTATTTATTTAGCTTTCGGTGTTTTAAATGCATATAAGTGTAAGAAGTAGTGAATTTGTGAAATATTTAGGTACTATTCTAATAATTTGGCAGTTCCACTAGACTTACGCATGAATAAAGTGATGAGGCCCATGGCAATGTTAACTTTACATATGATAGGAGAATACACAGTATGCAAACAAGTAGAGCTTAAGGCCATATTTCACTATAGTTTATCATATCATTATCTGAATGATGTGTATATAAGGACCACATAAACGTAAATATTTGTGGTCAAATAATTACAGTTTTCAAATTATAGCACCGAAAAGTATAAAACTTCGGAATATGGGAACCCAAATTTCTATGCTTCTATAGATAACTTCATCAACTAAATCACGTACCATGTGATCTGTATCATATACACAACATGTTAAACAAGTATCAGCGATATTTAGGATAAACAATCGGTACTCGGGTACTGGCATCCTGTATATATCTTAAAACTGCTATTGATGTTTTCTTCCCAGCACATTTTCATTCATCCGAGAGAAAATAATAAATATGAATACTGCAAGCCAGTTCGGTGTCTCGTGCAGAGCCTGTGATGAGCCTTGTTTTTTCTACACCTGTCACATGCTAAGTGCATCTCAACAGACGTTACATTTAAATAAACCTAAACGTAACCTTATAACAGCTTACCCAGCATTCGAATCAGCTTTTTGCGCTTCGAAGATGTTGACAGCTTAACGATTTTATACTGTAAATGGTTCTTGTTAAATGATAACTTCTGGGAGTCCTTCTTCCAATACACAGTGTTTATTCAGGCACACAATAAGTAGCATATAAACATAAATGAGGATATCCTTGCGAAATTCAAGGTAAGTAGAACAACTGTCAAAAATTTAAATATTCCATAATTACAGTGGCCGCCTGTCTGAAGTCATTAAGGTTGGGTTGGAGAATTTGGGTGGCTCTCAACAACGAGGTCTTGAGAGTCGATGAAGGTGAAATGAGGTGAGAATGGAGCAGGGACGGAATGCAAGTTCGGGGAAAACGGGAGATCCCCGAGAAAACCCGCCAACCAGCGGCATTGTCCGGCACGATTTCCACATGCGAAACTCCGGGAGTGACCCGGCCGGGGATTGAATCCGGTTTGCCTTGGTGGGAGTCGAGCAGGCTAACCGCTCAGACACCGCAGCTCCGAAGTCATTAAACATGTTAGAGGAGTAGAAACCTGACGAAAGCCCTAAGGGTAATCCTGACACCCAAATTACATGACCCTTTATAGCCACTATGGACAAGACATTGAACTGAAATACATTTTTTTTTTTATGTCAACAACAGCACCAGCACATCTCTCAAAAATTTCAGCGCCATTACTATCGAGCTAGTACGTTAATGAGCAACTACGAATATTCCATCCAAAAGTTCATTATCCTACACTTTCGAGATTGTACAGATGTATGCAAGCATCATCGAATCTTGTAACAGTTCTCCATTCTCCAGTGTCGAGTTATAAACTGAAAGGCCAACACCGAGATTCCATGCAACATATCACCTTCCTCACGTGTCAAGAGTTTACAGTTGTGGGCAATACCAACATACCCTGCAACAGTTCGCCATCGTGCCTTCTCGAGAATGTACAGTTGTCGGCTAGCTTCAACATATCTTGCAACATTTCACTATCCTCTGCTCTGGAGAGTGTACAGTAGTAGGCAAGCCCCAACATACCTTGCAACACTTCTCCAGAGAGCAGGCGCTACAGTAGCAGTAGTCACAGCTATTGCGTAACGTGCCGCCCCATCGTGCAGAGCGCGCGCGAAGTCGACAAGTGGGTCGCCAGACGGCGCAGAGCGACAACACTACGTCAACACGAGAACCAGTTATGTAAATGCAAGCAGCTGACTGCGTAACAGGTGGAGCGGTGGCTGGCTGCGTGTGGTAATGTTCTACAAGCATCTCCAGTGACAATCATCCCGCCTGGAGGAGTCACCAGATGACGTTACATCCCCACGCACCCGACTCAAGACCACGTGCGACGTGAATTTACCTTACAGTCCTTCTTGTCTGGGTACATATAGTGATTTCTCGCGGAAAAGTATAAGTAAACGGCGCTATGAGCATCCAACAACAGTTTCACTATTGCCATTTGTCGTTCTCTGCTTGAAAAGGCGTTTTCATATTTGACCGAGCCACTCAGAATTCGGCAATATTGACACGGCTCCTACGTGGTTCGTGTGCAGGCAGTTAACACGTGCCAGAAAGTAATTCAGCCAATCAAGATAGGTAAACAGTGTATTAAAATACAACTTGTTTTGAAAACTTTTCGCGAAATTTCGCTTCTCCTATGTCTGGGTAATAACAAGAGACCTGGAAATTTTACTTGTTCATTCAGAAAAAAAGCTACACTTCACAATCCTTTGTGTACTCAGACCTCAGTTAGTTGTTTACTAGGTGATATTTACGCCAGTTTTACGCCTGACCAGGTAACACCGGATTCGGCACTTGTTTTCTTGCGGGTTAGTTTGTAACGCCGTTTAGCTGGTGGCGTAAGATGTTAGTTTAGCCAATTTGGCGATACATAGTTTTTGGTTATTCGGTTCCATAACCTGAACTAACAGTGTACAAGGGTTGTGCAAAAGTAAAAGCAGATTTCAAAGTCAAATATCTTTCTACTTAATCAGTTAGAGGTACAAAGCCTACAAAAATTATGCGATCTTCTTAACACTTAGCATGGGACATTACAGCTCTGCACATTGGTAACCAAATATTATATACTCTATAAACATGTTACATCAAAATACTGCCCAACTGCTGAGAAATTTTACCTTCACTAGAGATGTGCACTGTAATTAAAAGCATTTGCGACAAATAAGTGTATGCAGTAAGTTTAAGATAGGTTGCCATTTACAATTATACCACATATGAAAAACATAATTTAATGCCATGAATGATACTCATGGTGTCTTACAAAATGCTTTTCCACCAAACGGAAAACCATAATGTAAATTCCATTGATCCGCAAAGATAAGGGATATGATTACCATAGGCTAATGTCTTTCAATTCACACCAAACCAAATATCATAGTCAAACACACTAACTTATTTATTAAGTAATTATTCATATGTGTTACCCAATTAATGTAATAAGGAATGCAAAATTTCTGTAACCTGAAGTCACCACAAAATATTATTGGAACTATTAAAATAAAACACTCATTCATTTTACACAGCTTAAGCGAACTCACAGCAATACACTTTGACTGAAATAAAAGAAAACCTACATCCAATTAAGGAACATGGTTTGCATTTGATTCTCCCTATGGGGCCATTGACTTGAAATGTGTGTCAAACACTTACAATACAAATTATTACACATTTGTACAATGTATGTACGTACTAGAAATTGCAACAATCAGGCCTGTGTGTAATTGCTCAATATGCCCCTTTTTTATACTACTTGAAACATATGTGACCCAGCAGTTATAGTGAAAACTTCTGTAACTCACTAACTCATGTTAACTGTAATGACTTGCTGTGTACAGTGCGGAATAACACATATCTCAGCTACTATTCATGTTAACTCTAATGACTTGCTGTGTACAGTGCGGAATAACACATATCTCAGCTACTATTCATGTTAACTGTAATGACTTGCTGTGTACAGTGCGGAATAACAGATATCTCAGCTACTATTCATGTTAACTGTAATGACTTACTGTGTACAGTGCGGAATAACACATATCTCAGCTACTATTCATGTTAACTGTAACGACTTGCTGTGTACAGTGCGGAATAACACATATCTCAGCTAATATTCATGTTAACTCTAATGACTTGCTGTGTACAGTGCGGAATAACACATATCTCAGCTACTATTCATGTTAACTGTAATGACTTGCTGTGTACAGTGCGGAATAACACATATCTCAGCTACTATTCATGTTAACTCTAATGACTTGCTGTGTACAGTGCGGAATAACACATATCTCAGCTACTATTCATGTTAACTGTAATAACTTGCTGTGTACAGTGCGGAATAACACATATCTCAGCTACTATTCATGTTAACTCTAATGACTTGCTGTGTACAGTGCGGAATAATACATATCTCAGCTACTATTCATGTTAACTGTAATGACTTGCTGTGTACAGTGCGGAATAACACATATCTCAGCTACTATTCATGTTAACTGTAATGACTTGCTGTGTACAGTGCGGAATAACACATATCTCAGCTACTATTCATGTTAACTGTAATAACTTGCTGTGTACAGTGCGGAATAACACATATCTCAGCTACTATTCATGTTAAATCCTTAATGGAGTTAATACAGTTAATTGAAGCAAGTCAACACGTGGCAGTTGGGCACTAAATAAAAATTTAAAGATGTTTTTACTATATATAGTTTCAAGGCTGAAACATGTGCCTTCTTGACCGCAAACCCACTGGAAGGATCCTCTAAGCTTACAGTAACTGGGGTGAGAAAGGCTTTGACTTTAAATGGACCACCATGTGCCAAAGATAACGTTGCAGAAATAAACCCACTTTCTTGCTCTGAGCTACATTTCTACAAACTATTACGTCACCCACTTTAAAATTACAAGGAATCCTATAATTATTATTATTATTATTATATATCTGAAATTTTCTTGCGAGTTTGTAGAAGAGCCTCAAAAGCTTCCCTCCAAATTTAATGGATTTTGGCATTTTGCGCCAATAATCCCGATAAGTCATCTCCCCAAAGAGAAAGTAAAGGATGTGGAACCTTATGAACTAACAGCACCATTGCAGGTGTTTTACATGTGGTGCCATGTGGGACGGAATTTAAAGCAATATTTAGCAACGCGAGCTCTTCATCCCACATCTTCTGTTTATTATGATGGAAATTAGTTAATGCGCCATTTATCGACTTATTTATTCGCTCAATAAGGTTTGAGCAGGGGTAGTATGGATTGGTGTGAATGTGTTTAACTCCCCAACTGAAACAAAGGCATTGGATGACCTTCCCCCTAAAGTACGCAGCGTTGTCTGAAATCAAAAGCTTGGGGCTCCCAAAAATCTTAAATAACCTGGTTTTCTATCCCCCCACAGATTCTCGATGCCTTCATACCTCTCATTGGCAACAATACACAAACCTGGAGAAACCCTCGACTTACACCAACAAACAGATATTACCCTTACTAGAACGAGGAAGTAGACCGAAAACATCAATATGCAGGCATTACCATGGTAGTTCTGGCATCTCCACCGAATACAATCCTACTTTACTATTCAAAGGCTGTTTAGCGAATTGGCATTCATGACAACTCTCAGTGTAGGCCTATTCACTGATCTCTGAGTGCATGTTCGGCCAAAAAAAAGTTATTTTCGAATTTACAGTTCTATTTTCCTTTTTCCCATATGTGCTCCTTCACGAGAGTCTTGGAAATACCGCTAGATCGTTGGTCTTAGAGGCTTAGGAACCCTCACAATCCCTTTTACCTTCTTTCCTACAAAATACTACACTCCTTTAACCATTAATATTTCTGTACCTGAACACTTCCTACCTTGTCACCAATATCTTTGTTATCGGGGTCCTCTTCCTGTCCCTTTCTGACATTTACAAATGATTCAGGGATCAGATGCAAAACATTACATAAGCCTTGACCTCGGGATCATCAGATACTTCATGGGGCACAACAAACTCAGAGGGATCGTACATGCGCCGTAAAGTTTCAGCCACACTATTAGTCTTCCCCTGCACATGAATTATGTTAAACCTAAATCTGGTAAGCCACATCACCGACCTCCCCAGCTTTCTCAATTGGCGAGGATGTAAGAACGCCAATTAAGTGCCTAGTTGTCACTCATTAGATTAAACTCGGCATGTTCAAGATAGGCTGCAAACTTTTCAACTCCAGAAATACATGCTAGTGCCTCCTCGTACACACTCTGACCCTGCTCTGTAGGATATAAAGACCTACTTACTAGAGTAAGCAATTGACTTCAGTTCACCCTGCTTTTCTTGCAACAGTATTGCTCCTAGCGCTCGACTTGTCGCGTCTACCTGAAGAATAAACCATTCCTCGAACTTCGGTAGACACAGAACAGGAGGATGCGATAGCACGTGCTTCAGTACTTGGAAGCTCTTTTGTTGTCCCCCCCCCCCCAGTAAAATTCTACCCCCTTCTCTTTAATATGGTTGAGTGGGGCGTATAAGTAAGTGTAATCAGGTATAAACTTGGAGAAGTATCCAAGTCTACCCAGGAATCTCATTACCCCATTTACATTTTTGGGGCGAGGGAATTCACGATGGGCGCAATCTTAGCCAGATTCATAATTAAACTACTACCTTTGCTAACAATATACGCCAAAAATGTTATTTGTTTCTTTCCCCATGCCATCTTTTCTTGATTTACTGTATACCCTGCAGATCTCAGTCTCATCAAAACTAGTTTGACATGTTCAAGGTGTTCCTCAAAAGTATTGGAGTAGACACAAATGTCATCAAAAAGGACACAACAAACTTAAACTGGAAGTCCTCCAAGAACTCGTTCAAGATTCGCGAAAGGCATTGCCCCCAAAATTCACTCCAAAGGGAACTCATTCCCACTCAAAGTGGCCCCTGGATGTGACAAAACCAGTATATCGCTTGCTATTCTCCTCTAGCATGCACTGGGGAAAACCAGTATATCGCTTACTATTCTCCTCTAGCATGCACTGGGGAAAAGCGGAAATCATATCAAATACTGTGAAGTACAATGCCTCACAGAGGTATTAAAATATAATTTCTATATAGGGCATCGGGAAGGAATCAACTTTAATTTTCTTATAGAGGGGACCATAGTTTAACACCAACCTGAAATTTCTTGGCTCTTTTTACTTCAGTAGAAATTCGGGCGAAGCATATCGTGACATGCTCCATCTAATGCTACCTAGCCTTTCTAAATTTGTTATAATGTTACGAAAATCTATGAATTTGGATGGCGAACATTAATAAGGTGAGCATTTAACGGGCTTGATATTTGTCACCCGGATGGTATACAGCATTAGCGCATACCTGCCTAATTTACTCGTTAACATTTCTCGAAACTGGACACTCAGATTTTATTACTGTTCTCTTTGAACACGAGACAATTTATCTCCTTGGGTCTCCAAATGTACACAGGTTTTTATGTGCTTCACCTGTGCACTACCACTCAACTGTATCTGATGCTCTGGAGCAAACCCAAAGATTAATGAGTTGCATTTGAAGTCCAAGAGTACTTTGGTTTCTTGCAAGAAATTTAACCCAAGAACATCACATATTAACTGCAGGACCACCCACAATTCCTTAGTTCACGAATATTTTAAGATCTTAAAGATAAGCGTAACACACAGTTTGACATGACATCCTTTATCGTTAGTCACCTGCAAGGCCATTCCTTCCTCCACTGAAAGGCAACATTTCAATTCAGGTTTCGATTTTACTAATCCACTAACAAATTCTTGATTAATAAAGCACGGGGATGCATTTTTGCTATCACTTTTAGCACTTTTTTAAAAGTATTTTTGCATTAAAGGAGATTAGCAGATTTTGGGCACTGTAATGCCACAATAAGCATTTAAATGGGAACGAATAATTATAATTATTCAAACCTAAATATTGAATGAAATGCGCACATACTTTTTACAGCGCACATAATCATTTTATTGTATGCTTATAGTTACATTTGTATTCATCTTTAAGAAACGGGTTACTATCATAAAAGTGTTTTGGAAGGTTGTTCCCATCTCACAAGGAATAAACAGAGGAGACAAAGGGGGTTTTCCACAATAATTAATTTAGTTTTCAAATTGTTGCTTCTAATACTAATTCCAGGTTCCTATTCTCCTTTACCCTAGGAGTGATGAAGGGGAACAGTGCTGCTGATGCATTGAGACACCGGGTGTTCTCTGGGTGCTGCTATCTGGGACCGGGGCACAGCCGACGTCTCGGCGTATCGGTCATAGCGTATCAAATGTGGCGTGGACCAATTGGACTGTGGTAAGTGGGAAAGCAGAGAACAACATAAGCAGTGTTTCTGTAATAGCTGGCATAAGAGACACAAGAGTAGCTTGTCTTGGATGGCAGTAAATGTGTACAGAGTTCAAAGTGTTCTGCGCCGATCAGAACCACTCAACTCTCGTCAACTCACAGTCTGTATGTACTTGTTATGCAATTACCTGTAGCTGGTCAACACACTTGTGCAGAAATGTTAAGGCTAACAAGACGGGTTTTTTTCCGCTGCGCCTGTGTCAACTGCTACTGTTGCGCCTGCCATTGTAACTGTCGGTGTGAGAGACCTTGATACATACTGTTCATGGTTAACTAGGCACTTTTGAAGGCCCTTGTTATGAGCTGTGAGGCAATGCCATTCGCGCTATAAGCTGGCGCCAAGCTAGACTCCACAGTCATCTACACACTCTATCAGAAGTCACTTGTAGTACATTGTCTGCCGCCACAGACAGAACTCACTGCCCTGTTAGACCCGGCCACACGGAGTGAAGCTACCAGAGTGCTGAGTGTTTACTATTGGTCCTGAGTCATGTAGGGCGTGTTGGATAAGCGGAGGTCCAATGAATACAATAACACACATGGAACTAACATATACTTATATGCAGTGCACAATAGTATTGAATAGTTTCGCGAAATTATTGGGTCTCTAGTGACCACGCCTTAGCTGAAATAAGTTTTTATAATACAAAGGTTGGTAAGAAAATGATATTCCTTAAGAAAGAGTTTGGCAAACGAAAAATGTTTGCACCATGGTAGGCCGATGTACCAAAGAGGGCACTGTTGGTAAATGGAGAAATCATATCTATTTGTGAGTAACGTTTGTTTTTACCCCGAACCATGATATACATGCCCCAGACAAAATTTAAAGTATTTACTTTATTTTGTAACTTACACACTCCCTCCAATGGAGATTACAAGAGGAAGCAGTAAAAATACTAATATGTCTGGTACTGAGCATTCTTAAACAAGCTAATTTTAAGGTACGGAAGGTTACGAATTTTAGGCATAACTATTATAAAGAGATACCTCTCTATTATTCTGCCATATTTCAATAGAGTAATAGCATAATACAATGCTTTGCAAATCCAGTTTTATGGAAAAAATATTTTACAACACTTGGATACGAATAAGAAAATCAATTCTCTAAATATAGATTAAAACACATTGCAAACGGGAAGGTTCTGCACAGTTATATTTATTTTATGAAAATTGCAATTATCCCATCTGCTTACAATACAAAACGGAAAGAACACGGTGTGTAGGTACAGCCTGCCGGATCACACCGTCAAAGATTTAAATCTAAAACCAGGACACGGTACGTGGACACTCTGTGAGATGCAATTGCACTGGCCAGTAAGCGGCGTCGATACAGGACAATGCAACATTACGAGCGACGTCTTTGTCATTGGAGCGTCAGATCAAGAAGTGCTGGAGATGGGTATGTCCGGCTGCCGCTAACTGCCACCTCATCTCACTCTACGGCTACGTGAACTTGGCGAGGACTCTTTAAATAGATTTCTGATTATAAATTGGCGTAATAACATCCCTTTAGTAAAATCACATAACATCAATTATAAACTCAAATCTCCCCCGTATCAATTCAGTAATGTGTGTAGTAAAATTATCATAGAACATAACCCTGAGTTACAAAATCCCCCCTCTTTTTCCCCCTCCACCGACCTTATACACCATTTTTAGGTAAGATTTTAGCGTGGAGCGTGTTTATATTTGGGCGGCATTTAACAGCGTGGCCTTAAGAACCGATGGTATGGAGCAGCGACGGAATGCAAGGGGAATGTGGGGTAGCAGGATATCCCCGATAAAACCCGCCAATCAGCGGCCTCGTCTGGCACGACTCCCCCTTGCAAAGACCCGAAAATGACCCGGGCAGGATTCGAACCCGGTTTGCCTAGGTGGGAGGCGTGTAGTCTGACTACACTATCGCAGCCCCGTGATTTTGGTGAGAAAAATTGTAACGTTCTGAGTACAATTTCTAATTTTGTATCCTTCTGGCATATACAAAACTAACATTGCCCACAGACCTTCTCTTTTTTTTTTTCACGCCTTATCCACGTAAAACTTAGACATTTTTGGAAGGTAAATGTATTAATAATATGTAAATTCGTGCTTTAGTACTGTGTGTATAAAAGTGGCAACACTGGCTTCTGTGGACATATATTTAAACGTGACATTTTCAATACAATATCATGTGGTAGAACTAGTTTCCTTAATTGTCTGCCATCTTAACTGCTTCAAATGTCGGGGTACCCATTCTCTCATTGGCTGCACGAAGCTCTGGGTGCGGGTATCTTGTCTTGATTGGCTACTGCACGCTGCGAAATGTTCTCTTATAGCTGGGCTGCCGACTGACGAGTAAACTGCTGATTGGCTGACACTTTTTTTGACAAGTTACTAACTCGTGTGGACACTTTGCTGCCTGGAGTTGATTCACCTCTGCATTATCTATTACTCTGCCATGCACTGTAACTAGTGTGCTTACGTTGCCGTCAATATAGGTCTACTCTACTTATCTCGTAGACTACGCAGTAGCTACCTACTCTAAGGTCGGTGGCAGCAAAATGTTTGCGACATTCTCGAGCTAAGTAGGACGGCTGCTAGTTTGAACACCTTCACTGATAACATCACTATACGCTGTCCACGGTTAACTGAGCACTTTTCCGAGTCAAGCTTAAGATCTATAGGCGGTTCACGGTAAAGTGGCCACTTTTGGAAGCCCTATCATTTGAAATAGCAGTCAATAAATATATTCTATTCTAGCCTTAGACGTTAATTTTCGAGTGCGATGAAATGCACACACTGTGTTTACTACTTATATGGCCAAATTTGTTTAAAAAGGTGGTTAAAGTATAAAAAATTGCGGAATGAAAAAAGTAACTAGATCTTAAAAAGTGCTCACTTGAACAGCCTATAACTTTCTGCACTCTGTGTATTCTTCCGCCTTGTGTAAAATTAACATGTGCCATGGGTCTCATCACTTTATTCATGCGTCGGTCAAGTGAAACTGTGAAATTATTAGAAACGTAATTATTTATGAAATCTACTCATTTTTATACTTTGATGGACTTTTTAATCGACGTTAAGATCTGTAACTACTTTCCCTCCATCGTTACCAACTTTACAGACCGCATGTCACTCATATATATGCTCATGTATATATATATGCATATAGGAGGAGTTACATTTTCCTGTGGTTGATTTCAAAAGTGCTCACTTTATCGCGAACAGCCTTTCTGAACCCAGGCCAGAGATAGTTTTGCTCACACCTGCCATTTCAAAAACTAACCCTCGTACGAGAATATGCACACGTTTTCATGTCAATGGACAGTCACTCGTTTCGCGTTACTTCCTGAAGGTGGCACACTTCGGCAAATAGTTAAGGACACACGATTTCCACGAAAAGAATTTCTGTCTAGTTGTATTTCAAAACACTAAGCTCCAACTCCCTTTCGCGCTTGGATGATTCTGACTGCCGAGCGTCTTAGGTGTTAAACCGCGAATCGTAGACAGCCAGTAATCTAAGAAACTAAATTCTGATTGGCCCAGTTAAACCTCACGCTCTCTTCTTACAAAGCCACGCAGTCAATAATGAAAATATAACTGCACATGTGCACGTAGAATCTTGACATCAAGCCTACATAAAATTCTCATCGCGAAAATAAGATGTCCCTGCTGATAATGGATGAGGCAAATTTCGATGACTACACCCCAGCAGTAGTCTGTCAATCTCGTGATGTCATATTTAAAGACACTTGTTCATCGCGAAAAAAAAAAAATAGTGCACAGAACACATTTCAACATTCTACGTGCACACAAGGAGATATAATTTGGCTATTGGCCGGGTGTCTATGTGAGGATACACTCTCCCTTGACTGGGACTGTTAGAATTAAGTTATTCCGGCACTGAACTTCCGTGAGTGACTGACAGACAGCTAATACGCGTGTGAGTTAAAATCATCCAACCGCAATACTGTTTCTGAACTAATTGTTTTGGAGTAGAACTGGCCGTGGAATATTTTCGTGGAAAATAGCTATATCTAACCATAATAAATTATTTTATAACTAGGAGACCCAGCCAGTGACCTTTTTATTTGTATTGTCACGGGGTTAGAACAGTTACCACGTTAAAAATTTGGTTTTCATACAAAGACTGAAAAAAATATTGCATAGATATATGCAGGTAATAATGAGATGATGTGAAATTAACTCAACATTGAAGCGACTGCGGTCCCATTTAATATTTCTTTATCCTCTTGGCCACTGCAGCCTCACTTAACATCTAGTTCTATCCACTGAGCCACTGTAGTCCCACTTAATGAACTCAAAATTGAAGCGAGACATTTAAAGTAAACAGAAGTGATATTCCGTTACCTTCATATCTCTATGCAATATTCTCTATGCATTAATACTTATAAACTTTTCTAATAATTTAAAAAATTATTTTTTATGGTAAACGTCATGATTGCGAAATTTGATCTTGCTGAAATTCGAACTTGACCTGTATTTTACCCTGAGGATTCGCTCTGAAAATTTTGAAGAACTTTTGTTGAGTTTCAAGGGACTTAGAGGTATTAAAGACAGAGATCGTCTACTTATTGTGTAGGATTCGTTTGGGGAAATCGTCATATTATTTCCCGTGTCCGGTGTCCTCGGTTTGTACGATTGCGGCACCTGGTCGGGTCCCTACGAGGTTGGAGCCTCTGGACAGCTGCCTACTTTGCCTAGACACAAGTTTGCCCTCGGGGCTTGCTAGAAATTTAATGATAGACTACGCATGTAAAGATTTGCGTGCATGATGCATACGCGGGTGCGAAAATCACGCTGACTCAGTAACGTACAAGATTTACGTTCTGCATACGTGTAACTCAGCCGTTAATCCATTGGCTGCTGTTTATTTCCCACTTCTTCGCACTTTTTGTATAAAACCTTAGAAGAATCATCTTATGTATAATGTGTTTAGTTGTTATAGGCTGTTCACGGTAAAGTGAGCACTTTTAAAGGCTCTTCTAAATTTTTCCTTTCATCCTATTTCCATCTCCCTGCTGCTTTTTAATATAAGCATTGCTTTGTGACGAATAAACACAGTGTATACATTTCACCACCCTCAAAATGTAATGCCTGATGGTGCAATAAGATACATTTATTAGCGGTTAAAGCCTGTTGGGAGGGCCTTGAAAAGTGCTCACTTTACCGTGAACAGCCTATACCTAGATATGTCTAGTACTACAATCGTTATATTCAAGTGTTAATATTAAAGTGTCTTATTTTTAGTTAGAATTAAATTTTGTTTATGTTCTATCTATAAAATATAATATTTCATCTAAAAATAATATAAATAAAAAACAGGGAGAAAATCTGTGTGTTGGTAACGCCTAGTAATAAATGGTTCTTATGCACAATAATATTAGCCTACATTTTGTGCGCACGAATGCGGCGCATTTTCCCTTTGGCGTAACATTCTATACTTGGTTAATCTCTGTTTGCACGGGGCGGAGGAATATACTGGAAACAGTACTTTAACAAGGCTTCGTAAAAGTAGGAAGAAGCCGTGAATGGACTATTATGTAGGAAGAAAGCTCTTTAATTATATTCCAAGAAACTTAAGGTAGGCAGTTAACTCAATTTGTTATAAGGCTCAAATATATTATGCATTATGCTTATACTGTACGTAACAAATAAAATTTCCATCGAAATCTATTATGGCCTTGCTTTGGATATTAGTCTGCTACCATAATGACTGCTACCAAAAAGAAAATAAGTATTCAAATAAGATAATGGAAAGGTACAACTAGAATATATGTTTCACAAACAGGCATTGCTTGGTTGCTCATGATAGTAAAGAACTCGTATATTTGTAACGTGTACTATATGCAGAATGCACTTGAGCCTTATAAGAAAGTGAGTTAACTGCTTGCCTTATGTTTCTTGGAATATTTTCGAGGACCTCATATTTCGGTCTAACATATAAGAGCTCTCGGGAGCCAAAGGGACCACAAGGTGGCGTAGTGGTCAGATTGACCTCTCACCAAGACGATCCGGGTTAGATTCCTCACGGTGTTCCCCCCCCCCCCCACTCTCAGTTTTCTCGTGGATATCCCGTTTCCCGGACCCTTGCATTTCGACGCTGTTCCATACTCACCTCGCTTCACCCCCATTGGCTCTCAAGACTCAGATGTCAAGAGCCGCCCAAATTTCTCTACTCCAATCTACTTGGGAGTCGAAGGAAACAGTTTTAGACCCATACTTTACAAAGTATTTTTAATGGCAAGAAACAAGGCCTGTAAGATGTGTCCCAGCCTTTGTATAACCAGTTAGGTTATGAAACAAGTCATCTGGGCGACACAGGCATGGTGCCAAGATCGTGGACACAGCGAGCTCTCGGCGACTGGAGGAAAGGTCGCTTGTCCGACATTCCCTTACCTGCCTTTCCTTCACATCGCAGAATGACAAACGATACAGAAGCGTATCTGACGCTTTCTACCCGAACTTGTAAACGGTGCATAATGCTAAGACCGTGGCTTCAAGTCAAGTCATTCGGCAACACACAGGCTAGTCGGAAAAAACAACGAATCTTCCACCGAAAATACGTGGCCAAACACATTCAAGGTCATCTCCAAATAACAGCCAGCGAGCACTGGCGGACAGTTGAAAGGAATGCAGGTGTTAATAATTGGTTGTTTGCTATTTCACACACGAGCCAGTGTAACGTTGTAGTGACCAAGAGAGTGAAGATATTTGGGAGGCTCTTAACATTGAGGTCTTGAGAGCCGTTGAGGGTGTAACGAGGTGAGTCAGAATGCAAGAGCAGGGAAAACGGGGGATCCCCGAGAAAACCCGCCGACCAGCGGCATCGTCCGCCATGATCCCCACTTGCGAACATCCGGAGTGGCCCGGCCGGGGATTGAACCCGGTCAGCCTTGGTGGGAGGCGAGTAGTGTAACCACTACAGAAATTCAGGCCAGGCCCTGCAGCTAGAAACACAGCATGGGTGTCGTAGCTCACTGGTGACTGGTCGCGGCACTGATGATCACTGCAAGCACACATACTGTACAGCCACTGAGGATAGCCGCCTCATTTATGTTACTTCATCTTTGAGTTTTGCTGAGATAATATTGCTTTACAGAGAAGCTTATTAAAACTGCTCGCGAAGTAATATTTCTTCACCGTGCCTCCAAAGGTTTGCAGAAGTCGTGATGTCATGGCAAGCTCCATACAACTCGTTAAAAAAACATACGACGTAATATGACGCAATCAGCACTTAAAGTGTTAAAACATGCAATTGGGTGTGGGTGTAGTTACATACTGCAAGTACGGATATCAGGCTAGAGTCTGCAATCCCGTCTATACTCGAGCTTCAGTGAGCGATCACTTTTGCCCCGGACCAAGTAGCACGACATTCTGTCCTTGTTCTCTTACACCTATGACAAAATATTCCTCAAGCGCGTGTATGATAATTAAAAACTCTATTTCACGTAACAATTCAGAACCAATTTAGATGGCGTAGAAATAAATGTTATTTCACGCGTTTTGGGCATCCGCTGACCTGACAAACCATGTAGGACTCAGAACCAATAGTAAACACTCAGCACTCTGGTATATAGCTTCACTCCGTGTGGCCGGGTCTAACAGGAGAGTGAGTTCTGTCTGTGGCGGCAGACAATGAACAAGGGACTTGTGCTCGAGTGTGTAGAGGACTATGGAGTCTAGCTTGGTGACGTATTAAAACGCTGACTCTCGCGTTACCCAGTGTTATATGTTTTTCTGCGGCACTATTAAACGCGTATCGAATGTGCTCTTCTACGATAAGGACACACACTTCAGATGAAGGCTGTTCAGTACTTTCAAGACGTCACACACACGAGAAACGCCATTGTTTGTACCCAAATGCGGCTTTTTCAAAGCGTATCTCGAAATATACGCGTCAGATTCATAAAAATCTATTCGTGGGCCGTGCGCTGGTCTACCCATTATCGCCGGCTTATCGTTTCCTTACACATTAGTAGCGTCTATTAACAACTGTGGTACAATTAACTTATATACGGATAGTTTTCTACGCCTCTTCGATATGAATGGTTAATGCCAATACCGTCAACTTTCCACCAATAAAATAATACGGTCGCCGCCGGAAGTGCCATAGGTGCACACACGCAGTGCGACGAGAACAGTGACTTGCGCCTAGTGGCGACGGAGCTCTTGGTATGTGTTGGAAGTGTCGCCCCACGGATTCTCGGCCTGAAACGCGGGACAAAGCTCGACGTGGGTGTGTCGCAGTACTCAGGCCATGCAGAGAGGAAGTGTTGTGCGAGACTCACGTGTGTGGCGGACTCGATGTAGACAGACGGACGGCTCGCTGGAGCAGCCTCTCCCGACGACGGCAGGCCGTGGACTGAGAGCTCCCTGCCACTGACGACTCTTCCTAGGTCACTTTCACCTCGCGCCGCTACAAGTCGCCGTCTGCACGTCGACCTGGCGCCGTGATCACGCACCTCCACGGTTAGCCTGCTCGCCTCTCCACCTGGGCGAACCACACTCAATCCCAGGCCGGGTTACTCCCGGATTTTCGCACGTGGGAATCGTGCCGGACGATGCCGCTGCCCCACTTCATTCTGGCACTTCCGCATACTCACCTCGCTTCAACCTCATCGGCTCTCAAGACCTCGTCGTTAAGAGCTGCTCAAATCTCTTCATTCACTCACCCTACACCACCACGCCCTTCGCCAAGTGACACGCCGTCCTCCCCAGACCAGCGTTGCCAATGTAAAGAAGCCGATTAGAAATCGATGAAACAGCTTCCAAAATATCGATTTACAGGTAGAAAAGTCAGGGATTTTCACGAATAACCTGGAAATATTTCGGACACAAATAGTAAATATATAGACCAATTCTTCGTCTTCTGCGTATGCACCCAGCATGGACCTACCCTAAACCAACACAAATGTCAAAGTCACGTGGTCAATAATGATGAACGTGTTTTCTTGTATTTTAATATTGAAAACATGAGATCTTTTATGCGAATAAAATACATTTACCAATGTAAAGTAAGGGTATGTCAGATTATATGTGACATGATAAAACATGCGACACATTCTAATATAGTCGTTAATTAATATACCAGATGTAGCTTGTACGGGCAGGGTTAATTAATAGACAACTGAATACAAAAGTGTAGAGTGCGAAATGTGTAACAATATATTTAAATTTGTTTAACTAGGCCACATGTAATGGCTAGGGAAAAAACTGTGTAATATAGGCCTTAAACATATAATTTGCCCTGCTGTAAAGCTAATTAGCATACAAAACCAACACTGCAATATGATTAAATGAACAACCACAGTCAATCAGATCAGTAGATTAGCTGTATGTCACCTCAGTATCCAGATCTAGTACAGCTCCAGCACATATATACATGTGTTACTCTTCAGTGATACATTACAGGATACAAGGAAACTAAAAACGTGCACTTTATTCAAATCAAAAATCGGAAATTTTAATGCAGAAAATACTTTTACTCAATTTAAATAAAACTTCCACCCTCGTATTGTGATTGAAGAACATATGAAAATCAGCACGCAGCAGCTGGACAGAAGAATCTTGTTTCCCCCTCGTCATGCGTGTTAAACAACAACCATTAACGTAGTTGTCTGATAACTGTAATAAAAGTCTTTGCTATACATTAACGGTAACACAAAATTCAAATGTTCTTGCATTGTAGAATATTCAGTTCAAATAGGATAATAATTATTCACGTAATAGCTGCCTGTAGGATTGCACTTTATAAATATCCCTGGCTACCAATGTATTAAATCACGTAGAACAAAAGATAAAATTTACTGTGCTCAGGCACTGTGTGAAAATCTAGAAAATTTTGAAAACTGAAAACAACTGCAGCTACTAACGAAGTTTTATATCACTTCACCGCTGAACCAACGGTCACTGGAGATGTCAGTGTAAAATACCTAACACATATGATGCATTATTTACGTTCCCACGCTCTCTGAAGCTCTTCTGAAGGGTTTGCCATTACGCCGTCTGCTAACAACATTAAACTGAGCTGGCTTTCTGGGGTAACTTCTTAGTAAATATAATAATTACGCCTTTCTAGGCGGAGCTCAGGTCTACCTGGCCGGTTACCTTTAAGACCCACTTAAACAAGATGGAGACTACAACATTCACACGACACAGCGTCGGTTACAATATTCAAATTATCATGTGTAACATAGGACTTATCTCAGAGTGTATTGCTTATGATTATAATTAAAGGATGTTATCGTACGTTGCAAACTAAACAAATTAGAACGTTAGTCAAAACAAAACAATACAAAACAGGTACATAACATTAAATATATGGTTAACTGCACCTCAGCTGCCACGTGTAGCTTAATAACTAAGTAGAATAATATAAAATTACTGAATGTGCGACAAGTAAAATCAATGACAATTTTTTATAATATAAATATGTGTGTACTCATATCTTTGGGTTTGCGAACTACTACTAGGTTTAATGTATGTAAATTATATGCTCAACATAACTAGACATTACAAAGTTTGACAATAAAATTATTGCATTAAAAACTAGATAATATGATGACACACAAGTAACTAAAAGCAATTGTTTACATTATGGCCTAGCGTAGAATGAGAAGCAGGTGACGCAGATTGACTCGCCCGCCGCAAGTTGACCCTACAAAAACCTCGCCGCTATTTCCTACCTGTGGCAGGCGTACAAACTATAGTGCTGCGGCAAGTCGTACTGACTATAATGCTGCGGCAAGTCGTACTGACTATAATGCTGCGGCAAGTCGTACTGACTATAATGCTGCGGCAAGTCGTACTGACTATAATGCTGCGGCAAGTCGCACTTACTATAGTGAGGAAAGTTCAGGGAAAACTTATCGAAGTCGTGCGAACCACAATTATGCTACACACGATACAAGCCATGGACATTACATGATATCGAAATTGAAAGCAGAAAAATGGAAAGTGGCAGTAAAGCAGAGAGAAGTTAACAATGGTTAGTAATAGTTTAATATTTATGTCGTTTATGTTGTGTTTTGTTTTTTGTTTTGCGTATAAAAATATGTAAAAAATAAACGTATAAATGATAAATAATTGGCGTAACCAGGTGGTATCAACTCAAAACGATTACGCCGATTCATAAAATTCTTTTGAAGCGGTTTCACAGCATCCTAGTATCATAACGACATACATAAAGGGTTGTTTGTTTCATTTTTGTTATTGCTTCTCAAAAGGATAGACGTAACGTTTTTAAATCATGGCCCAATTTTGTATTCTGGTGATAATATTATAATTGTTATGTCGGATTGGAAGTGTTGTCTTTCTCACATTGATCAATTATTTTACCTAATAATCGATTAATTAAATAATTGTTTGATTCAATTTGTTTGATAAGTGTCATAAGGTGGCAGAGCAGCATCGATGTGTCCTTTGTGACGGACTGGAGCCGACTGAACAGGCGGTTGGGTTGTAATGGCTTATATAGGTGTTGATGTTGGTGGAAGAGTGGTATAAGGAACATTTTTTAATTTGTTTGTGACTGGTGAGTGGAATGCACGTGACTAATTGTATTGTGTGAACTGGGGTGTGGACAGATATAAATTGTATTGTGTGAACTGGGGTGTGGACAGATATAAATTGTATTGTGTGAACTGGGGTGTGGACAGATATAAATTGTATTGTGTGAACTGGGGTGTGGACAGATATAAATTGTATTGTGTGAACTGGGGTGTGGACAGATATAAATTGTATTGTGTGAACTGGGGTGTGGACAGATATAAATTGTATTGTGTGAACTGGGGTGTGGACAGATATAAATTGTATTGTGTGAACTGGGGTGTGGACAGATATAAATTGTATTGTGTGAACTGGGGTGTGGACAGATATAAATTGTATTGTGTGAACTGGGGTGTGGACAGATATAAATTGTATTGTGTGAACTGGGGTGTGGACAGATATAAATTGTATTGTGTGAACTGGGGTGTGGACAGATATAAATTGTATTGTGTGAACTGGGGTGTGGACAGATATAAATTGTATTGTGTGAACTGGGGTGTGGACAGATATAAATTGTATTGTGTGAACTGGGGTGTGGACAGATATAAATTGTATTGTGTGAACTGGGGTGTGGACAGATATAAATTGTATTGTGTGAACTGGGGTGTGGACAGATATAAATTGTTATTGGAGTAAAGTGGTTGTAATGGTGCTGTGGTGTACAATCTGCCTTCCACACACTGACCTACATGCGCCTAGCTAACTTAGAGTAGATCATTTCGAGATGACCCTTTCCAGATATAGTTACACCATTCACCATAAGCCACAACTTTTAATCTAAATACCAAATTCTTACCAGAATGATAGTCGTACACCAACTCAGTAGAAGGCTATAATACCATCTGGACATAGCACTTTAGTCAAACTCAATAGCTTAGCATGCACAGGTTCGGGAGTAACTAACTACAAGAATGGAGACCAGAAGAAGATTAAAATATTTAATCCTTAATAAAAACTGCTTGGATCTGGCCAAGATTAGACATTCAGTTTTTTGAAGAAAAAGATAGTTAAACTCAATAGCACTATTATTAATAATATTCTGGTGGCATGCATGTATCTTAAGTGGTCGAAATGGAATCAAGACGCCCTGTGAGTTGGTACTAAACATATTTTTATTAGTTCTCAGCCCTTTTTAAAAACAAATAAATAAAATCTTCTTTAAATATTTATATTAATTTAAGCTCACACCAAGTAAACTAGAAGCAGGATTAGTAATTTCGGGTATTGGTTTGTAAAATAAAGTTCAAACACCGGCATCTTATGGCAGGAAAAATGTTATCTTCCTTAAGCTACTTTCCAAAACTAAAATCGGCGAACATCTTATTTAAATTTCTTACTGACTATACTTGTAGATCGGGACGTCTCACATGAACAATCTATGTCAGGCAGATCGGTTACACTCATGGAATGCAGTGATTACCTACTGGACGAACATTTTCTCTAATATTCTAGCCAATGGGCTATGGTACAGTGAGATACAGTACAAAATGGTACCACTCGGATTGTCCCGGAAGGCTATCTAATCTAAATTAAATCGAGTACTTCTAGCGCCTCAGTCCCTCTTCTTCTTTTGCCGGCACCACGACAAGCTTCTCTTAGTCTGAAAAAACATACAAAATCACTCGCGGACTTCCCCAATATTTACATTTAAAATTCTATCGGGGCCGCAACACTAATTACACCCCGTCTTGCATCGTAGTTGATCTCCCTCTTATTCCTTGAGGAACTTCCCTTGTTCTACACTGTAGGGCGACGCAAGGTATCGGTTTCCAAGTAACCACGAGCAAAGTATCATACATCAAAACTATTCCCTTCCATATTGAAGCACAAATTGGTTACAAAAAAACACACACACACAAGTTCTTTGAAAAGGTGGACTATATTTTATTATCAAAGTTACAATTAGTATGCTCTAAGCAAAATACAAAGCAAAGAAATAACAACACTAATTATATATATAAATTATAATTTGCGATTTCTTTTCAAAAATGACATTCAGCGGAGATCTGTGACAAAAGGACACTGACTCGCCATATATAATATATGTGTGTATGTGTGTGTGTATATATATATACATACATATATATTGAAAGTCTGATATTTTTAAAATACAATTATGAGCAGAAACCACCTTAAAATTCGGGCATTTTCTAAATTCTATCATGCTACTACCCATTTTAGGAATTAAATTCTCAATAATATTTTTAAAGGGAATTTGCCTTGACATTTTCAAACATAATTACAGGCTGCAAAACCACGGAACCTCCACAGCTACCTTAATTTTTACGTTTCTCTTTTAAATGTGTTTTGTTACGCAACATTCTACATAATTTATGAATGCTCTAGTCATAACTGTAATCATTTTTGTCTTGGGAAGCTAAGTGATTTTTAACTGAAAGGATTCGACATTTTTAAAAATCTTGTGTGTTTTTGTCTCTGGTTTAGCCTCAACATCCTAGCAAACACGAAATTACTTCTACAAGTAATTTTAGACAGCAATTGTCCAATTCTACATTACTGGCTTTATGAGCCCAGCATATTGAAGATACGATTACTTATCTGAGGATTGGTCTCGTCCCCAGCAGCCATCAGTCTCTGCCTACAACCGCCATTTTACATCACTGGGACGCTACTCTCTCAGCGCGGGGGTAGTTCGGCTCCTTGTGAGGAACCTTGGCCACCCAGTTGGTTATCAATTAGTTTGCGGAGGCGAGGAGAAGCTAACCCCCGCCCCCCTCCGCACCCATCAAAATTACTTCAAGCTGCCAAGCAACATTATTGTACAGGATTCCCAGGGTAGCGCCTGGGAGCTGTTTCCATAACTGATTTTTACTCTCTTTTTCCCTGCCTGTACGGGATAAAAGAGAGTGGTGAAGTTAATTGATTTTATCAGCGCGGAATTTTAAAGTTCAGGACTTGTGAGGTACTGTCACGAGCTCCCTGTGAGAGAGCTAGCGACAGTTTGGTATAAAAAGCGGAGGTTAATAGCCAAATGAAGTTAAATATTCGATAAAAGTAGCTTTCCCATGACTGGAGTGGCAAGGGTTTATATAATTAAATTAATTATATGTATATGATGTGGTGAATTTAAGTTTCGCGAAAATTTAAATCAGTGTTATTGGTTCAGTTTTTGTAATTACTTCATATCTCATATGTTATATTCAATTAAATAATCTTATTGGTGTGTGAGTGCATGTCTGAATGTACCGTGACAAGCGGCTAAAAGTTAAGTAAAACATGTTAACTCGGGGAAGTCAGAGAGCGATATGGCTGGCGCGATGCAAGCGCCAACTAGTTTTGTTAAACATGGTAGATTTTTGTCCCGGACCGATCAGAAAATTCCGGCCAGTTTCGGGGCCTTATTTCTATGAAATCGGGCGGTATCTCTGCCGACACAAGCTGCTGCGGGGACTTAAATACTAAATCAAAACTAGGGGTGAACCACGAGAGGGGTTTACGATATTACCCTAGCCAATAGGAACGAGTTGCAGGTCGAGTAATTCTCAGAATTTGCCCATGGAACGCCATCTATTCTATTTAGAATTATGGTGCGCGCTGCGTGTAGGCTCGACGATGTAGCGCTCTAGGCGCGAGCATGACGAACTATGGATGTCTGCCATGTTTACCAGCAGTTATGCCAGTCGGATTTCCGTGCTGGGATCTGCAAGCGAATTTCACGTATCCATTACCGTTCGTCGATTTCACACTGCTAGATCGTGTACACAGTAAGTAACAGTTGGCTTATAAGTATAAAAAAAGTCTTTCGTAATAATTTTTCCGTGAAACGATGATTTTGCGTCATGCAATTTAGCAAGCCATAACAATAAATACAAATAAAATATCAGCAGTAATAAATTATCATGCGTTTCAATAAAAACGTCTTGATTTTCATGTGAATATTTAACGTCTCATTTGCATACTGATAGTGCAAAACGCAGCCGTTACAGATGCCTCGCCAACATTTTGAGGCACGCGTAAACGTGGATCTAAACATGTTTTCACTGCAGTGACAGCTGTGTTTAATAAGGAATGTCAAAAATATTGCAATCATCCCAGTGATTTATTAATTACACAAAAATAAATTCACTTGTTAAGTGTCAATCATTATTACCATGAAGTCTCACTTTCATTAGAACGTAGCATAACATGTAATATAATGAAACTAATATGATGTGTGTACAACAATACACATTAAAGCATTTAAATAATAACAACATATGCACTATCATAAACCATATTTAACATATTAAATTTTTATTTCAGATATAATTTTTCTCTCACAAGAGTCTATTTTTTCTATATTTATTAGCAGTTTCATAAAATATACTTCCTTTTGGTTGTGTCGATTGTTGACATTGGTCAGGGACCTATTCTTCTCGTTCCTCTTCGGGTACCTTCGTGTCGACTCGGGTGTCTCCGCTCGGAGCTCCGCAGATGTTCCCTTCTTGCTTCGCCTCTTCCGTGACGGTTGAAAATTATACTATAGCGGTTTCTTATTACCGGGACGATCCGCGACATCTTTGGCAGGCGACTAGCTTTATCAACAGTCATCTCTCAAATGATGGCTAGCATTGGATTACATCGTCTTTTTCTAGATCATATGCTCTCAATAACTGAGAATATTTACCTAGTTTCGCCTTGCCTGATCGTTTATTTGTCGTGAAATTCAGGCGTGCGTCTGTCGAAAGTCCTCGCTTTCACGGAATCGCCATGTTCGTGTAAACTTTTAAATTGTGTCTTAAGTGCAGTGAATAATTTTTATTTGTGGTGAGTTCAGTTCTCGCGTGTGTGAGATTACGTGTGCGTGCTAAAGTGCACTAAGACCTTGAAGTTCTCGTTTCTAGTTCATACAAGTGTAGTTCTGAACTATGGTGACGCCCTCAACATGCGCACATTACATTTTCACTCGGCGTTCAAAATGACTGAACATTCGAAAACAACAGTTACAATTATACGGGCATAAATTACTCTTACTTCGTTACAGCTCACTTTTAGCATAATAAAGTACAGTGACTTGTGTACTTATCGTCAACAATACAATTCAGATAATATTTACATACTTAGTTATAGTGTATTGCCACATACACAGCTTTCATCTCACCTGTCCCAGGTGACATCAAGAGATATTCAGAAGACGACGAAATCATCAACAAGATAACGCAGAAATTCATATGAAGACAGCATATTCAAATCACTCTAAAATATTCAATATCAGATGAACATAAACTATATACAACAATGCATATATCCATAGACCGTCAATCATTATAGGAGGGATATATTCACGTCTTTGCAGTAGATAATTATATAAAATGATACTATATCGTCATCAGAAATATGAAGATCGACAACCTCCGCTACAGAAAAACTAACTCCATAGAAAATCCACCATTTAACCCATGTCAGCAATAAATTCGCCTTTCTTTCGCGTACGAGAGGACCTGGATTACTGTAAGTACATCAATATGTAAAACTTTACTGTGTAGAGTGTTCTTTTCTCAGAGTTACCTGTATACGAGTGTAGGTGTTACTTTATTAACTTCTGAGCGTACGACCAGCTCATCATTAATGCGTTTACTTCTTCGTTTAGCAAGTTTTTTCTCACGGCGTAGCAAATAACAATAATCTTCGACGCGACGAAGGCGCATGTCACATATCACCTAGGGCTTGCAATATACGTATAACATATTATAACTGTGTCACGTTGCTGGGTTGCGGCACTACCATTCGCATACTCTCAGCACACACGTCTTACGTAATCACTTAATAACTTCACAATTAATCATAATAGCACCCAAATAAAATTATTTTAACACGGGAATCTGAGCTTATCGGAAGCCTCTTGCTACAATGCTACGTCATACAGGCCATCTTCTTGCGTTATTTAAACGTTTTACATGGAAATCAGCGGTGTTTCATATGCTTGTAAAGCTGCCAAATTAAAATTACCCGCTATCTCTCCTGTGGTAGAATCCTTCAACACATAATTTTTTTTTTTTTAATAACACGTGATATCTTGTACTGCCCCTCGTAAAGCTGTGAAAGTTTCTTGGTAATGTGCAACCATTTCTTACTGGCGTTTAATGCACGGGTAAGGACCAGCTGTCCTGGCGGAAAACTCTTAATTTTCGATTACTTATATTTTTTTTACTCCTTCGTTCGCGGTCAAAGTCAGTCTTCTCATACCTCCTCTATTCTGCTGATGCGGTGACTTATATGGTGATCGGCGGCGAGGGCAGTTCATTAAGACCGAACACTTCTGATCTCGTATCTGTTAGCACTTCCCACGGGGCCAACGAAGTCTATTCATGTACCGTGTGATTCATTACGAATTCGACTAGCTGTAGCTGATCTCTCCAATTTTGCTGTGCGGCGAGACAAAACGTGTACATAGCATCTTATCAAGTGTGCTTATTCTACGCTCGACAGGTGGGTGTCGAACCGAGGCTGTTGTAGGTACAATATTAAGCTTCCGTGTACCCTCTTGCCAGACTTTACCAGTAAACTGTGTCCCCTTATCAGATAGTACAAATTTAGGTAAACCAACTTCCTCTACGAATAGCTTCAACTTGCTCAGAACTGTACGTGAGTTATCCAGCACAATGGCATACAACTTCGTGTATTTAGAAAATGCATCCATCAATACAAATACATAACAAACGCCGTTCTTAGACCTCGGCAAAGGTCCGAACAAATCCACACATACCTACTAATTCCAATGGCTTGTCAGGAATTGTTGCTTGCATCTCTCCAGTTAAATTTTCCTGCGGGTGTTTGCAGCATTGACACAGGTCGTAGGATCGTACGGCACTCGTAATCTGCTATCGCATACGCTTCCAAAAGAACTCGCGTTGAAAAGCCTCGTACACCTTCTTGCTTCCTATGTGCCCCAGCATCTCATGCACATCGATAATCAGCTGCAGTTGTAACTTAGTAGACACCATGATCTTCCAAACTTCTTCTACTGGCGACTTCGGCTGTACAAGCCTAAATAAAGTTTCGTCTTGATAAGTGCAAAAATTATTCCGGAGCGGATGCGTGAGTGGAACAGTGCGTAACTCCTCGTCACACATCGTCCTCTTGGTCCTGCTTTAAAATGTTCAGTGTATTCTGCCAAACTGGTGTAGGGGAAAACTTCTACTCTATACTTGCAACAGTAAACTCGTGCGGTTTCTTTTCTCTGTTGTCGTTCACTCCGTCTGGATTACGACTCAGATAATCAGCTGCTAAATTATCTGTTCCCTTGATGTGACGAAATTTCACGTCGAATTCTTGTATTATAAGTGACCAGCGTGTAAGCCTGCTACTGAAAACTTTCCCTGTTTTTAGGCTTAACAGTGCTTGATTATCCGTTCTCAAAATTATTTTCTCGCCCAGTAGCAAATTTCTAAAATGTTGCAGAGACCAAATCACACTCAGCATTTCTTTCTCTGTTACGGAATGATTTTTCTCAGCCTTGTTTAATGTGCCGCTAGTTATCGCTACCGTTCATTCGACACCATCTTCGCCTACTTGAACTAGCTTCGTGCCTAGGGCATATTCACATGCGTCCGCATACAAATAATATTCGGTTCCTTGAATGCTCCGTCAAAAACAAGTTTTTAAAAACCGACTACTCCCAACACTGTGCATAGCTGTTTCACGTTTCTGGGCACGGCAGAATGTGTTATCGCCACTAACTTGATCGATGCTGTTCTTGTCTCAGTAGGTGTTAATACATGCCCCAGAAACAGCACTTCCTCGCGGCAGAATAGACACTTGCGCAGTTTTACAGTCATACCCCACTGGCTAGTATGTGCTCCAGATGTTTGTCAAATGTGCTTGACACAATCAAAATGTCGTCTTCATACGACCGGGTGAATTCGGCACACACTTATCATAGCTTCACACACATACAGCTGGTAAACTGCGCTACCGCATGGCACAATCCAAACGGTAAAACATTAAACACAAACTGTTGGTTTCTAAACAGAAAACCTGTATACTTCCGTGAGTCCTCTGTTAACGGAATCTGCCAACAGTCGTGCGCTGTAGTCCACTGTAGATATAAACTTCACTCCTAGATACAGCCTCAGATTGTATTCAGCTTCCTCGAGTCTAAGCACAACTGCACGGACCCGTCCTTTTTTCGAACGCAAACCATCGGGTCGCAAAATGGACTAGATTCGTGTCTTATGATATTCCACGCCAATATCTGTTTCAAATAATCCTCTGCTTCACTTACGTACTTGACTGGCACACGATACGATTTAGAACGAAAAGGTTCCCCCTCTATGACTTTTATGTCAGCTTTACATCTGCTGTTCAGTCCGAGTTCTATAGAAAATAATTTCCTGATTTGCGAACAGTAATCGTTCTAGAATAATTTTCTGATTTCTGCTTAAAGAGTGTACACAAGCCACAGCCTGGTAAATATCTGCTGGGGTTGTAATTACACTCGTCCCAAGCGGTCTATTTACATGCTACAACTCCTGTCTTAATAGGCTTACAAATCTGTCTGCACTATTCCAGTTCTCAGGAGAAGTAACTGCATTACTCTGGCCTTCAGGAGTAATGACCATCCAGCCACCAACACCTAACTTGATTTTGCGCTGTGTCAGAAATTCGACTCCTAAAATTACTGATTTAATAAGGACTTTAATTACCAGTGCTAAAACTTCTTTAGGTTTTCCTAACCCACTTGCTGTTAACAAAACTTACTGGCTTACGACAGGGCTGGCTTTAGAATTCCCGCGCCGATTATTCTTAACCGAGGTACTAGCACTGTAGGAAGTTTATAATCCGTAACTAGTATTCGGTTTAGCATATTTTCTGAAATGGTACTTGGATGCCACACAATAACTCGGGACACTATATTTCTTGATTGTTAACGACCTCGTCATTTGGTTCTTTCAACAGAAAATCCCTGTCCGTATCTTCAATAGCTACAATATTTACAAAAATTCCGACTAACTTTTTGAGTTTGTTTGTCGCTTCGCTTACTATAGACTTCGACTTAGGCCTAGCATTTACCGTGGACATAACCTCACTATTAGATTTATTTGCATACACATCATTAAACACGGTACTTCAATTTGCATTAGGTATATTATTACTTAAATTAATAGCCGCAACTTCTGGTACGTCAATAGACCCCGTGGTATAGTCCATTCACGCTTTCTTCGGCCTTTTGGAATCGAACCTTTGAAAAATCATCCCTAGGCGTATTATGTCAACCTGTTTTTCCAATAACTTGTATTCCACGAATATGTAACACTGTGATTAACTTTAGAGTACTGTATTATTGAATAAATGAAGCTTTACCTTAGTATAGTATATAACTTGTAATATTTATTTCGTATTAAATACGAATTAACAATAGCGAGAGCAGAGACGTGTTGGCAATGGCCGGTAATAAATAGTTCACAGTTACAATATTTTTTAACCTCATTTTATGTATACTATTTGTAAGTTAAACGTTGCCAATTGATATATTAATATTGTTAGGTAGCGCTGACGGGAACATTTCATTGCTGCAGTTTAAAATATCCGTGCAAATTCCCGTGTGTAGGCTGGTGTTTTTTTTTTTTTTTTTTTTTTTTTCCGTCCGGAATAAAGGTTAAATAGGCGAAGCAAAGCGTATCTCTCTCGTTCTCTCTTCTCTTTCTCGGGAATATCGTACCACCTGTGTAGGAAAGGCATACATTTTGTTATTTCTAATTTTAGTACATCTCATACTAATTACAGTAACAGTAATGATGTCTGAGATTGTAATTTACAACTGAAACGAGATTTTATTGTTTAAATACATATATGTCATTTAGATGCAACGATTTGTTTTAGATGCGATAGCGCGACGACACTTACAAATCCAGCAGGTTGGCAGACGTGGTGTGGAGAGCGTTCCCCCTTTTTGCTATGGTTCCCAATATGGCGGCGGCGGGTGACTTGCAATGTCACGGCGTGTTTATCAATGAAGCGTCAAGTTCATACTCGTGTTTCTGAAACATCCTACGGAAGTTACAATGTTGTGATAAATATGTTTCCACGGCAGAGTGAAATGTGTTGTGATCGTTGCGTATGGAAGGGCGTGGTGGCTACGTTGTAATCGTTACGCAGGCCAGGTGTGTGTGTGTTGATTTCAAATATGTGCAAAATTTATACGTTTTAACCATGAACTGATACGACGAAAATAATTATTTGCCTTCACGTCTGTTTATCACAACGTTGTGCCTTTACGCTAGGTGTTTGGAAAACAGTTGTGTAAAGAGGTTACATTTCTGTGATTTGAATTGCCTGCAACAATCCCAACGAAATACTAAACCCGCCCAGATAAAATAAAATAAATAATAAAATACACTTAAAAACCAGTAAGTACCAATGCATGTAAATATTAGTAGAATAATTTGTACGGTATGCCTATGTGTTTGCGTGTTCACCACTATCTTTTACGTTTGTCGATGCTACGTACAATAAAAATGAGACACAAGTTGCGTGCTTGAATTTACTGCGTCGTTTCGTTGGACTGATTGTCCCTTCGTTTTCATTTTTATTCCAAACACATTAATAACAACAGATTAAATACTACTATTGTTTACACCACAGTTGTAACAAACATCGTCGTGGCAAAATATTAATGTGTATTATGTGTAACGTGCTATATCTTGTGTAACAAATAGTTATAAAGCTGACCTAATATTGTCATAGGCCTACATTGTGAACATTCGTAGGTAATGGTTTCTGCAATATGACATAGTTCTTTGAACAGCTGTAAACAGCAACCAACGCATTTGACAGTTATAAAGGTAGAAGTCACATGACAGTGTTTATGTTTACATGTAGTGGAAGGGTACGTAATCAGTAACCAAAAGTAGAAATTTGGCAGGACTTCAGAAAAGGCCGAAGTTGTCGTGAATCAATTATAGCTATAACAGCACTACGGGTCAGTGAGCGGGTCTTGTCTTCATTAACCCCTAATTGTTTAACTCTTTCTGTGCGGGATTTGCAGGTGCATTTCTCATGTTACTATGTCATCAATTATTTCCCGGGCGGTGTAGGGTAGAATACTGGTACTCTAGGATCTAATTGTTGCTGGTTTGCCACATATACCTGGCGCTTAACCTGTGGATAATTACTATTATCTATCCCCTGTCTACTTTGTATCGGTTCTCGCCTATTGTCTTGTGTTGGTGGACTACCGCTGGTGCTTGGGTAGGTATTGCTAACGTACTGCTGTTGCGCACCCTGTCGGTCATCTCTGAAATTGTTATGCGATCCTGTCTGTTGCTGTTGATCCGGCGACACTCCTCTCTGTTCAGCGTCTCTATTTCTTCTGCCCTCTTCGAACTGATAACTGTCCGACTCCGTCAGTGATCTCCCATCGCGTTCTCCTCGTCTTGGATTCTTCCGGCTGTAGTAGTATCTTCTTCTGCTTGGTTAGTTTTGGCCTCTTTGCTGAAAGTGTTGCCCTGGAACTGAATACGGTTGCGAGTAACGCCACTGGAACTGGTTTACTGGTGGTCCCTGATTAGATTTGTACTGTGGTGGGCGGTATGGCGGATGTGACTGGTCAGTGTATAATGATGGCGGCTTGTCAGACTGATTATTTCTGTTGCCGTCCCTATTGAACTGAGCTTTGCACTCTTTTGATTTGGTCAAACTCCAGCAATCCCTCACATAACGATGCCAAATCCTAATCCATTCTGCCGGACCAATGTGTCTGCTATTTATATAGTAATTGGTGCAAGATCATTGTGGCGAACTCTTCGTCGCTGACTGGCGGCATAAGATGACTGAACTTGTAATGCGCCTCAGACAGGTATTCCTCTAACGTTTTTCCCTTTCCAGGGTAGAACCGTTCGGCGTGCAGTTACGCTCGTAGATTCCTTGAATTTTTTTAATTCCAGAGTTGCTCTATAAATCTGGATCGGAACTCTGAATAAGTGGTAATAGAGTTTTTTACCACTTCCCACCAATATTGAATAGTAGATTTTAATGAAAATTTTGGGCACCTCAAAATGTCTGTATCACTTATTGGAAATAAACTTGAATATTCTTCCAAATTTGATAATATTCTACAGGATTTTCCCCTGCTTTCTCCTCAAATGTAGCCAGCTGTTCTGTCCACAGTTTAGCCGGATGGTGCAAAAATGTAAGGACTTGGTTTGTGATCTGTGCAGTACTGACATTATTTACTGCATTAACTGGTAGGGATGAGTCGGCAGATTGCGTGTTTACCTCCTATGTAACTGCGCGTATTTGTCTGTGTGGTGACCTGACCAGCTGTAGGTTGGGCAGCAAGTCAACTATCTGACTCAAATTTTCTATCCTCTCTTCGACTTGTGACACGTGCGTAGTAAGTTTTTCTACTTCCCCATGACGTTTCCTTTCACTCTGACAAAGTTTGTTTTCCAGGTGATCGTCAAACGACTCAGTGTGTCCTTCTATTAACTCGTTAACATAACCTGGATTTACATGTGATTCAGTCCTGATTTATAATGTTTTCACCCTGGTTTTAATTTCTCTGAGGTCAGCAGCAGTCCGCGCTACTTCCTCTCTGGTCAACATACAGTTTACAGTGGCTAATTCTTGCTGCATGGTACCGAATTTAGCTTCAAAACTAGCCGAAACCCTTGAAATGGGTTCTGTCAGCTCACCATGTGTGATATCAATTTTCCCAGCGAAGTTAGTAATTTCGTGCATCGTATTTTCGTTACTGCTCGCGATTCCCTGTTTCATATTTTAATTCTGTTCGTCTATTTTACTTGTGATGTCAGCCATTCCATTCGTGAAATTAGCCATCATAGTTTCCATTCGTGCATCCTGCTCACATTTCGCAGTTTCCTGACTACTCGTGATTTTAGCCATTAGAGTTTGTAATACAATCCTCATGTCTGGAGAAAGCTGATCCGGTGTAGTGTTTTCTTGGCTCGCACTAGCTATCACATTTTGCTGTTCAGTGTTAGTGTCGGAAACTTGTGCTGTCTGCCCCTCTATTGTCAACTCCGGAGTGTTGGTAGCTCCCTCAAAATTTATGTTTGTAATTTCTGTGACATCTTCTATAACTGGTATTCCAGCCTTTTGTAATTGATTGGTGTGACCTCTCTTAGGTTGTACTTAGTATGATCTCGCCTACTCATTCACCCTGATTAAAAATTTTGTTTTGTGTACTACAGTATTTTACTTTCTTGGGTTTATGTATTGTGGGCAAACAAACCTCGTGGTACGATGTTGATTCGACAAATTATGTACATTGTGTTTAGTGAACCAACGTGTTTTATTCTCTCGGGATTATGTGGGCGTACTTACTTCTCGGCCTGACGTTGGGCAGTCAATTATGTAGTGTGTGAACTGGGGTGTGAACAGATTAAAATTCTTATTTAAGTTAAGTCGTTGGAATGGTGCTGTGGTGTTCAAATTGCCTTCCACAAACTAATACTGATGCGGGTTTTGAAAGATTTTTTACAAGGTGCAGGGTCCCTTTGTTAAAGTTAACAATGGCATCACCCCGGCCAATAACGCTAAGTATCGCCATAGCTGTTAAATTCTTGAAATCCTTTTTGGTTGAGGAAGGTGTTATTCAGACATTTTACTTTCAAAGTAAATCACTACCCATCCTGCATACAATGGATGTGAATGAAAACTACAACGAAACGATTAAGCCTTACCTCACAAACAGGCTTGAAGAGTTTTGTGCACGTGGCTCAGGTTGGAGTCTACTTCTAATTCTGCATATGGATGTTCACATATAGCAGTTTAAAGTAATCACCGTCGGTGGTGCTCACACTAAACTCCCCGAATTTATTGCCAATAAGGAGCCCTGCATTAATGTGCAGTGTCCTGAGGGACTATGTTCCCATTACTCCATTATATCAGCTTTGTTTCCTGCCACACAACATGTCGGCAGAATGACTTCATATCCAAATTCTTACGAGGTTTTGGATACTGGAGGTTTGTCGGATCCTGTAGAGTTGCAGGATATTCGAAAGTTCGAGGAGAACAATGGTATTTCCATCAATGTCTACTGTGTTGTGGACAAAGATAGTGATATTATTGATGAAACTTTCAATAAGCAAAGGATTATCATACCAATGTGTATTTCTCCTGTACGACATGCATATCATGTAATTGTATTGCCAATTTGCATGTGTGGTAATGATGCACACTTGCATTTTGTTTCCATTAAAGATTTGTTAAGGCTGCTTAACAGCCAGTTAGGAAATAGGAAAAACAAAAAACATGTTTGCGATCGTCGTCTCCAATACATTAGTAGTGAGGAGAAAATCGCAAACTATAATGATCTCTGTCAGCAACATAAGACTGTTCACAGTACTTTCCCTACTGTGGATGACAAGTACTTGTAGTTTCAGGGTTACAGCAAACAGTAAAGACTGGGTTTCGCCGCCTATTGCAACAGAGAATCATATTTGAAATCCTTGCCCACTTGTCTCCCCAATGATAAAACGAGTAATACAAATATCATCAACCAACATGTTCCATATGCTTGTAGCATTTTGTTGGTTTGTTCGTACCATCCAGCATTATCTAACTTCTTTGAGTTTGTGGGTGATGATTGTATGAACCAGTTAGTAGATATATTGGTTGAATTGACAAAGTGGGTTGCAGGAATATACAGTATAACTGTTCCGATCTAGCCAAAAACCCCTGCTGATCAAACTAGGTTGGTGGATCAGAAATCTTGTCATATTTGTAAGAAGGAACTCTGTATATACACTGTGGTAGACCATGGCCATTTGACCGGGGAAATCAGAGGACACGCACATAATAAATGCAACTTGAACTTCAGACTTCCCAAGAAACAAATGTTTCGCTGTGTTTCATAACCTGCAAAACTATGATGTTCACTTTCTCATAAAGCCATTGGCTGAACGTCAAGTAACAAAACCCGATGGAACCATGGTAATCGAAAACCTGGGTAGAATCGAGGTGATTGGAATGACCCTTGAAAAATCAAGTCCATCACCAAACATATTCCCAATGGGATTGACTCAAATGGTAAGGCGCAATATTTCAAGTTACGTTTTATTGATTCTTTTCAGTTCACGAGTGCCTCACTGGAAACTTTGGCAGGTAATTTTAAAACTGCAGAATTGAATATTACATGCTCGATGTTGCCAGACAACACCCATTTTAAATTGGCAAAAAGGAATGGAGTGTTTCCTTATGACTCTGTTAAGTCAGAAAACAGTCTGATGTGCACGTCACTCCCAACAAAGGACACATTTCACAATGTCATGAATGGCGAAGGCATTAGCGATGAAGATTATGCTCTCGCCCAAGCCACACGGGATGCATTCCACTGCATAAACCTGCTGCAGTACGCCATTCAGTATTTAAGCGTGGACTCTTGTTTGCTGGCAGATGTAATTGAAAATTTCAGGACCATATGTTTGGCTCATTACAGTCTCGACTCCACCATGTACGTCATAGCTCCGTCTATTGCATGGGGCGCTTTAGTGTCAATGACAGATGCATGGCTAGAGCTGTTGACTGACCCTGATATGTACCTTTTTGTTAAATGTGGGGTTAGGGGTTTTCAGAAGTTGTGTGGAAGCTAATAACATTTACATGGGTGAAGAGGACGACCCCAGTGTGGCATCGAAATACATCTGTTATTTAGATGTAAATTGCTTGTACAGCCATACTATGAAGAGTAAGCTTCCTATTGTCAATTTCGAGTGGGTCAAGGCTGACATGTTTTCATTGTGGGATTTTGCAAATACGTACAATTATGCAGTCGCATGTTTTTTTGCAGAAGTGGATTTGTTGTTTCCAGACGAATGCCATGATGTGCTATCCAATCTGCCTTTGGCTCCAGTAAATTGCATACCTCCGAACGGCTCACATGAAAAACTCATTTAGACTCTTGCGCCACGGTAGAATTATGTTATTCACGGGGAAACACTGAGGCAATACTTGATGTATGGAGCCACACTTGACTCTGTTCATTGCGTTTTGTGCTTTGAGCTGAAAGATTGGATGGCTCTGTACATAGAGTTTAACATTTAGAAACGTGCCCAGGCTGCAAACGACTTTGAGAAATCGTTTTTTAATCTAATGAATAATGCTGTGTATGTAAAAACTTTACAGAATGTCCGCCGCAAAAGGGACATAAGAGTCGTTACCAGATATGCCACGATCTGTGGGGCTGCAGAACTGATAGGTTTGTTACATTCCAGGCATGATAGATCATCGATGAGAATCTTGTACTGATCGAAATGTCAAAAAGCTCTGTTACGTTTAACAAGCCTTTGTGCACTGGTGTTGCCATTCTAGATCTTTCCAAATTGATCCTTTATAAGATTCATTACTCCCTCCTCATGCACGTGTTTACTGAACTGCAGGCACCAGTTGCGGTGCCATGGTCCAAGTGGCGCCACTTGTAAGCGGTGCACCGTTGAATGTGTCAGGGCGGTCCTTCTGACAAGCCCCGTTGGCCCCCAATTGGCTGGGCATCGTCGGGTTTCGAGCAACCTCTCCTGCTTTTCCTGCTGAAGGGCTGCCCCACCTTCCACGCCTTCCTGCCTTGCCACTTGCTCGGCATCGGCGACACATTCAAGCATCGTAGAAGTCTAACTACCCCTCCCTGCTTTTCAGCTCTCTCCTGCACTGTGGTTTCTTGTCAGCTGTTCTCAGAGCCCTCATTGCTTCGCTTTCACTTACCACTGTTCTTGCATCCTTAGCCGTTCTGTGTGGTGTCGAGTTCGCGGGCCTGGTGGACCGTGTGATGTCCAGCATCGACGATCGTCTTACCATCGGTGACCGACCCCCTGTGGGAGGTGCTGGACCACCTTCCTCCTTTCTAGCCTTCCTCTGGAGCTCGTCGTGCTGTGCATCATCATGGGGCTGTGTGGGATCTGGTGCGTTTTCTCTGCCGCCATCTCCTGTGATGCGGTGGGTGTCGTCCCTATGTGTTCTTACCAGCTTTCTACTCGTCTGGACCATGTAGGTAGTCAGTCCTATAGTGTGCGCGATCACATGTGGCCCACTCCATTTGGCCACTAGGTCTGCGCAGAAATTCTGTCGGGCGGTCGACTGTGGGTGAGCTCTTACATGCACAAGTTGTCCTGCTTGCAGGATTGGGTTGGTCTCGTGGTACGCGGGACCAACCTCGACGTGTATTTTCTCTGCTGTTCCCATTGTTCGTGCCTTCTCTGTCTTCAGTTTTCTTAGTAGCTGGCAGCTACTCACATTGCTACAAGTTGTGGTGTTTTTAGGACAGTTGCGTTCCCTGGCAATGCCAGATTATTCCCTAACAACACGTCTGTTGGTGTTTTCCCTGTTGCTTCATTCACTCATCGGCGGAGGGTAAACAGGGCAGCGGGCGGGTGTTCAGCCCAACTGTTGTGCCTATCACCAAAATGGAGTCGTAACTGCGTCTTCAGGTCCTGATTACAACGCTCCGTGGAGTTGGCCCATGCATGGTAAACCACTGTTTTGAGTTGTTGTAACCTCCCGCCGATTGCATAGCTCTTGCCATTTCCATCCTGAAAACTGTGTGCCATTGTCTGATAAAATTTGGCTTGTGTACCCCTCAGCACAAAGAATTCATTCTGCAGTGGCTTGGTTGTGTTCGGTACTCGTGTACTGCTAATTGCATATGCTTCAGTTCACCTTGAAAAGTTGTCGGTAACTACAAGAATGAATCTGTTTCGCCCTGCTGACCTGGGGTAAGGGCTCATTAGGTCTAAATTGATAGTTTCAAATGACCACTTAGGAAACCTCGGTTGCTGCTGTTGTGCGCCATCTGTGCACCACGATTTAAATTTCTGGTATTTCGCGCATTCTCTTGCATATTGCCATGTGTCACATGACAGGCCGGGCCAGAAAAACCACTTACTCACATTCCTTATTGTTTGTTCTGTGCCTGGGTGATATTCTATACTACTTGCGGGCGCGTGCATAAGAATTTTCCCTTGCATTTCCATTAGTACAAACGACTTCCATTTGCTCTTCTCTCTTGATGTGCATGTTTCCAGCCTGTTGTTAACAACCGGCCACTATTCTACATGCTCGTTCGCACACCCTTTAATTTGCGCTTCCATGAACGGACAGTTCCCCTGTGCTGTTTCGACCTCCTTCTACAGTTCACTCATGTTTATTTTTGCCCATACTGTGTCTAATTGGTTAAGTTTTGCCTTGCGTACTTGTTCCTGCGAATCTGGCAGAAGGATATCTTCCCACTCTGCCTCGTCATACACAACAACATCTGTGTTTGGTGCTCGCGACAATGCATCTGCCAACTCATTTTCCCGCCCGGGGACGTGTTTTACAGCAAAGTCATATGCCTGTAGCAACAGTGCCCACCGGGTGAGTTTACTATATGCTTCCATCATACTATTACACCAAACTAAACATCGGTTATCTGTGCGCAAAGTGAATCTTTGGTACTCGACATAAGCATGGTATATTTGATGGCCCACACTACTGCCAAACATTCCCTTTCTTTTACATCGTATGTACGTTCTGTTGGTCCTAGTTCTGCACTTACGTACTCAATAACATACTTCTTCCCACCTTTTTGACACTGATATAAGACCGCACCCAGCCCCTCCTGATTGGTGCCAGTCTGCAAAAACAATGGTTGTGTAGGATCGTATCGTGTTATAGTCCAGGAATATTAGGGGTTTCACCTCGGAATGAGAGATAGTCAGCTATAAACTTGTATAAACCTTTATTTTGACACCCTAAAACTTGTCTCAAAACCTACCTATCGTAGGATGTCCGCGACTACAGATATTTCAAGGTCAAAGGTCAAAAAATAGATTTTTTACACATTTATTGCAAATATTTCGTTTCCTATGGGTTTTATGCTATTTGTACTTATTATAAATATTGTAGAGGATTAAATTCTCTACAACTTTTGTTTAAACATTTTTTTTATATCTTGAACCATTTTCGAGATAGAGGGCAGAGCGCGCGCAGTGTTGAACTATTTAGAGTATCATTCGAGGTCAACCTGTAGTCCCGATTAAAAACACGCCGTATAAAGTTGATAAATTATTGATAAATATATAATTCTAAATAATTTGCATTTTTTATTAACTATTACGTTATAATTAATAATTTTTTTCAATAATTCAGTATCTATTCATTTAATAATACTTACCTACTTGTGTACTTATAAAGTTATTAAGGGAAATACTTTAATTATTTTTTAATTCTAATCTTATTTATACTAATTACTTCCTAACTAAATAAAAAGAAAAGAATTAAATTTTTAATTAATGTTTTTATTGAAAAATACCATTTCATACATTTATGAACGTTGAAATTAAATATATTGAATAATAATAAGAACTACAGGTTCTAATTTCAATTTTCTTCTTCTTCATCATCGTCTTCCAGTCGCTGTAAAATTTCAAATTCCTCCGTGTTCTCTTCTACAGTTCTTAGTCTTTCTGCTTGAGGACTTAAGTTTTTATTATCGTACCAAGCTTTTGATAAAATATTAGCGTGTGAATCACGAAAAGAAATGATCGCAAAAACTACTTTTTTCGTAATTATTATATTGGTTAAGTACTTTTGTTGTAGCCTTGAAATAATAGTTTTATCATCTGGTACATACCCTGTCAAGACATCTTTAAGCTCTTTTAGTGTAAATTGTGAATCGTTATTATTTTCTATGTAATTGAAAATCTCTATCATAGCTTCTGAAACTTGATTATCTTGACGAAGTTTCGGATGAGACGATGGTACTTTAATTGTGAAGAAATTCGTATAACAAACAGCATGGTATTTAGCTTCAGCAGCAACTAAATCATATTGAAAAAATATACGATTTTTCACCAATTCTCCGAAAGTATCACCACGTTCTTCTGCTTTTTTCATAACATTGTCTTTAAACTCAAGAGTACTCACTGCACTTATCTTGCGTCTATACTTTTCTTTTTTCTTTGTATGTGCGGCCTCGTCAGCTATTTCACCACCTTCTTGAAATCGAACACTTCACTTAGTCTTTTATGCGGTACAGTTGGAGAAGCTGTAGTTTCATCTTGTTCTAGTCGCCGTTTTGCTGCTAATATACCATTTTTGCTAATTTAAACAGTTCGGCACTTTCCATGCACTTGTACAGAGGTTACGGTTTTTAAATAATCAATAAGACCGTCGTTTCGTTCGATACTTGCAGTTCTTAGAGTTTTTATACCACGCACTAGATTCACTAATGATTCACCTTCCGAATCTGACTTTTTACATATAAAACACAAATTATCCATCACTCTTAAAATTGTACGTCCGTAGTTACCAAGATACGATTCAAAACTAACGAATAACAGTGGTTCCTTGAAAAAGAAACCGGTCGTGAGTAAGCAATTGAACATCTGTCCTTTCTGGCTATAAATAGAAAGGTTCGTACTATACAATAGAGGTCCATTGTCCCAGGTATAATTTTTAACGTTTTAAAAGAATCTATAAGTGTACGGATTTCAATATAGATGTACTTAATTATTTTCTACTTAAAATGTAATTAAAGTATTTCCCTTAATAACTTTATAAGTACACAAGTAGGTAAGTATTATTAAATGAATAGATACTGAATTATTGAAAAAAAATTATTAATTATAACGTAATAGTTAATAAAAATGCAAATGATTTAGAATTATATATTTATCAATAATTTATCAACTTTATACGGCGTGTTTTTAATCGGGACTACAGGTTGACCTCGAATGATACTCTAAATAGTTCAACACTGCGCGCGCTCTGCCCTCTATCTCGAAAATGGTTCAAGATATAAAAAAAATGTTTAAACAAAAGTTGTAGAGAATTTAATCCTCTACAATATTTATAATAAGTACAAATAGCATAAAACCCATAGGAAACGAAATATTTGCAATAAATATGTAAAAAATCTATTTTTTGACCTTTGACCTTGAAATATCTGTGGTCGCGGACATCCTACGATAGGTAGGTTTTGAGACAAGTTTTAGGGTGTCAAAATAAAGGTTTATACAAGTTTATAGCTGACTATCTCTCATTCCGAGATTCTTGCCCTCATTTGACTAATATTCCTGGACTTTTAGTGCTGTTCATGATTTAAACTGTTCTTTAATGGCTACAAATGCTTGCTCTGTTTCACTGGTCCAAAAAAATCGCTTCTGTGGTGACAGTAATGCTGTTAAAGGTGCTGTGATGATGAAAAAATCTTTTTGTATCCTCGTACCCAATTAACAAGGCCGAAAAATTTTCATAATTGTTTACGTGTACGTGGCAGACGTTGCTGGTCAATGAGTTGTATTTGCTCCGTATTCGGTTTCTTTCCTTCCTCGCTTACCATGTGTCCCAGGAAATCTAACTCCATCTTGCCGATGTGACATTTCTGGGCCGTGCAGGTTAACCTGTTCATTGCCAACCTCTCCAACACAAGCAACAGATGTTTTAAGTGCTCTTCCCATGTCTCCGACCAAACTATTACGTCATCCAAATAAGCTAGGGTGGATTCGCCTATCAGTCCATCCAATACTCGCACCATCATAGCTTGGGTGGTGGCAGGTGCGGCATGGTGCCAAGCTGATAATGGGTTCTGTCTGGTGCCATGAAAGCTGTCTTTTCCCTGTCTTGCAGTGTTACCGATATTTGCCAATATCCACTTTTAAAGTCTAGAGATGTGAGAATTTTTACTTTACTCAGTGATTGAAGGGCATCTTAGTGCTTTTATAAGGTAGTGGTGGTGAACTGCTTATAACTTCATTGAAGGGACGGAAGTCGACACAAAATCGTTATCCTATGTCCTTTTTTGGGGCAAGTGTAACTGCAGAATTGAATTTACTACAGGTTGGTTCTATTACATTGTCCGCAACCATTTCACTTATCTGTTCTTTAACAATTTTGGCTTGGTGCGGCATGTAGCTGCGCGGTGCAGAGTAAATCGGGCCTTCTCGTGTCAATGGTATGTCATATTCTGCTACAGTAGTACACCTGAGTGCGTCATGTTGTGCAAATACTTCCCTTGCGCTCATTTAACACCCTTTAAAATTGGGCTTGATGTTGTGCTGGTATTGGTGGGTCAAATTCGATCAACTGTACTGCCGGTGTGTTATCGGTGTTATGCCAGTCAATATGATAAACAGTGCGATGTTCAGTGGAACCAAAATGAATACGCCCGGCAACAGGCTCTACTACCGTATTCTGATCGCTAAGCCACACACACCTATATTGCCTCTTCAGTTATTTCTGCCATTACCGTTAGTGTGGTGATAGTCTCTAAATAACGTACCCTCATGTTGACAGATACTTGACCTTTCACTCTATTGCTTTCCTGTCCATTTGCCAATTTAATAACATCCTTGGTAGGGGTGATATCTGCTTTGTTTACAAACTGTGGCTGCAAAATTTATGTGAGGCACCGGTATCTATGAGTGCATGACATGGTTTGTTGTTGATATATACCATAATGCAGATGAATTTAGCAATTATACCACTCACCTAATTAATCAGTGCTTGCTGGTGTGTCACATCTGATTGTTGTGGTGGAACTGGAGCATCAGAGGCGTTCGGCCTCCTTAACCCTGCTTCCCGTTTCCCTGCTGTGGCCTGATGGTGCCTTGATAGCCGTCAAGGTGTGGGATGTTGGGGCAATGACTATGCCAGTGATATTCCTCTGCAGATCGGCAGTAGCGGCAGGGGTTCTGTGGTCTCCCTGTCACATTCTGTCGGACATCTTGATACGCGGGTGCGCACGCGACACTGTTTTGTTTGTTAACTCCAGTATTCCTGACACTGTTAACACTGCTACCTTAGGAAATTACACTAGGAAATTTTGAAGGTTGATGTCCAAATTGTGTCTTGTGAAAGTTTTCGATTGTAAGTTGTCACAAGCAGTGCTGTCTTCTCGCAGCCCATGCCGCCATCGTGCGACATCACACTCGCAGCGCGGTTGACACGGGTTGTGTTCGGGTATGATTGCAGTTCTCATTAGTTCCTCCTCGGTGCCATTTAGCAGCGGTACAACTGTTTCTCTATATTCTGTCAGGACTGTTTCCGCCACTACCTCCATCACTTCTCTTTCCGGTAGCTGCGGGTGGAAGCGCCTGACCAAGTGGACCTTGCGAGTGATGAACGTGGTGAGAGGCTCGTTAAGGTTGTTGTGCTTGTAATGTCAATTTGCTCTGGGCTTGCAGAGATGAAAATGCGCCTCCAAATTGGCACTGGAATCCGTGAACGAATTCTTGCCAGGATAGGCCATAGTGGTTCAGCGAATTCCACCTAATCTTCACTTTGATCTGCAGCTGTGCCCCCACGCATCCTGCCCATTCTTCCTCCCACTCCGTACCTCTGCAGTCGTCCGGTACAATCCCAGAGAAACACCTGCGGGCCTTCTGCGGGTGCTCCCGCGAATGTGGGTAGCAACTGAAAGTGATTTGCCATCTTCTTTTGCCCTGCTTCGTGCAGTGGTTGATTCCTGTTGTTTTGCATCACTGTTTGCGGTGTGCTGAGCAGTCTCCATTGGTGTTCGTTTGTTTCTTCTGTCCGGTTCGTCGGCATGGGTGTCACAGGGATGTTGGTTGTATAGGGAGTGAATATAGATTAGAAGTGCTGTAGATGACTGAGTTGTGGTAAAATGATGGTACAATTAGTTGATAAGGAGTGACAGGTATGAGTTGTCAGGGTGGATTGCTGTGGAATCGACTGTACCTCTCCATTCTTTGCACTGTCGGTTGCCACATGTGTTTTGTTTACATATGCTCTCTGCTCCATGCCCTCATGTGCTGCGCAGTCGTCACACACAAATCCGATGCCCTGAACCTCTGTTTTCTCTTTCTCTGTCCGGCACTTCTCATGTACTGGTGCTTTGCAGTTGCGGCATTTGAAATTTTCTCCCCTGTCTTCTCACGTGCATGTTGTCCGTGAGCACGCCGGGACATGTCGGCAGAACTCTGTGAAAAATTGCTCCCAGTTGAACGGTGCTGTGGGTTTCTGTTGCAAATTTTCATTACACTGTTTACATATGTACTTCTCGACAGTTGCACATTGCGTACAGGCGATAGCTTCCGTGTTCTGTCCCATGCACAACAGACTGGTACACCAATTTTCTGTCAGTTAGTGTGGTTAAAAATTCCTGGTTGATGTTGTCCAAAATGTTTATTACCCATTTCACACTTTTCTCGCGATTGTTCGCGATGCGGTTGCATTCTGGGTTGGACTTTCGGCGGTAGTGCCAGTTGTTGCCATACTCAAACTTAGCCCAGAAGTCTTGGGGCTTAAGTTTTAAACAATGCAGGCAGAGGAGTGCCAGCATATTTCCCTCTGACTAGTCAGCCATGGTTCAAGTTATTGTGAACCTCGCAGAATGCAGAAGCACAACATGGAAGTACAGAGCCCAGAAGTGCGGAGTGTGGTTGGAGTGCGGCAGTCACACCCGACGCGATGTGGGGTCAATGCACGGTATGTGCTCAGCTGACCGCCGGTCGTGCAGCAAGCGTGCAGCGCAGGAGTGGAGGTTTTTTCCTCCTTCGCACTGTCCTCGTCCCCTCCTCGTGCCACAGTGCAGGCGGAGGGGTCGTTGGTGATGCGCGGGCTCCTTTCGTCCTACAGGCGTACCGGGATGACACGGAAATGTCACTGAACCACTCCAAAATGGCTGCTTCACTGACCATGTCTTCACCGTGCCAGCAGTCTGAAATTATCGTCGAGCCCGGAGCGATCCACTCGCGAATGATTTTGGTCAGGGTCGCCACGTTCCTCTTTTCCACCGGCACCAAGAAGAATTTCGTCGGATCGTCCCGCTGCACTCCGCCGAAAACCCACTGGCCATGAACTTTGCGTCCTTTGCGGTTCTTGCGTTTGCCCAATTTCCTGTACATTTGCCGATGCATTTCCTTTACATCAACACCCAGCTTATGCACACTTGGTGACAGAATCTCGACCAGGCGACGACCATATTTTCCGATCACAAAAGTTCGTTCAATATAGTCTGCTGTCAAGGGTATTTGATCAGGTACCAGAGTAAGCACAACTCTATTATCTTGCCCGGAGATAAGTTTGAATCTCCCACGAAACTGCCCTGTCTCGCCAACACTTTAGAGTTGCATTTGGTACTGTCCTCCATTCGCCGTCGGCACCAGTAAAACAAGACCCTGTTTTCAACCAATTTTTCTTCGCCTTCCCCGCATTTTTCACACTGTATCGTCGATTTGAGAATGTCGTGCTCGATGAGAAACTTGTTTATGTCTGGCGAGGAATGAATAACTTGCCTGGCGTTCAAAATTGTGATTTTGCAACCCGCGCACACCATCTTGCGATTCGCGAGAGAAAATTTGCGAAAAAATTGCTTGATTAAGCGATATGGAACAATAGTTGCCGAATTTGGATATGTTAAATGGAACTTGGCAAGATACGCGAAACGGCACTAGACTGCAAAGTAGACAACTGGGATGGATACTTTATAGTACACACTGAATGTTTGTATGGTTTTCCCATTACGATACGCAATACGGAACAATTACCTATATTAAATAATGAATTATCTAAACTATATTTAAGGTCATTTAATACATTATATAAATCAAATAATCTAGATGGTTCAGAAAATATAAAGATTATAGATATTCCAGACTTATATAATATATATTTAGCTCACTTTTCATAAATCAAATTATTTAGAAATTCAGATACAGATTATATTCGAACCTCTACTAATTTTTTTTGTTCTGCTGTCCAACCCTGATTTATAGAAGTGATGGTTAAAATAACATTTGTCGATATTAAAATTGGACAGCATATAATTTAATGAAGGACTGTGAAGAAATAACTTCACTCCAGGAACAGATGATGACCCGAGGAAGGAAGATCGTATGCCACTGCTAGGGGTCCATCGTTGCCTCTGGAGTGTAACGGCATATCAACACTTCGAGCCACCATGGAAGTCCAGGGATCAGTGTTCGAGCAGAGAGAGCTTGAGAGATCAAAGTACTCTGAAGGAGGATCATCATCACTAGTTGATATTACATTCAAGGTTCTATATGACCGTATAGTTAGCTACAGGTTAATTGAATGTTAATTTAGGATTTTCTGAAAATGAATTTATTTTTTCTTTCCTCTCACTATGTTAGGTAAATTATTATTTTTAATCTAATCATCAAGAAGTTAGGTCGTCTCTTCATTGTTATTTTAGCAAACTGTTTTTTTTATGTGGCATGGATTGTGAACATATGTCACTTTGTTCATATGAATATTTGATCACGATGACACAATAATTTGCTCTTTTTTATATTAATTAAAATAACAGATTCAACTCATTCTAGTCCTTGTCGTTGGTAATTTAAAGAAGGTTTATTAATCATGTCATTATTTTTGGATGTTAGTTGTATATTAGTATATTTTGTCCTGACGATCTATATGTCTAGTTTACATGGGGTAGTGTTACCTACACTTGAATGAGTAATTGTTTTTCTCACTTTAGAAAGGTGTTCCGAACCTAGCCGTGGAAAAATTATATACTAAAATTAAATTTGTGGCATTTTGAAAGGGAAGGTTAAAATTCTGCTCTTTCCTTTGTTACAGAAAAAAATGCTGCCCAAATCGCGGGGCGTATAATGGCGAGCCTCGGCGACTGCAAGGGCACATATATCTTTGAATGCTAAAAGAGAAAAAGTGTCACCAAATACATGGGGCCACGAGGTAGATATACCCACTCAAGGGAACGAAAATCAAGAAATAAATATAACTCATTATTATCTAGGTTAGTGGGTATGGCCATAGACATATTAGTCCATAGGAATTACAAAACCTTAGTATTGAGTACAGAAAGTCATAGAGGAAATAAGTAGTTAATGCCCAGAGAAAATATTATCCTGTATAAGTTAAGCATTACTCCTGGCATAGATTATCGCCGACTAGAATACAAGGTACCGTTCACAATGATTACCGACACGGAGTTGACTAAGGATAGTACTAATGAAGTTGACAACACTAAACGTAGTTGTAGTCACTGAACCGTCAAACACACAGGAGACTTTCTCAACGAGTCAAAACATAGTGGAACAGAAAATAATGAAGCATCAGTTCGCCGTCATAACATTACAGCAATTGAGTAAATTTAAGGAGGGAAAGGATACCAAATAATGTGGAATGGAGTAGCGTATAGTGACCAAATTCGAGAGTCAGATGAACGCGATGCAGGAATACGTCAATCTACAATACCGTATGTTAAGCCAAACTATTACCGGAGAAGTAAATCGAATTAGAACTGAGGTGGAAAATGTAAGATGTAATTTAATGAGTACTGCATCCGAGTTGAAAGAAAATATGAAAAGAAATGAGGAGCGTTTAGCTAATTTAGAGCAAAATCCTGAAATCAATTGCAGAAGTAATTAGACAGAAACACACACAGGTAATGTGTGCGTGTTTGATGATAAGAACCAAAGAGATTACACAGTTTGTGGAATGACTGAAAACATGACCACGGAAGTTGTGCTAGGAAGAAGCACGAGGCATGACCCTGTTGTGGATTTGTGTGGTGTGAACATTCCCACGCAAGAGCAGGTCGCTGAAGCTATTCCATTCACTGTAGAGGAAGAGCGAAATACACGACAGGAAACCTCTAGGTGTATTTTGAAGAAAAATCCTTCGATATCTGACGAGTTGTTCTCGCACTTCGCAAACTTCATCATACGACTGTTTGTCGCAGACGTTCGCAGACGACCATGAACTGGATGAAAATAAAGATGATTATAGGCTGTTCACAGTAAAGTGAGCACTTTTGAGACCCTACTTACTTTTTTATTTCAAGAATTTTTCATCCTTTAGCCACCTTTTAAAATAAATATTGCTATGTAAGTAATAAACACAGTGTGTACCTTGCATGGCACTCGGAAGTTAACGTCTAAGGTTATAAAATACATAGTTATTAAATATTATTCCAAATGAAACTGCTATCAAGAGTACTCACATTACCGTGAACAGCCTATAGAAGAAAGGAAAAAAAAGAATTTGAGGAGGAAGAGAAGAAAGAGGAAAGGAGAGAAGACACGGAAAAAGGGAAGAGAAGAGAAAGAGAAAAGGATAAAAATGAGAAGAAAATTAATGAGAAGGAACCAGGACCAAATGCCATGGGATCCTGGAGGCACGAACAGACCAGATATTAAAGGCTTTGAACCATGGAACTCTGGAAGTTATAACCGGCTAGCGATCCCATATATTTGATCCAAAGAAATTACCTGCACCACCTAAACCGACAGAAGATCCATTGAAGACCCGGGAAGATTGGAAGAAAGAACTAGCAGATTTTGCCAGGAAGAAGCTAATTTTTGCCGCAGAACATCGCCATAAATATGCTAAGAAATCTAGAAAGACCAGTCTAGACATTGGAAAACGTATATTAGTAAGAGCACATTCTGTAAGCAGATTTTGAGATTTTTTAACGAAGAAACTTATGCCATTGTTTGAAGGTCTATTTCGGATGATAAGAGTTGTGAATACCAATTGTTACGAACTAGCTTCGTTGGACAAGAGTGAAATAGTGGGAGAATATAATATAAATGCTCTGAAAGAATACCGGCCACCTCCCACAACTGTTTAATGTGGTGGAGATATAAATACACTAATACTAATAATGTTATTTGAAAATTAATTTATTCTTTAATACTTGAAGTAAAAGGAGGAATGTATACACCATTAAAATTATTATTCATGTGTTTTAAATGGGTGAAATAATTTGATTATTATTGAAATATTTAATTGCTGTAGCCGTTAGCCACCATGTTAAGATGATGCTATGTATTGTGTATTTAATTTTTATTTTACCCTTCTCAAAGAAATTACCAATGTATTTTATTGTAATCTTCAAGCGTATTTTGAAACTAATTATATGTAAGGTTCCGGCAAAATTCAGATATGGTGTGGGTATGGCTCACATTATGTTGTTGCAGCAAGTGAGTTATAAGCCAAAATAAAGAGCAGCAAACCCTTAACCTTACTATAATGTCCAACTTGAAAAGAATTAGGTATTATGTATATCTTAAGCAACTGGACTGCCCGAACTACTTAATGGAGGAAGAAGAAAATAAATCTCAAGTGTCAAATGGTAATATTTGCCAAAATCTCATTCATAATTTTCAAAATAATACTAATTGTGGTTTAGATGAGCAATTCTGTAGGAGATATCCTAGTTAGACATCGTTGTATAGATTTCTTTCTTCATGTGAATTCTAATTTAAAAAAAATGGTATAGCTGTCTTAATCTTTTGTAGTTACTTATCAGAATTAAAAATATTCATTGATGATCCTGGTTTCTTGTTTAAAGTACTGGTACTAACCAAGATAGGTTTTTTATGAACTTGTTAAAATTACATCAATATAGTCAAATCTATAAATAAAAGGAACGACACTATTTCGTTTTTGTTTTGGGAACTAAATACGGCCATAATTGACCTTAAGATAAGATTAGAACCAAGCCACAGGAGGAGAGGAGATAGTGAAGTGGTTAACTAAGCAAACTAAACTGAGAATAGTGGCAGTGTTGTGGATATGACTGTCCGTTTATATACAGGATCATCGAAAAAGAATGGTACAATTTCATAACTTTATAGCGACAAAACTTTTCATCAGAGTTGGCTGATTCTTGTACCAAATTGTAGTGGAAGAACGAGAGATTTTTGGAGGGGTGTTCGACAGTCGCACGTCGACCTTGAGATTGTGGCAAAGGCGAGCGGGCCATCTGACATATCTACGCCGACTCCTTTAGGGAGATAGCGAACGTGCAGCAGAAAGGACAGTGTGTTTGTGGTTTGCAGTGTTCAGGTCTATAGTGCTTGTGCAACATAATTTGGGGATCACAACAACCTAATGCATGAGTACATTCGCGACTTTCCCAAACTGAATGTGCCTTGTGGGTTGATGCACGATCGAGTTGTAGGGCCTTTCATGTTCGCAGAAAAAACGATCACAGGTAACATTTATCTGGACATGCTAGAGTTGTAAGTGTTTCCTCAGATTGAGGATATTGAACGACAAAGTGGGAACAGTGTAATCTCCCAGCAAGATGGTGCACCGTCACATTGGAGCCTAGCCATGAGCAATGTCCTACATGTGAGGTTACCAAATGGTTGGATCAGGAGAGGTGGCCCTATCCCTTGGCCTCATAGAAGGCCCGATCTTACCCCTCTAGACCTTTTTATTTTGGAGGTATGTCAGGAACAGTGTCTACACTGAGAATATTCGATATTTGGAGCATTTGCATTAGAGAATCATCACTGCCATTGAGACAATTACGCCGACAATGCTCCGGAATACGTTGATGGGCGTCGAATATCAGCTGGACATATGCAGTGCTACAGATGGAGTGCACATAGAAACGTTTTAAGGTAAGCAAAACTATGATTCTTCCTGTGCATTATGGTGCAATAATCAACCAAATTGGTCAAATAGTTTCGAAGCTATGATTTTTTTAAATTGTACCATTCTGTTTCGATGATCCTGTACATTACCCCCCCCCCCCCCCATCTTACAGACAAATGATTAATTGATGTGTCTCCAAAACCCAGTGTAATGGGAAGTATAATACTAATTGACTTAGTGATAGCATGGTTTATAGTTTTCCTCAGTGAAATTATCCAACTCCGAGGGGAAATTCTGTATTGCAAAGAAAGCTGGGGCTTAGCGAAGTCTACACAGATGTCAGCGGCGCCACAAAATATGTAGTCAAACGTCTAGTCCGACGGTTAACCAGAGTGTGGAGTGTCCAGTAGCAAGACTGGCACCAGAATCCTCCATCATCAGTACAAGTGGGAAATTATTATTATTTTTTTGTGTTTTCGTTTTAAATGTTTTGAACGACTTGAAATGTAAATGAACTAATTTTTCATTTATTAAGTAAGAAAGGATTAGTCGAAGAAAAAGAACTTGCAGTTCTAACTTGAGACAGTGTTATAGAGAACAATAATGGATGGGTTCATTTTTTTTTTTACATTTAAAGGAATGTGTATAATCTATCGTTATGTGTTTAATTGTTTATACATGTTTAATTTGTATAAGTTTTGAGTGTTTAATGTTCATGTAATTCTCAGTGTTAATCTTAGACCATTTTTACAGTGGTGAAAGACAGATTCCACGCCCACGTTTCATTTAAACAGTCGTGAAATCTAGTGGCGCTATCTGTAACATCTGGTAATTTGTAAATATTTTGGATACTTGTTTTGTTAATTTTAGATAAGTTAATAATTTATTGAATTTCTTTATGTTTTCAAAGTTATTTTAATTTGTTGATACAGGAACGTTTCCTTTACCTCTATGAGCTTAAAGATATATTGCAAATGTAAAGAGGCGACACTTCTTATGTCAAATTTTGTTTCGTTCTGCTTTTTTGTTTGTTTGTTAGGAATATTATGATTGGTTTTTCAGAAGGGCGAAAAAGAAAGTTAATATTGTATCTTGAATCTACATATGTATTTAAAGGTTAATCAGAAGCAATAGTATTGTATTTTGAATCTACATCTTTTTGTAATACGCAATCAACTTTTTTTAATCGAAAAATCTTTTATTGACTGCATATTTTCCATCTATAGGATCATCTACATTAACAATTCTATGCCCTAAAAAAGAAACATAAGATTTTGTATAATCAAAACAGGTGCTTAGTTAACTTCGTAATGTAGAAACACCCAAATTGCATTGTGAATCTACATATATTTTTAAAGTATAAGCATTATTACCAAAAATTTTGTTTAAAGATTTGATTCATGGTTTCCTAAATATATCTTTCATTTAATAATAAAGAAATTATACTGTGAAACTTAAAATCTTTCGAAAAAAGATGTAATACAATTAAACATAGATGGCCACATATAACTGAATCAAAATTCTGAATTCTATCATTATTGTGATAAACATTTCTATTTTTGAAGTAATTAGTTAAATTGGTAGGAATATTGCCTCCAAATGAATCAAAATAGTAAACATAATTATTTTCTTGAAAATATTCCACTTTTTTTCGTCTCCCCTTCTTTTTTGCGGCTAAACCACTTCCTGATTTTATTTTCCATTGCTAAATTATGTTGCTGCTTTTCTTCTAGTTCTTTTTTATTTATTCTTTCGTTTCTTCGACATAATTATAAATTGCAGTAGCTCCTCCGAGTAAATCACCAAGTGCACCTAAAGCAGCAAATAAAATTGGTAAAAAATCCTCCGTGATGTAAACCTCTTCCTAGTTTTTATTTTAATAATTTCTTGATTTTTGGTATTTGTAAAGTAATTTAAAACCTTTCCTTCTTTCTTGTTTATTTTTTCTATAAATTTGATCTTTTGCTAAAAAAAATTATGTATACCCAAATCTCTTAATTTATCAATGGGTATATCGAATGTTATATTTGTTATCTTGATTTATATATAAAAATATATATAATTAATTAAACATTTTAATACCCCATCCTAATCTTCTTTTTGTAAACATTGTTGAAGCAACAGCAGCAGAAGAAATTTTTTTTACCAATTGGAGTATTTTTATCTAAGATAATAAAATTTATTTTCCTTGTTTTTGTAAAATTTTATCAGCTTCATATCTAGATTTTGAATCTTTATGATCTCTATAAGCCATATTGTGATATTTACATACTTCATCAATTTACTTATGCCATTGTCACCTCTTTCTAGTCTTTTGTTTAATTTTGTAAATGGTCCACAAAAAATATAACCAGGCAAATGCATTTCAGGCAAATTTAAATTGTTGAATGCCCAATTTCTAATGCCTTTACCATGATGTTCAGAATTCCAAAATGATTGTGCAATTACATTTAAAACTCTTATTAGATATAGAATTCCTTTTGGATTATTGATAACAAAGTCATAAAATTTATTGTTTAGCATATTCATTATGCTCACTTTTTCATTGTAATAATTATTGTTATTTCCAGCATTTTCTTCGCAGTGAATAATTAACAATCTATCAACCAAATTTCTAACATCGTCCATGCCGATATATTCTTTTGGTAATTTGTTGTAATATTATGCCTTCTCCAGATCTAATAATTCTTGAATAAATCATTATTTTGGACATGTTTGGCACTGATCTTGAATTTGATTTTCTTGAATTTGGTTTTCTTGAATTTGATTTTCTTAAATATTGATAATAAATATCCATTCCCCATTGGAAGCAACTTTCTTGGAGCCCTGCTAAATATCTACTTGCAGGCCCGTTTTGTATCCTTCCCCCGAATGTAAACAAAAACTGCCATGTGACTGCCATGTAGCATCTGTCAAAATCAATGTTTACATGCTATTATGTGTGTACATGTGTTCATATACTTTCGCTACACCTAAAAATAAACATTGAAATGTGACTTCTACTTTTATACCTGTCAAATGTGCTGTATTCTATTTACAGTTTTTTAAAGAATTCTGTCATAGGTCTATTTCAAAAACCATTTCGTATGAATATGCACAATTTAGGCCTATAACATTATTTAGGTCAGCTTTATGACATTTTAAAAATGCCTGAATTAACGATAGTTCTTATGGTTACGTTACATTAACATATTTGTTTTCCGCGACATAGCACATTACACGTAATGCACGTTAATATTTTGCCTCGACTGTGTTAAACACTGTTACAACTGCGGGGTAATGAACTGTAGTATTTAACATTGGCCCATGCCAATATGACTGTCAATTAGGTGCAAAATCAGATGTCACAGTATTGGGTTATTAAATATATAAATAAGTATGTATATAAAAATATTTTATAAATAATAGAAGACTGACAAAAATAATTTTATAAAATTTACTGGTACTGATATGATACAAGTATCGATACTCTTATAGCGATACAGGTATCGAAACATCTCTTAGATACCATTTTTTCAAATTCTCTTTCGATTCCACTATCGATACGTTTATGGTATCACCACATCCCTTGCTGTAGGGTACGGTGTACTCTAACGTCACGAGCGCGCGATGGTTTTGTTATATACAGTCGGGCCAACATTCACAAGTGAAATAATTGACAGTCACCGATAACAAAGCTGCAAGTTGAGAAGGAACGTAATAGGTTATTAAAAGCTGGAAAAAACGGTTTATTCAGGTAGTACATTAATATTATTTTAACATTTGACGTCTCTAGGAAACCTAAATTCACTTCATTTTATTGTAAAGCGCATTAAGTTTCGGCTTACAATGTATCTCGTATTGGCTTTAACCTCCACATACATGCTATTCAAGCATATTTTAAAGAATCGAACAACGTTCTTTTGTTCGGAACTCATTAGTTCAGATACCAACATCACGACGCGCATTGTTCAGTGTGCCGTACTTCGCAAGTATTTGTTTTGTGTAATAAGTTAACACTTGTTTGTTTGCAACTGAACGAGTTGTGCAAGTCGTTCTTTGTTGTGGTAATGCTTGCTCATTTCCGCTTTTCCATGTTGCACGCTTTGTTAAAATATTTCTTCTTGGACACGGAGCAGTACTTTGCTTTCGACAGACTTCGTCAAAGTTAACGTTTGTTTCTTTCGCAATTTTGTTTTGTGTTTAAGATACCACCCCAAGTATGGTAGGTATTCTTCAGTCTGTTTCCACGTTGGATTTTTTGAAATTGGGCTAGTGTTAAGTTTTTCAGTTGCATGAGAACGAATGTGAAAATGAATTTAATGCTCACATTATTTCAGGAAGTAAGTATGAACTCTGAAGAGCAGAGTAATCAGCCGAATGGCTTCAACCCTGGGGACACAGGAGATGCATGGGGGAAACCATTGTAAGTACAGTTTTGTAGATGTAAGTTGTGTGTGTTTAGAAATATACCTACCTACCTACATACCCAAGCCATGTTCCATTTGACAGTGTGGTAATAATGTCACTATTACTCATTTTTAATACTTCAACTGGAAATGTGTTGATGTTTATAGGCTATTTACAAAACAAGTGAATAGCCTATGCTATGACGTGAAGCATCACGCATCAGCGAAGCTTGAAGTTTCCCCGTAAATTATTGTCGTGTAGTCTATTTACATTGAGAAATAATGTGTGTGTGTTGCAATTTAACTATTTCTTTTACTTTCTGTAATATTACTGTACTATTGTTATGAAAACATGTTTAATTACAAAAAAATTGAACATTACCTAAATTGACAATATTACCAATACAAGCGACAAATACTATATCGGGGGGGGGGGGGGAGGCTATGAAAATCAGGGGAATTGAGGGGTTACAGTTTATAATGAAAATGTACTTATTTTGTATTTTTTTTAACCCCACAATTTCCATCCCCACTATTGTATTTGCAGCTTCCATTGGTAATATTGTCTATTTAGTTCATGTTTGGTTCAGTTTTGTTTGCAATTTAATGTATTTTCTTAAATAAATATTACATTACTTACATATATTTCACCCATTTTGCCTCATAATTTCCCTGATCTTCATAGTCCTCCCCACTATCATTTTTGGGTTTTCTATTGGTCAAATGTTGATGCCCCTAGTAAATTTGTGTTCTGTGTAATTAGTAGACTGGAATTATACCACTTTCTTAGATTTTTTCCTTCAGAAAAGCCACTATACTAAGAATTACCGGTGTGTGATTAGGTGAGTAATAACTAAATTAAATAATTTTTCGGAAAAAATCTTGCTAAAGTGGTAGCTACACAGAACACGAATTTACTAGGTACATCAACATTTGACGAATAGAAACCCCAAAAAACGATAGTGGGGACGGTTATGGAGATCAAGGAAATTGTGGGGTAAAACCAGTGAAACATTGTACCTACATAATGTAATATTTATTCACGAAATATGTTAAATTGCAGAAATACTGTACAAGTGTAGCCAAACATTATGCACTGAGCCAGAGTCCCAGCACCAGCAGGTGAGTAAATCCCCAAAACAGTGATTCAAGGTGCACCAGAAATTTTTCTTAGGTGGTGACACGAAGCTTGGAGTTTCCCCATAAATTATTGTCATGTGTTGCCCATTTTCACTGAGAAATAATGTCTGTTTTGCAATACATATTTTCATGCTATTTGTAATATTATTGTAATTGACAATGTTACCAATAGACTACAATTTAGAAATACAATATTGGGTAAGGCTATGAACTGGAGGGAAATTTAGGGGTAACAGTTTATAATGAAAATGTACATATTTTGTATTTTTTTTACCCCACAATTTCCGTGATCTTCATAGCCCTCCCCACTATCATATTTGGGTTTGTATTGGTCAAATGTTGATGTCTAGTAAATGTGTGTTCTGTGTGAGTGAAATTATACTACTTTTTCTGGAAAAGCCTTTATTCTTAAGAATTACCAACCATGTAGTAAAATAATTGTGAGTTGGAACATGTCCTTATACTCCACGGTACTATTTTTTTCCAGCGTCTCAGATGCAGAATTGAAAGCTGCCGCACCTGTGGGCCGAAACTCTGCCTTTTATAACATGAACCACAAAAATCGAGGAATTGCCCTGATTTTTAATCATGAAATATTTGAAATTGGTAGTTTGAGAAAACGCACAGGAACTAATGTGGACAGTGATAATCTTTCGTCTTGTCTCAAAGCATTTGGTTTTACAGTGTCGGTGTATAACAATTTCACCCACAAACAGATCATGACAACTGTAAATGAAGGTAAGTTATTAACGTTTCTGGGATTATAAAATATTTTTCAAAGAAAATAATATTAGCATTGCTGACAGAATAAATTGTTTTCGTGTTGTAATAAAAAAAGTTCAAAACATGTTATGAAACATAACAGCAATAACTCATTGGTTGTACCACATTTGAAACGCACATTATTGTGGTAAGAATTATACTAGTGTAACTAAAATAAGTTATATTCACGCACATAACATGTACTTTGGTAACTCATTACTGAGCGTTTCACTGCTCTTACTATCTGTTCTATGTTTTTTTTTGTCAGGTAATCTTATTTTGAGTGCATTTTGTTGTGTTTTTGCACGGTGGAACTATGCACAATTTGCTTCATGTTCAGTGATTGGACATATAGTAGACTACCGTGACGTCACAGGCACATCAACATGTCTGTGTCAGTTTTCCCTGCGCATAATCATAGTCACTTTTCAAATATGTTATTCTTGAGTTATACATACACAAATAATGAAAGAAACTCTCAGCCTCATAAAATGCATCATACTATTGTAGGTCTACTGTACTGTATGCTGAAGAAAGAGTAATTAAAATTCCCATGGTGTGATAGAATGATAGATTTGTTTACCTGTTATAAAATGTCATATTTGTGTTTAACCTATGTTTTTTTATTATTTACGTTTCTGTTTTGAAGCTTAAAAACACTTGATTTTGCAGCCCTGATCCTAGCGTAGCTTGTTTACCTTACACACCAATGAATTATTTATGAAACTTTATTAATTGTATTTGGTTGTGAGATATTATATTATCTGACCGTTTTATTTAATATGTGGACTGTTTTGAAACAATTTTAACAAGTACAGTTATTTGTTTAATGTTTTCAATGTACAAACATTTTTATAATTATTTAAATATTGTGGCTGTTGTGACATCATCAGGACTTCCGCTATTCAAAGTTTGAATCGGCAACGAAGATTCCTATTTTCTCTCTCTCTCTCCCCCTCCTCCTAAGCAGTCGCAGATTCTTGAACCGAACCAGCCGCTACATCACGTCATGCCCCATGTTGCTGATAGAATGCCCTCCACAATTTCTCAAAATGAAACTGTGATGCACGAGGCGAGCCAGGGAGAAGGGGTAGGAGAAACGACAGGAGGAAGGAGGGGGATCAACAATGTTCTCGGGCAAGAGCGGGCAGTGAACGACAATACTACTCACAGCGCCAGTCTGTAATGGTAAAGAATTGTACTGTTCAAGGCATTAGTAATGCATTGGCATTACAGTTTGGTGTAATTTTCCAGGTTTATTTAAGCTTAGTTTGCACGAGGCGGAGGAATATCTTGGAAGTAGAACTTTATCAGGGCTGCAGAAAAGTGTGACTATATTATATATCATTTTCTGTTGAGGGTATGATGTTTCTTCCAGTGGCTGCAAGTGATCACTCGGATAATGACTGTTTCCTTATGGCGGTGTTGTCTCATGGGGAAATGGGCGTTGTGTACGCTCGAGACACTCCTTACAAGCCAAACAACCTCTGGCAGAAGTTCACTGCGGACAGTGCTCCAACGCTGGCGGGGAAACCAAAAATTTTTATTTTTCAGGTCAGCAAGTATGTCGTAATATGGTAAAACGTAAAGACCATGTGTGTAGTATTTCTTGTATTAAAACTATTGTGATGCTTATAAAAAGTTTAGTGATAGTTGAGTTAATTTGATTAGCACTTTTTTCAAATGTGAATTACAAGGCAAGGATAGAAGATATGAAAATCATTTTTCAAAAGCATTTGTTTTCTCTCTGGTACTATTTTTAAAAAGTATGTTGTAATTTTTTCTAAGCAGCTGTAAACATTTGCAATGCTTACTGCAGATGTGCCTGTGGATTGAAATAAAAGGTGGTAAAAATCATTTATTTGTACAAAAAATATATAACAGGGTTTCTTAAATTCATGATTTAGAGGACCCCTTGATACAAATTATATTCTGCTGAACCCCAACCATTTCATTAATACCAGTTGAGAAAATACTTTCATGTATACAACCTATTTATTTTTCACTATGACAATCTCTAGTATGCAACAAAATTTGCAAAAACCAGCTTCATTAATAACAATAATGGTTTCACAGTTACAACTAAATTACATAAGTAAAAAAAAAATATTAGTATTCACTTGCAGACCTCTGACTATAAGCACAAGGACTTCCCAGGAGTGTGAGGACGTCAGTTTTAAGAATGACTCTATTAGTGCATTGTTCACATGAGATGTGTTGACATGTGCAGAGACTAGTGTATATGAAAGTCGCCACCCAAATGCCAGAGAGCTCAGTTGAGAAACTATTTTTGTTATTACTTATAATTTTGTTTTAACTCCGTTTTGTGTAAGGTTATAAAATATACACATATTTCGAAAATTGATTTAAATCCCTTATTTTTTAATAATTTACTACAGTCGAAACTTGCATTTTATGTTACTATACCGATTTGCTTCCATTAAGTATTTATTGAATTTTTACATAAATGTAATAGTTTCTGTTGTAAAGGATAATAATTAGGCTCCACTTTTATTCATGAAGCAATCATTGCTGTGAATCAATGTTTCCTGGCAGATGTCATATCAGTTCTAACTTTGTTCTTCACACTGGACTAAATACAAACTCTCTTAAATATCATCATCAGCACATAATACATAATATGAATTTTAGTGTTAGAATTACTAGTGTATAGCATTAAAAAAATTTTAAGCAAGGTACAATATATATACATGTCTATCATATATTTATAATACAGTAAATATGTTGGCCTACCTGGACATGGTAAACATTGTTATAGGAAGATCAAAATAAACACAAAAATATTAAAAACTCAGGTTGTTAAGAATTTTTCAAGTGTTTCCTTTGATTTTTTCCCATATAAAATGGCTGTATAAGATTCCAGTTCCCGGAGGTGCTTCATTATATTTTCTGGGACATCAGGTACACTGCTTAGATAGCGAGAATAGGCTTCCAAGTGCTGCATGGCTTCTGAACATGTCACTGGCTTCGCATCATCATCATCATCATCGTGTTCACTGTCACTTTTATTTGCATCACCAAGTTGCTCCGTGGATGAATTTTCACTAGACTTACAGAAATTCTCAATCTCCTGCACTTCACACGGGGGCAAGTCGTCATCGTCTTTCACGTAATCATTAAATGTTGAAGTGACGCCCAATCTTTCCTTCACTTCAGCCCAGATGCTGTCACTTTCTTCCACTGTCCAGTGAAACTACAGCAAGTTCTTCTGGCACTGTGCTGAAACCTGCCTTCCCGAATTGTTTCTTGGCTCGCGGAAACCCATGATGCTGTCAACATGTGTATGGCATCCAACAAGGAAACTTTCCACTTTCGATACATGTGCTCCACAGTTCGGATGATGCCCTGGTCGAGTGGTTGTAACACTGACGTTGAGTTGGCTCGCAGGAACTCTACGTGCACATTTTTCAGTGTCTCTTTAAGTTTTTAGGGTGTGCTGCACATTGGTCCATGAAAAGAAAAATTTTTGTTTTCTTGAATGCCATTTTTCTGTCCAAACAAATCAAAAACTCAGAAAATATTTTGCATGTAATCCAAGAAGACATGTTGCTTTTGTACACACAAGACGGCGACTTCAAGTTTTTGAAGCAGTGAGGTTTGTGTGGCTTGCCTATCACAAGAAGAGGCAACTTTCTAGAACCATCCCCACATTTGTACAGAATAACACTGTTGCTCGTTCTTTTTTCTTTTTATTACCATAACATTTATCTCCCTTGAAGGCAAATGTTGAGTCTGATAACGAAATAAAAAAGAGACCACATTTGTCTGCATCTTGTGTCTTATACTCAGCCAACAGTGGAGGTAAGGTTATGTTTTTCCATGCACTCACTGTTTCTTCACTTACACTTGCCGATTCCCCACAAACAGTTCCTGCATGTTTTCTAAATCTGTCAAACCGCCAATTTAATGCTGTGAATTGTATGTTCAATCGCAATGCAATTTCTTCTGCTTTTTGTCTTTATAACTGTACCTTGGATAGGAATGTTCAAGGCTCGTTGAAGTCTGTTGAAACCGTTCCAAAAGTATTTCTTCAAGTTTTTAACTTCTGTCGGTGAGGTTGTGCTGCTACAGAATGCAGAAGAAACTGGTCTTGTTTGATCACAATACGTTTTAAAGTAGAAACAGGCAACTGAAATTGTCACGCGAGCGAGGTTGGGATTACTGCTTACATAGTTAATGATGTCCAGTTTTTCACACACTAATAATGCTGTTAAGTTTGACCATAGAACATGCCTCATAAGGTCAAAGGAAGTTTTGATGAAACCTAAACCGCACGCCACATTTTTTCACTAATGTTCGACCAAACATCTGCTCGCGCTCGTATGATCCAGAGAAACTGTTCTTCTAACCCGTGCCCATATTATAATGGCCATCTTGTCAAAGGTTTAGAACAAGTGGGGAAAATGTGGTGCAGGCGGACGAGCCGCTGGCTATCGTTCGTTGGTGCATGCCCAATGTTTATATTGGTAGTTGTTTTAGAAAAAAATAGTGTTAGGAAGCATACATGTTATTTTGCCTCGCCGAAAGGAATGTGCTATGTGAAATATGAAAGCAAAAGTTTTTTCCAAAATTCGGCACCGTGAAATTAAGGTGCGTGAATTATGCCAGAAAATACGTGTTTAAAATTTATAATCTTAAAAACGGGTAAGGTTTTAAACAAATTATGTGCTTCATTTTAAGCAGGATAAATATGCATTACATGTATAGGTTATTGTTTTGGGACTTATACAACACAGCTTCTTAAGTGGGAACTTCTTAAATGAGTTTGACTGTACTTAACAAAATTAAGTTAGTACGTAATGTTTTGGCTGGGGCAAGTAAATATCACGATTCAGGTCAAATACAAATAAATAGAATTGTTCAATTTATCACCAGTTTAATAATTGCCTCTTTTGAACACCAGCGTATATTGCAACGGAAATATTATCCCAGTGCCAAACTCTCCAACTAGGAATCTTGTTACATTGTCGGTCTGAGTTGAATAAACTTATCACGTGGTATTAAAATGTTGCAGGCCTGCCAAGGTGACAGACTCGACCATGGAATCAAACTAGTGGCAACACAGGTAGACAACGAAGTTTCCTACAAGATCCCCTTGCACGCTGACTTTCTGATAGCCTACTCGACAGTCCCAGGTAAGTAAAGTGTCAGGTGTATAACACAACTTTGCAAAGTGACATATGGCAGTTTTATTTGTTGGCATGGCATTTTAACAGTTATCTATTTAAACTTTGGACTGTTTTCAAACACACCAAGAATTTTTGCAAGTAGAAAATAAGTTTGTTTTAAATTTCATGGCTATCCTATGAAAGGCAGTGTCGGCAGGATTTCTATACGACTACAGCGCTGTGCTAAAAGGTTACCAACTCAGGTTTATAAATTGAGCTGTACAGGAGGTTTGGTATGAATGTTCACTAATCCATATTCGCTATATGAGGAAGACATTCACGCATCCACGGCCACCAGATACAGTGAGTACCCTATTATGCATGGGTTGGATGTTAGTATTTTGACATGGTGTCTGTAGCTGATTCGTATATATTTAAAGATGACAATTGTCAGGGTTTAATATAGAGCACAGAAGTATGTTTATTTTCAGGTATGCTAATCAGCTACATATATGTTTTTGAACTTTTACACATGTTTGTTTACATACATTTTGACAAATCTTAATTTTTCAACTCCTCGTATAATTTATTGGTATTACAGTAAAATAATTTAATATTTGCATTGTAAACCACACATATTTTTTTTTTATTACTCTATAATATTATTGTTTTCTGAGATATGATATATTATAACATAAGTATGTAAATTTTGACATACGTTGATTTTAATTCTCAGTAATTATTTTTCAATTTTTTATACTTAATTCTTTCTTTCTTTTATTTTAATTGATTTTGACATTATTTTATTAAGTTAATTTTTGTTTCTTTCACCAGAAATAGATCTCATATTTCAGGTTAGCTAATTATATAGTTTCCAGAAGTCGGTGCTTGTGGGGAGGAACCTTTAGAAGTGCAAGGATAGCATTTACCTCTCAGAAGTTATAATATTTTCTGAGCTAGCCATTTACAAAAGAGAGCTGAAACTCGGATCTTTAGTTAGAATCTATTAGTGGTTCCAGCTGGAAAAAAAGACTGTGTTCAGTTAGGTGCTGACGCCATGATTGAGGCTGAGTTTGGCCTACATCCAGGTGATGCCAACGTCTTTTGGAGTTTGAGGAGCACTTGATTACTATTATGTGCAATGTATGCACACTTAGCACCCAGTTTATTAAATGAATGTTTGAAGTGATGCACGACGTATTTCTACCTAATATTAAATCGACTTCGACTCATCTGTATGATGAACTGGGGACGTCCAACTTAGCTTAATTTGCTGCCACTATTGATGAGACATCAGAAATTGTTCTATCTACCAAGGCATCCACTCAGATATTAGCATACTGTCACCACCAGAGCAGAGAAAGAGTTAACAGTGACACCGCAGGATGGCAGCACCCCTGCGACATCAAGCCTCGAGAGGAGGCGATATGTTATCAGCCTCTATCCAGGGTGATAAGAATGTGCGGCGCCACCTGCTACCCTGAGATACTCTACCCCTGCGATGTAAGGCTACCAACCCCGCGCCCCTGATATACACAAACCTGAGATTTCAACTTTATAATGAGAGCCCAAAACATGTATGTATTTTTCAATGATAAGGAGATTAGTTTGCAAAAATTACAGTTTTGGGTGGCATTGGAATTTGGTGCAAGCTACTGCCTGTTGAGGATTAGCCCGTGGCAACCACTAACTCTTATTTTATCAGTCTTGTGCAAGAAGCTGAGCCTCGAGATAAACCATGCTGAAAGTCCAACTAAACCACGTATACTGACGTGAGAAGAAATGAGACGTGTATGCGGACAAATTCCTTCATCTCCAAGTCAGTTATTGTTGGTGGCACAGTTCATGTGAGGAGTGACGGTGGTTCTTCAAGAGAGAATTTCAAGTGTGTACGCAAACAGTTATAGCTGTTGTTTTTTTTATAAACATCTGCGATGTAAGGCTAAATGCAGTATGTGTTGATTGGGGTGTCATGAGTGATGTTACGTGTTTAATGAAATTTATCCTTTAATTTTAATGTGTGGATGTTTGTGTTTGCCTTGTTGAGGTTACTATGTTTATGTGAATGAGTATGCATAATGTCTTTGCATTTTAACACCTGTGATTCATTTAGAATGCACCTGTACATTCCTATTAACGTAAGATAAAATGATTGAGACTTGTAAATGTAAATATTTTACATCACTGTGGTATTCAAATATAAATTAATGGGAACCTGATTGAAAGAAATTTTTTATAATGTCTAATGTGTGTATAAATGATAATGTTTCATTGCTAATGTCTCTTTAAACATCACTGGTAAGTATGTAGTTTGCCATTCAAAAAATGTTTTCTTGTATTTTGAAAGTTCTCAACTAATCTGCACTTGTCAGTTTTATAATGAGTGTGTTGGTACAGATGGTATGTTATGTACTATGTTGTTCCTTAAATTTGCAAGATATGTTGAATAGCTTTGCAAATTGCATAGTATGTTGCCTTGTAACTGTTAGAATCAAATACTATAATATAGCGTAGTTCTTAGTAGTAGTAATGTGTGTGCTGTAGAGACTCGTGTAGAACATGACAACAGACATTTGTCGTGTGCCGCATTGTAATTTGGAGATGAAAACTGTGTGTTTCCTGCTCGTGCATGTGATCACTATTAGCTTGGTAAAATATTTATACCCACAAAACAGTCGAGGTAGTGAATAATTTGCAGATTCTGGCGTTGCGTATTAATCAGTCTTCAAGAGAGGGACTGGAAATGTATTTGAGAGACTTCTACATGTTTCTCTGCAATACCCTATGTGCAATTTCGGCACAATGTAAAAATAAATCAATAATTTATAATTAAAAATAATTTTTTTTAAATTTGGATGATATATACAGATTTATGATTTGACATACTCTGTGCCTATAAAACCAATACATAACTGCTGATCACCTTTGGGTACTTTTCGACAAACGTGAGTCTAAAGCTTTTGAGCACCCCGAGTTGAGCAGAAGATTGCCTAGCTCGTCCGATTCGAGCTGAAGCCGCCCAGCTTCACAACTCCCATTTAAGATGCATTTTGCCAGACTCACCGTTACCCTGCTACTTGTTTAGTTTGCCAGTAAACAATTAAAACTGGTAAGCTACTGTAACTGTTTTTAGCACTAGGTAATAGTTATATGTTAGCAATTATTTACTTCTCGCACGTGTGTTATATTTGTATCTGTGTTGAAAAGTACGTATAGTGTATTTAGTTGTAGTTGTCAGTTGTGGTGCTTTGTCGTTGCATGTTGTATTATCCAGGGTGTCCAGCAAAGCTGTTATTTTGATTTCCAGTACATTTCTCACATTTCGTGACAAATTTCACTATAGTGGTTTACAGAGATTAACATCTGTGATCAGATGAACAATTCAAACAGAATTACAATAATGTGAAAAATGTAGATGTGTTTTGCTTATTATGCACAGAACTAATGACATGCTTACCCAAAAAGTCCACGTTAGAATTTTGTATTCTTAAATCAATTCAAAATATTCCATGAGAAATTGACTTCACTGTGAACATACATATTGTATACATCATCAACAAACAACTGAACAAAATTAATTGAATTATAACTTAAGTTATGACAAAGAAGCAAATTTAATGTATGGCACTTGAAAAAAAAAATTTATCAGATTTGTAGGAGTAATTTAGTTTAAAACTCACTTCCAACATAAATTCCGAAACTACTTTTTCTCAAGAAATGCTCAAAAGGAATACAATTTAAAAGTGTGGACAATGCACAGGTGATCAACTAACCCATTGATATCACTCACTTTGCAACTTGTATTACATTCTCCCATGTATTTTATTAATCAGAACCTGTTTTATAATATTTGCACAATAACAAAATGCCTTTCAGAACCATACGATACTGAATGCATAACTAGATATTTAATACGTTATGCCACTTTAAGAGTTTAGGTGTATAAAATAATTTGTAATTATGTAAAAGTCTTTTTCAAACCATTTTAGAAAGAAATAATAAATGCTTTTGGAACAATATATTAGCTTACTATCAGAATTATCAACAGCAGCTAACAAAAAGGTAGACTATTTAAATTTTTTGAAAATTTGAAATTCCGAATAAAATATACATATCAAAAATACTAATTTATATTAAGTTAACTTCAATTGTATGTAAATACATGCCGCTCTGATTGTGCACAAACGTGAAATGTGCAGCACATTACAACCTATTACCGGAAAAACTAACAAAATACATAGGATGGTCAAATGTCCCGTTATAACCAGAGAGTAGGTAACTTCTTAGTTTATGGAACTAAATTTAACGGTGTGAACAGCATGCGGGTGTATAATTTTGTATCTCCCAACGATTAGGGATGCAGGTTATTGTCCATTTCATGTGAGTGGGGTAAATTTTGACAGTTCGAGAAAAGTAGTGCAGCCACAATGTATCCCTCCACCACAGATGTTTGTAAACAAATGCACGCTTGAATTTTCCTCTTTTCCTGTCATGGTAGGTACTGAATAACTGACATTAGCTAACTTCCGTTCAGTCATTAATGTGTAGGATATTATAGATAGTTAGGTTTTATGTTTGTAATAACCAAGTTAACTTTGTTGAGGTTCTATTTTTTTTTATTTGGAGGGATAAATGAAATGAGCGATGGCTTGAGGGGAGGGGCTGGTTTAGTTTAATATCTTTTGTGAGACAGCATTGTTTGTTTGTTCTTATGAGTGTGTGGCATTTTGCGTATCATATTGTTTTGATGGAGCAGTGGAAAATTTTGCTCGCATGGAAATAACATTTAAATTATTGTAACTTTGATCAAAATAACAAAACACGATACATATGTCACTGTTTGTATTCGTACAGATGCAGCAATATACACAGACACTTTGACTGAAGTTAACCTTGCATCCGCTGAATTTACTATATAGACAAATATTATTCACACACTTCTAAAGTGTTGAAAGTACAACTTTTTTAGTGCATTTCAATAATTATTGTAATGGTTTACAAATACGCTATTTACAAAACATGCAAACTTGATGTTTGTCAAATTCGCAACCTCTTGAAGACGTGTTTTTCTGTGGTAATCCTTGCAAGTTTACTTCACTAAAATCACGTTTGTTTTGTCACTAGCATTACATAATTTATTTGCAGAATCATTCACATATGTTTCCTGAAACCAACAAACTTAAACTTAGATACATAAATTATGTTCGTGTTACTTCATTGCGGGCGGGGGTAAGGGAAATGGTGGAACGAGCAGTTTACGAAGTGGTAAACACGTGCCGATTAATATTGCAGTTCACTCAAGAAAATGCCCTACAACGGTTTCCTACAGATATCTATGCTTAAAGAAAACAAACAAAAAAATAATTAACAACCAATTAACTATTCTGTAAACACGAGGAAAAAGCACATGCACGATGGTGTTCACCGGGCTGGAAACATAAACATGGCTAGCCATTGGCTGGAAGTGTGTGTTTATAACAGTATGCACTGTATGAAAAGCAGAAATAAAACGTGAAGCTGCAGAAAATATAATAAAGATAATGAAACGTCACTGTATCACACCAGCATTAATTACATAAATGTACAGCTCAAACATTGATAATTATGCAATTAATGGTTAGTGGCTGTCATATTGAACTTCATAAGTACCTGAACATGGCAGCCAACTAGTAAGTTCAACATTTCACAGCATCTTTCATTTCTGGGGGGAAAAAGTATAGATATTACACATATTAAAAATATGAAAATTAAAGGCATTAAAACTAATATTTATGTGCAATTCATTTACGAAGTTCTGTTTTATGGTAACCAATACGTGGTTACAAATTTCCTGCAGAAAAGGAAAATTTCCAGTACTTTTGCCGCACAATCCCGAACATAATAAATACCCGTACTTCCCGGAATTTCCCCATCGCTGGACACCCTGAATTTCATTGATGTGTATCGCCACTGGATCTAAAGACATCTGATACAATATATTTCCTCTCGTCTAGGTTATTTAGGCTGCCAAGAGTTGAAGTTCAAGGAAGAACATGATTGTAAGTCGCATGTTAACACCATATCATTGTATCACTTGCACGGAAGGGTCCTAACCTCTTAACTGTGCTTTGCTTTCTTTTAGACACGTTGGTGAATGTGGGGGAAAAAAAAATTGTGCTGGAAGCAAACTCAACACCTGAGTGAAAAGTTTGGTCGCCAAGCTTGTTCCCACAAATATGTAAATTAGTGGTGTGCTCAAAGCCTCCCAATTTGTTGGGTTCTGATCTGTGCATCTTATAGATAAAACATGAGCATAAAAATGTATTTGGTAGAGAGTTATTTACGACTCAATGTTGCATAAAGGGAAACTAAAGCAGATTCGCAGCTTCTCCTGCTCCGCGTAGCTAAATATGTTCCAAGAATGCACTAATGTGTAATTTCTATGCACTTCAAAGAATTTTTGAAAGCAAAAAGTTATTACGTTAACAGCACAGTTTTAAACTTTTAAAATAAAACTTACCACCACAACAATTGTACTAACAACCGCAGTTTTAGACAAATATTTTAGCTCAAGTATTGAACTTGGAATATTGTTGTATAAACCCACATAATAAATCATAAATATTTCTGCTTAAATTTTATTATATAAAATAAATTTCTCAAAAACTATTGGTAGAAAATATTTTATATTGTTAAAAGGTTGTGTAAATAAATGAAATTAATGTAAAGTATTCTATTTAGTAGAACTCCTATTTTACTCTTTTCTGGAGACAAATGTAAAATGGTTTCAAAGGGGGAAAAGTGTAAATGAAGGGAAACAATTTTAACTTGAAGAGTTCATGTTAATGTAGATTAATGGGCAGGGCAGGTATTAGTTTAATAATATTTTAAGAATCAAAATCATATACATTAAGTTTTAATCACTGTTTTATATTTGGATGCAGTTATTGTTGTGAAGTATTTCACTAACTCGAATAATTTTTCTGTGCTGTCGGTAACCATTTTGTTGTTTGATTTTTATAGTGGATTTATGATATCCTCTAGTCTATAAATCTTGCTGGAGATAAGAGAAATTTTTTTATTTTTTGCAGCGTAAACATTTGCTTTTACTTTGCATTGAAATTGTGTTGTATGCATATTATTGCACTCTCAATACCTGCATTAATGTACTTTATAAACAAATTTTGTTAACCACATGAATTTAAAATAACTGTAATTCAATGGAAATCATAATGAATTGCAGTGTGAATAGCAGGCATTTAATACATTGTAAACATAGGGAAAATGGTGGGACCTGAATAAATTTGTGTATTTAAGGTGAAAGTGTAATTGAGGTGAATATAAAATCGAGGTTCTACTGTCTTATCAGCCTAGAAATACAAAAAAATTGATAATATGCAGATTTGAGCGGCATCTTTGTATTTTTATTAACAATGCTAAGAAAGAGTTTGTATTAACACAGCGAAATGAGACTATGCTTGCTATCTTGTAAGTTGATGTTGAATACAGTTGCAGGCATTGCTTACCTTGCTGTATGTATGTATATCCATAACAGCTTATAAATCTTTCCAACTTGTCTGTTTTTGCACAGACTTGGTTTGATTTTTTTTAAAAATTGAAACTGTGTATTTTTGGCAGAAGTTAATGTAGTTTCCTTGAAATCATTCAAAGTTATTCGAACCAAATCCCGGGAACATGGAAGACTTGCGATGCTGTTTCCGCTGTTTGGTTCTGCAGATCAGGCACCGTCGGAGTGTGTGCCCTTTCAGCATTGGCTTTCGTTTTAAGGAGAATTCTTGGCTCAGTATGGAGCAGGGTGTACTTGGCAAAGTAATACTGTGGATGTAAAGAGGTTCCTCCTCGTTTTCGTAGCTAATTTCCAGGCGGAACACTTGTTGCTCAGTCATTGCTTCTGTTTGTCTGTGGTACCACCATTGTGTGGCTTGTCCAGCAAGTCTCCATTTCACCTCTTATGCAGAAATTCAGTTTTGCATCGTAATTATGGGTAATTTCTGGCCACATTTTACGAGTTAATATTTTTAAACTTAATTTTCACTTCACGTTTTTTGGTAGTTGTAAAATAGCAGGGGCGTATAATTATTTTAAAGTTCATATGGTAACAAAATTTTACATTGATAGTTTGCTTTTCCTGTCTCTACTGCAGAGTATGGCAAATAGCCAGTGAAACTTCTACTGTAGCATTTTATTTTTACAGTTAAAATTTTAATGCACAAAAACTCAAATTGGTAGGAAACTAAGAATCTTGTGCACAGAGTTTGGGACGTAAATTAATGCTGAGACTATTATTTCAACTTACAGGTTTTTGAAAGTTAGCCTAAAAAGATAAAATAAGGCCAGTCATAGATAAGTTTCTGCCAACTTTGTAAACAATTATCTTAATTGTAGCTGTCATTTTTTTCTATCCTCCCCTTACCAAGCGAGGTGGCACATGGTTTTTATTCCTGGTCCAGCTATCCTGATTTTGGTTTTCCACTGTTTCCCAGACACCTCTCCGTACAAATGCTGGAATTATTCAATTCAGTCCGTGGAAGATTCCTTCCCTGGTTTTTATACTCTGAGCAACTTGCACCATCTCTAATGGCCTCACTGTCAGTGATTCTTTGAACCCTGTGTATCTACCATCTACTCTTGCACACCCTAGTGGCTTTAGTCTGGTTATTTGTGACGACTTCCAATTTCCTGAAACCTAGTTGAAGTTCTATTTTTAGGCTACTCACTTCATACCATTCTGCTACAAAAAAATTCTTGGGGGAAAATGCTTAGAGAATAAACTAACACAGCACACTGCCATATTTGTGTGCTGGACAGATTACCAGGCATAAATATTTCATATACAGTATGTAACGGTGGTGACAGTACAAAACAGTTAGTTCATAAATAACATAACAAGGCTCAATTCAATTACAGTAGAACATCAAAACCCATTTTTTGAGGAACTGCATAACATCTGTAAAAAAAAAAGTTGGAAATTTGAGGAAAATTTGCAGAAATGTTAAATGCTTCGCATTGCAATTAACACTACTCCAAGCATTTCATACCAAAAAATAGATACCATCCCCATTTTGAAGTATAGCAGTTGGGGTGGGTCAAAATATTTCAGATTTTCCAAACCATCTGTTCGGACCATCCCTCACTGACAACCCTATTCCTGGAAACCTTGCAGGAAATTAACACTGGGATTCTACTGTAAATTGTATTTTATTTAGGATCTCACCCTTTGTAACTCTTCTCTTTTGTTTTTAATTCAGTTAAACAGTGAAGTAAATATGAAAATCACTTTAAATGAAGATGAAAATGGTAAGTTTTAGGAATAACCAAATATGTGATCTGATTTTAAAAAATGTGAAAACACCATTAATCTACTGTGGTGTTATGTCTCTTGACTGGCCATTCAGTTGGGTCACAGGTAGACAGAAGCAATTATGAAGATATCCTGTATTAGGTAGGTATTGGGGCCGTGGTGGTGTAGCGGTCAGACTACTCTCCTCCCACCAAGGTGAACTGGGTTCAATTCCCGGCAGTCGCTCCCCAGATTTTTGCATGTGAAAATTGTGCCGGATGATGTAGCTGGCTGATAGGTTTTCTCAGGGATCTCTTGTTTCTGGCACCGCTCCATACTCACCTTACTTCACCCTCATGGCTCTCAACACCCTGGTGTTAAGAGCCACAACCCAATTCTCTCCAAGTCTCAACACCAGGAGGATAACTTTGAAATTGTGGAGACATTATTCAGTGGTTATAGCTCACAAGAACATTGATAACTAGCGGACAAACATTGTACGTATGTGGAGGTGACAAAAATTAAATTAAACTAAACACTGGTGTTATGTAATACCCTAGACTGTTTTGCTATAAAATAATAACTTCTGTAACTGCACATTCACAAGTTACATATACACTCTTTGCCATAACAATTTGTGCACCATATAAAAACTATGCGATAACTGTGAAATTTGGTAACTAAGCTCTTTGAAGCATCATTTGGACAGTTGTGACTTCACAGTTAAAATATTTTGTGAGTAGTGGACACACTTAAGGCACCCAAAAACAGTACGAAATTTCTGGATGACCCTAATATACCATTAAAAGGGAGGATGATAGAGTAACATAATCTCAATTTCAATGTAATGCCCATGCTCTTAATGTTGAGGTGCTGTTGCACACTTTTCATACAGTACGTGCATTTGGTGTGTGTCTAAACTGTTCTTCCGGTGCCATATCACAGTGGTTCAGCCAGAAGTTGCATATCCGCCTTCATAACTCGAGCATCTGATAAGCATACACCATTTGAGTATGGCAGGTTAAATGTGAACTTGGCTATGAATTGTGATGGTGGGGGTGCTTGTTTAAACTCTCTAGTACAACAGGAAATTTGCATGTTAATGGTCGTGTACAAATTGTATAGAATGCATGAATAAATTTGGTGTCTGTCTAATCAAAATCTGTCCAGTAGTTTCCATTTTCAAATGGGTACAAAAGGAGCCAGCGACTTTCTCGTCCACCATCCAACAACACAAGGAAGATTCTCTTGAGCATCTTGTCTCTGCCAGAAGCATTTCTAGAAGCATAGTATAGGCACATCTACTGTCTCTGTGATTAGTTGTTCTAATATTAACACTTTTAACATTGTCGCCTTCAACCCTGACCAGGGTATAGCTAGTATTACTATAGCAACAAGGCCGGGCTCATAACGTTACATAAACACACATAAAAACTCTTCATATCAAGCAGCCCCCAAACTAGATGTATGAGAGAGAGAGAGAGTTGGGTTGTCAGAAGTAACACATATATCATAAGTAGAGAAAGTAATGATGGGACACAGTTTGTTCAGTTCGGTGGGGGATGTGGCAGGCTTCTTCTCGTGGCGCAACACAACCAATGGTTCGTGGTTCATCCAGACGCTGTGCGCGGAACTGCGGGCTAACGGGGTGAACTTTGACATTCTGACGCTGCTGACTTTTGTGTGCCAGCGTGTCGCCGTGGACTTTGAGTCAAACTGCCCGGCCGACATCAAGATGCACCGCCAGAAGCAGATCCCCTGCATCACCACCATGCTCACACGACTGCTCAAGTTCAACAGTAAGGAGAGGTATGCTGTTCACATTCATTATAGAGGGAGCTAGGACTAAACATTGAATGTTCTGGGACTGTTAGGTTTGTCACTTTGCTGCCATCACACCACTCTAGCACTTGCCACTCACTACATTACCACCATCAATCATCGAGTTGGTGGCTTTTCTTGGGATCTCCCGCCATTCTTACCTCATTCCACCCTCATTGGTTCTCAACATCTTATTGTTAAGAGCCGCCCAAATCTCTTGACCCAACTCACCGCAGTCATTCATCATCAATCTATATAATCATTTTAAATTATTATTATTTTTCATCAGTTATCAGTCATCGCCCATCATTTGTTGTCATCATCCATGATCCATCATCTCATCACCATGCACCCATCATATATATTTACCATCATCATTATTGCTAACGATATTGTCATCCTGGTTTTAAATATTGTAACCAATTAGAGCATAATTCAGGTAATTTCAATGTCTTGGAGCAATCAGTATGGCCTAGAAATTATTGAAAGCCACAAAATAGTGCAAAATATGGAGAAATCATGTTTGTTAAAGAAGTGTAGTAATAATTCTTGTATTCACTTGTTCATTAAAATGTTTCCGAAACCATAATGCTGAAACTTCTTTCATCATGAAAACTCTTATAGAAAGTTAGTTTTACGATTTTCCATGTTTTATACTGTACTATCTTGCATTTACTTCACTTACACGCAAATAAAAGACTATTTGTGGTAATCATGTTGTTGAAACCACAAATGTAGACAGTCTTGCTCCTGAAGGAGAACCATTCATAAATAGATTTGTACTACGGTAAAAAGGGTATTACAGTGGAAACTCTATCCATTGAATTTCAGACGACTGACATAAAAATTCTATACATGCAGACATTCTGTAGATGTCGACTTGACATATTACCCAAAAAAACCAACCTCATTAAACCTTATGTTGGACATATTGATTGGCCTATGTTAGATATTTGTCAAATTTAATTAAAATATAACTATGCAAATGGGAATATTAAAGAAAATTTTTCAGTTCACTCACATTCAAACTTAATAAACCTCATATTTGAACACCTCTTTTAAAATCATTTGCTCAGAAATCCATATCTTGGCATGTATAGGCCACACTGAATTTTTAATTCTTGTAAGTATGGGTAAGTTACGATTTCATACAAACATAATCAATTCCAAGTTAATTTCTCCCCTACAAAACATTTGAGACAGAAAACTTATAGTGTGGGTCAATGTTTACATTTAAACATCGCGCAATTACTATTCCACAGATGGTAGTGTGACTTGAGAAAGCAAAACCATGGCAAAATGTTGCACAAAATGGCATCTATCAGTGTGTACTTGTGGCGCTGCAGCGGTGGGTGCGAACTACATAAGATATCTTTCTCTTGTACAGCAGCAAAATTATTTTCTCATGTACGACTTCATATTATTGATAGAGTGCAGTGAATAGGGTTTCCTTAATTTTGAGTTGCCTTTTTCTTACTTTCCGGGCATATATTTAGAATTACATTTTTATACATAATGCATTTGTAATTTTCATGAATAAACTTTCACCTGAAAAACTACAGTTATGAATGTTAGCAACGCGTCATTGTGAATCAATGTCTCGAAAATATGACAACGCTGTTGTCGGTGTTGATCGTTGTCGTTACCAACATGGCTGCCACAGTAAACATTGTAGTAGTTTGTTGATAATCTAATAAAATTCTGCAGTACATATTTCTTATTCATATGTATTGTATTCCCAAATTTTTTCATTTTTTTTGTATTTCATGCTTTTTAAATATACAGTGTGTAGTCTGAGATGTCTGTTGTTATTATTTATTATTTTTTGTTACAAAGTACGAGTTAAGTATGACATCGCATCTCAACAAAGGGTTATTTCAGAAGTTATAAATTACGTAAATAGGACTAAATGCAGGGCAGCGAGACGTAAGAGAAACAATGCGTGTTGAAAATTTATTCTCTTTGTGATTTCTATTAGCATTACTTGTGCATGTTTACATGATGTACTACGTACCAACTTCATATGCCTCGAGTACAGTTGACTTATACTTTTTTGTTAATACTTCGCTGATTGGAGCATGTAATTTTCGGAGATGCTACAGAAATTTTTGTTTGATTGATACGGATTAAATTAAATTTTTTGAGTTCAGCAAAAACTGACTTTGTTAGGATTGTTTACATAGGAATTTGGTCGGGACCACAGAAAATGCTCGTTGGACACTGACTTTTGGTTCAAGCGGGTTCGAGTTTTGATTGTATTTGGTATGTAAAGTTCAATATATTAACCTGAATTGCTAAATGCTCATTCACAGGCAAATTCATGGTTAATTAGGTGAAATATTTTGAATATATTCCATTGCCTCAATATGTAGTCACAGAAAACTAAGTCTGAGACATGAAACAAACACAAAAAATGAGCCAAGAGTGGACTGTAGTCAAAATATATCTGTAAAGGCATAATGTAGTAATGGAGTATATTCAACATATTTCACCTAATTATTCGTTCTCTTTGCAAGAATCTTTCAAACTCAAATTCATGGACAGCTACATTGGAATCATATTTTTTTTGTAAAACATACAGACATATATGTTGGTAGTAATTTTCAAATTGCCAAGGAAACATAATCGGAGGTTTCTGCCATTTCCCTCTAGAAAATGTCGACAGATCTGCAATCAGAAACTTTGTGGAAACATTTGTATTATGTATGGAATATTTTTATTTTACCTGTAATAAAATCTTTACTCATTTATGTGGTTAGATTGCAAATTTATGCTGGAGTAATATTTAACAACAAACATACATTTTGCTAGTGTTTATTGTTATTTTAATTTTACCATGGTTTTTTTCATTATTTTCCTTTTCCTCATTTATTAGTAAACGCATAGTACCATAGTTTGTAGGTGGAGGACAACTTCCTTATACAAAAACACTGGAGTCATGTACCCAAAATACACTAAGTGTACGAACAAAAATTAAAATACTCTTGAAAGACAAGATGTGTAATAGTTCTGCGAGGTGTTATAATGGATTAAAAGCAAAAGAGTGTTTTGTGTTTTAATTAAAATTTTGTTTAATACAAATAAACAATCTGTGTGTGGGTAGTGTAAAAATTCCTAGATAACTGTGACAGTGTGCGTTAACATGACCAAGTATGCTGTTGACAAGTTATCCTTTTAACCTTGTTAAATGTTTTTTTAACATTTTCACTCATATGTACTGAATAAAATTAATGAATAATAAATGTCATTTTAGTTACAAAATATGATGAAATGATAAAATAATGTGGAGCACTACCTATCAGTCCTTTTTAGTATGATCACATGTAAAGAAAATATCAGAGCAGAAGGAATTTTCCACCAGATTTTAAAGTATTTGCTCAAGTAGCTGCACTATAAATCTAAGCCTAGGGAAAAAAATTCTTGTTTAGCAGTACTTTCTACAGTGGTGGCAAATTAAAGCTGGTACTCTGCTTCGGTTCTTCAGCACCCTAGGTGTGATTTAAATTAGGTTAATAGTAATAAGAGATACTTCATATGACACTAAATGAGTAAGACTGCCATTTGAAAATAAGATACCACAGTAAAATAAAAATACCTTCGACAGTACTGTTTGCTTGCAAAATGTGGTAATCAGTTGAGAAATTACCTGGAAATTAAAATTTCAGGTGATGTCTTTCAACATGACAAACTAAGGTTACGTCAAAAAAAAACTGCCTCGTTCAATTCAAATTGATTGAATATTCACTTTGAGATGTAATATTTACAAAATGTGTAAGAAGGCAGCCATTTTAGAAATGAGTAACCTACAAATGTCAAATTACTTAACTTGTGCTGTATATAATACTACTATTGAATGGTGTAATGCACATCATATATGTACACTAAACTTTGACAGATTATGTGACCAACCTACACACTATGTAAACAGTAAATGCGCTTGTTCACAAAATATTGTATCCCATAATTTGTTGTGGGATGTATAGTGCTTTGTTGCCAATATCGATGATTATCATAGAATAAAATAGTACTTAGATCTGAAGATTGTAATTCAAAACTTAAATTATACTTACAATATTTATGGTTCAAATTATGTTTTGAAATTAACTTTTTTTTTTTTTAATCTAATTGGTTAAAAATTATGTTTAACAGTTGTGCCAAAGCACAAAATTAACGTTACACAAAATCTCGGGCACGGTTGAGTGTATTGCAATATTACCATTCTACAAGCCAGTCATTACAATTCATAAATTCAGTATGATCACAAAAAAATCCAATGATAGATCATCAACAAAATATGCTCTTTTAAAAATTGTGCAGGGTTCCCACTCAATAGACAAAAAAATATAGGACATCTTTGAAAAATTTATAGGACACCGCCAAGGACTCTTCACCCTCCCCACAGCATCAGCACACACACAATAAAAAGATATTATACAGCACACATATGAAAATAGTGAAACTACTTAAAATTCACTACATTGAATGAAAAATTACACAGCAAACATGTGATAAACCTACGAGAAAATTACACAGCAAGTAAAATGAGACATGGACACCCTACTCCCCATGCAGCATTTGTGAATTAACTTAATTACACACCTCTACTTTAGAAAATAAAATGAAGAAATACGTGGAAACACACTGGCTGAAGTAAACTATTTATAAAAATCTGTGAATTTTTTTAATCCTCAAGTTAGTTCGTTCAACACATGCTACAACCATGCCCAATCTCCCATTATTTTATTCGTACTTGTCATATAATTCTTTTTGTTTTATCAACACAAACACATTTTCTTTAATACAATAAATAAGAAAACAAATACTAATACATGAGAATAAACTGCAAAAGTTTTAAAGCAAATTCTGATTCACAAAATATGTTGATTGTAATAAAAATACAGAAAGTCACAACTGGTTAAAGAATAACATGATTAAAATTTAAGACAAAAAATTACAAGCTAGACTGTTTCCATCTATAAATCTAGCCTACTTATTCAACTTCATGGCGAAATAACATGTTTCTTCTTCTTTAACCTTCTTAAGTGCTGCTGTTTTGTCAGTCACAAGGGAAATATCTCCTGCATATTCTTGCTTTTACAAGCAGCAGAAAGTCTTATTAGCTTATCCAATTAAGCAGTGGCTTGCCTGAATATCTTCTTCCAATCTTTCTACACCATCTTTCCTTTTTGAGTTACTGTCAGGTTCAGACTTTTCTTCCTTGCAGTCTTCTAAGTAGGCCTTGTACTTACCGCTAGCATCTGTGAAGCACATTGGCGATAGACATACCTGACAAATACCACTTCTTAGTTTGATGTTGGGAATGTATTTTCTATGTTATGGAGGTCAAGACTTCTAAATGTAACTCCAGAAACTTTTCCCAAGATCTCTGGCTTAACAATTCTTGACACGGGGCTTTGAATGAGTGCACACAGTTCATCATAGAGAATGTGAATGAGGGGTTCATTACATTGCATCAGACGAAGGAATTTGTCATATATTTCACCTACTGATTTAAGAAACATCAGACAAACCAACGTAGAGGGATCTTCAAGTGCAGATTTTATGCATTTGTAGGTTCTTGTTTGTTGATGTTTAGTGATTTTTTTTTTTGGGAATGTATTTAAGAAAGTACTCTCTCAATGCACTCCACTGCTCAGGGATTCTTGCATGGCTGGTACCATTGACAGCCATCGGTTGTTTACAAATCTAAGCATTGTCTGTTGCTTTATTCCAAGTTCTATTTGGATATTCGCAAAACATTCTTTCGTTGCTGGAAATTTGTGTATAAACTTGAAAAGAACATCAAGAAAATCATATATCTCCCAGTGGCTCAACAGTGAATGCATTGTGAACAATGTACAAGTTACATGTTCCAATATTTATCAGCCCATGACAGCCTTCAGATTTCAGATGACTGTCTAAATCACATAAACATTTTTCTTTTACTGGTAGGCCATCTGAGCCTGTGGGCAATAACTTCTTCAAAGACAACGTATCTCTTGACAATGAATCAAGTAACTTCTCTTTTAAAATATCTGTTGTTGCATGACAAAGTTAATAGCAAAATGGAAAATGTTTGATGACTATGTCCTTTTGTGTCTCCCAATATCAAACATTTATATCCAACTGCTTATTCCCTGCATCAAAAGATAAAGTAAAGAAATTGTTGCTAGACTTTATGGATTTTACAAGCTCTAAATGAAAGTATGGTCCAAGCCCAGGACAGATTTCATATGCTACTTTTGTCGAACCTAGAGTGAAAAACTTGGCTATTTCACTATCACCAAACATTTGCTTAAAAATATCAGCCAAACCATTACATGAACTGAAAGAGTAACCTGATTCCATGACTTTCAGAGTCCTCAAAATTTCAGTTTTAGTGACTTCATCAGCGTCATTCATAGTCCACTGCTTTGAAGTTCCAGGTTTAAATGAGAGGGTTGCAGACTTTTGCCTACTTGAAGAAACACCAAAAGTGAATTTTGCTTGATTTCGTGATAGTACTGCAGATGCATGCTGTACTAACTGGTGTTTTCCAGAGTTCCTAGTATCAAACACTGATTTACAAAGAAAACATTGAGTTTCGAAATCACTCTCACTATCCTTAACACACCATGATCAAATTGTGTGTCCATTTCCATCCTTCTCTGTTAACAATGTGTCTCTAAATGATGTATTACGAGGCATTTTATACCAAGGTATTGTTCTGTTCATCAACACTGTAAAAAAAGGTACACAATGCAGTGTCATTCTCTTCTTTACATCTGAAACAAAATGTATCTATTCTATGAAACCAAACAATAACAAGCACAATGTCACATGGCATGACAACAAAAAATAGGTTCTGATAAATATGCTGATGAAAAATAGAAAAGAGAACAAATTCCACACAGTGACAGTGGTGAACGTAATGAAGGGAAACAGAAAATAAGGGATGACAGCAACTATAAAACTCCTATCTTGAAGATAACATGCAAGAAAATGCTACAACAGCTTGGGTTACAGCAAGCTGGAGCATGTTACATATCCCTCCGTTTCACTTCATTGGGATCTCGTGAAGAAAATATAGGACAAACTAAAAATATAGGAAATACAGGACAATATAGGACACATGCGGAAAAAAATAGGAAATATAGGACGAGTGGGAGGCCTGATTGTGGTACATTAAAAATTTTACTAATCAACAGTTGGTTTCAATAAAAACATTGCTGGATAACAACACACAGGCATCCATATAACTTTCGCATAAAAATACAAACCTTGCAAAATAGAGTGCATAAAATATTACAGAGGTTTCAAAAATCTCTTCCTTTATAAATTCTGAAAAATATTATATCCATCACAATTTAATATAATTTGACAACCAATACTCACAAATCAACTTGACTGATATACTCTGCTCCTACGTTCACCTAAAGAAAACTGGAATTAATTTGTTCCTTCATAAGGAGCTCCAACTATTTCTAGAATGGTCTAATTCTAGTGTAGAGAAAATCTTAGGGCTCACCTGCCCACCAACTGTGCCATTTAACAGGCTCGTTACTAGAGTGACTAAAGAACTGCCACAAGTCTTTTATTCCAAGCCAGGTTCTAACCTCAACTATGATACACTATTATAACTCAGACCAAGTTGGGTATATTTAGGCACTCGGGAATGTGCCATTCGCAGGTGCCATTCGACTCGTGGTGCGGAATGACCTCACTTTCACTACTAATACACACACCATGAAATATTACAGCACCAAACCTTAGTACAGTGTTAAAAGAGTACATTAATACTTCCAAGAAATTAGCATCAAAATAAGTTAAAGGGCATAAATAGGTGCCAACATTGTTCAGCTTCCACCCGTCAATTGAAACTCATTTTCCAGTGTAAAAATAGGTAAGGTTAAGACTTTACAGGTTATAATTTGAATGTTACTCCTGTATAAACAAAAAAATAAAAAATTTCGACTGGCCTATTAAAACAATATCTATGTAATTAAAAATTATACAGTTGAATAAGAAGTGCTGCAAAACAATGCCATCTCATGAGAGACGTTAGACTAAGGTCTCTCCCAAACCCATCCACCTGAACTAAATTGAACAAATCCCCAGCAGTATAACTTGGCCATAACAAAAAAGTAATCTGAAATGGTAGCCTTCATTGATCATAGCATTTGTTTACATACATTGTTTTCCTCGTAAATAGAACCGCTGTGGCGGAAGGATACAAGGTCGCCATGCTACATGTCTAGAACTGTCAAAATTTAATGAACTTACATGAAATTTCTGAAATATGTTTTTAAAGGGCTATGTATTTAAGGTAAATCTTTCTTGCAAAATGACATATAAAAATTATGAATAATTGAATTTATTGCTCACTTAGGTAATGCCAGTGTAGAACGATTTGTATAAATAAGTGTAATGGCATTCTCTAATAAAATACTGACATGGCCACCATTTTGAAAATAAGTGTAACTAGGATAATTTATGTTTACAGTGGCTTACCGTAGCACTAATTGTGTACCAAATGGCTTATCAAGTAATGCTATCTCATAAAATGGCAGACTAAAGAGGACTTGTGTTTTTGAATTCATTTTAATTCTAACATTGTGACTCAGTTACCAATTTCAGTTCAGATTGGTTTAATGTTTTGAAGGTTGTGGCATAGTACCCAAAAAATTTAAAATTATCATCCATTTGAAAGTAAGCATTCAGCATAGTTATAAATGATAAAAAATATGGTGTCCTTACTAAACATCAAAGTTTATTGCGTTTGTGGAAATTCAATGCAAAAAAAAAAGGGGGAACAGGGGGGTTATCTCGTATGAAAATTTTGTATTGGAAATTAGTTTGGAAATGTAAAACAGTGTACTTTTGTCTTCATTACTGGTTTGAGGTAAAACAATTCTTTGCCAGAGATTTAATAGTTGTGTACATTTTTTCCAGTGTGGTGTAATGTGTGATACACACAAAACTGCAGTTATTTCTCACAGAAGAAAATCGAATGCAGTACAATGAAAGTATTGTTCGGTGTGTGCTGTGGCATACTGAAAAGACGTGTACATTTATCGGCACAAACTAAAGGTACAGACATACTGTGCTTGTATGTGATACTTGTTAGGACAGATCCCTTTATTACTCTGTAAGGGCACAAATGTAACATAATTGCTTGTTGCAGAAGAAAATTTGGTGAGGTTCGGGTGCAGTATAAAGAGGTTAATTTTTGTTGGAGTCATGTTTATTTATGTTCTCGTGCAGTGGCGGATCTAGAGACCCACTATGGAGTGTGCTACTTGAGTGGGATACTGTGTTTAGTGGTCAAACTATGTGCTTACCAGTAAGTTTTGATGGTGCATATACATTTCATTACTAAGCAGATAATCTATCAAAATACTGTTTAAGTAATGTACAAATACTATACTATTAACAATGTACTTGTTTCAAGAATAATATTTTATCCAGTGTAAAATCAAGCTCTAAGGAGTGCTAAGCCCGCTTAGCCCTCCTCTTGGATCCGCCACTGTTCTCATGCAAAAAAAAATGCTATGTTTCTGAAATGAAATTGCTGCAAAAAAAATTGAATACTATGATATTGTATCTCCCATGTCCCAGTTACATTGTGTAACCTCTGCCTTCCAAGTTTTCATTATTGCACCAACATGTGTATTTGTTTGAAAATTGATGCAGAAATCAAAATTTTCTGTCAATTTTGCTACTAGCTAGTGATTTTAGATGGGTTGGGATAAGAGTATTTAATTAGTAGTAGTGATGGGATGGTTCCACTGTTTTCCAGTATAGATACTTGGTTCCAATTCCTGAATTTCGGTTCTCGGTTTTCAGTTCCAGTTAATAGTTTTGCTGTGGACACAAAAGGTTTTGAAATTCCTGGAAAGGAACACACATTTTTATCTGTTAAGAGATGTGTTTATGTTATGTACTCGTGTTATATTTTTTATTTAGAGTGTTTGGATACAGTGCAGGAAATTCGTGCTCCACAGTAACTACAAAGTGTATCTTTGTCATCATGAACATTGTAAAATTATTCCAGACATGTGACTTAACTGGATTGTAATTACAATTAGTGCTTTATTTAATTTAACGTGACGTTTATTGTCTAAACTACCACAGCCATGGCACATAACTTTTGGGTAGTAAGAGGTCTAAAAATATACAAATAAAACCAAAATTATGATATACCTGCAAACTCGTCTGTTTTTAAAAGACAAGCGATTAGGTAACCCTGCACTCGCAGTATTATTTTTTTGTGAAGAATTAATACAGTGAAGTCCCATACCTATGAAGAGTTCATAAAAGTGTGAAAAACTGACTTAATTAAGAGTACTCGTAACATCAGATTCATCACAAAATAATTGAGTATTAATTTTATGGAAAATGTAGGGTGACTCGGCTGATATAAACATGGCAGGAATAAAAAATATAGCTAGATTATGTGCGCTATCAATTATATAGTATTAAATAACCGTGTCTGAATTCATGAGCCATAATTAAACCATGATTTTAATGTTAAAATACGTACGTATGAAATTTATAATCAGATGTTATAGCGGGGGACGTAATTACAGCAGCAAAAATTATTCGCAAAAAGTTACTACTCTATACCGTATTTACTAGTATTATTCTTGCACCTTTTTTTTTTACAGAATGTTTTAGTCCAAAAAATTATGGTGCGTGAATTATACAAGGAATTGCCCAGACTCGCCAAGACACGTGCATGTAAGCATTAAAATGAGGTCTACTGTACTTGCATGTTGTGGCAGATTGGCGATTGCTAGCTGCTTCCTCTATATCGTCAGTTGAAAATATTACAGGAACAAAATAAAGAAATAAAGGGCAATCGTTAGTATTTCTGCATGTTTTTATTTTACCGTGCAGCTAAATGTAGAAAAAAGCATGTGTAAACATCTATAATGGGACTGCAACTGTTTTCAACATAGTGGCTTAGTAAGAAAAAAGAAAAATTAACCTACGTACATTTCAAAACCTCCCGCAAGATCAAAAGATGATAAAAGTGTCGGTGTTCATGTAAACATTATTAGCAAATTTAACTCCATACGTAACCCAGCAATTATCGATAACGAAACCTAAGCAGCACGCTGATGAATGTTCCACAAATGTTTAACAAATCATCTGCTCGCATTGATATACCGACCATCTTGTGAAACCTAAACTGCATGCCGCAGAACCTTCCACATATTTTCAACCAATCATCTGCTCGCACTCATATTGATTCTGTGTCGCTGTTCTAACTAAATGTCTTGACAAAGGATGCGAGCATGGGTCGGACAAGGCGTGTGGCACTGCAGCGTTGCCACTTCTCATGGAGTGTGGCTTATACACATTTTACAAGACAAATTATATTAAATGCACAATTTAAGCAATTTCAATTCATTACAATTGTCAGAAAAGGTAAATACAATTAAGCAAAATGCATTTGAATCACTTGTAAAAACAGAAATACACAATTATCTTCACTCGCAGTAACCAGATAACTTAACCTTGGTAGTATAGTACTATATGACGGTGTATTAAAAAACTGCTGTAAGTATGGAATTCTCATAATAGGCCGTACTCGTAGGTACGGAATTTCACTGTATGTAGATTCTACCAAGTGAATACATATGGCGTTGAATGCACGGTGTGTGCACTGTCAGCTGCCATATTGTATGATAATTACACTTCCGTTTCACTAACAGCACTATACATCAAACCACTGTTTGTGAACTCCTCTTTTTTTATATTGCAGCCATTAGTAGATAACAGATGCTAATTACAACAAAGAACATGCCTATTGCTCGTGGTCCGCCAAGTAATGGCATTACACGCACGTAATATGTGACTGCCCAAATGATCAGGGGAGATAACCTGTGCTGCTTATTTCAGAAACTAGTGTTTGAATTTTTTTTTTATAATGCAAATGTTTGTACTACAAAGTGCGTTGTGCACTTTGTAGTACAAACTTGTACTCCTTTTAGTCTTCATAACTTTAACTTCAATATTTTTGATGTTCAGTGTTAACATTGCTTCAGAATTTTTGCACTTAACTGCAGGACTCTATTTTTGTGGTGAATGGCAAACATTTGGTGACATAGGCATTGTATGTTCTAAAATACTACTAGGAAAAGGCACTACAGCATTTATTTATTTATATTATTTAATAATAATAGAGTATTTTAGATTACTGTACTTGTTTAGCCTGTGGAACCAAGCCTATACAAATCATCTGTTTTGGTTCTGTCTCCTTTGAAGAACCGGTGGAACCGAAGCACTGACTGTCCCATCCCCAAATAGTAGTAATTAAGTTTGTTTTTGTGTTAAATAATAATGGCTTTATTAATATAGGTTAATTGTATAACTATTATTTGATTTTTTTCCTGATTGGCCAGGCTTACTGTAAATTAGTATGCATTTAAAATACTGCCTGAACTAACGAGTAAAGTTATTTAGCTGGAGATAGCATTAGTGTTTGTTGTGAATTGCTATGAAGAATGCAGTTGTTATTTAGTGTGTCTGTTTTAATTAGATGCAACTTTTGTTGAAAAATCTGAAACATGAGTTCTTGCACACGCAATGAAATTAATGTTACTGTGGCATGTGAAAACTCGGTCACCTGTGAAGGTTTAAGGGCGTTGCCTATTTGGAACTTTTTAGCGGGTTTCAATCTTAGATGCAAAAGGTGATAAGGGTGACACTGACACGCACACCTAGTGCCCAATCATCCCTATGCGTAAGGCTCTGAATTAACGTGCAGTGTTTCCGTAGTGTTGCGTGTACCTGTGCGACTTTAAGCGGTAACCCTCATCATTTTATCGACAAAGTCTGAAGCAAAGTTTTTGAGTACATTGGAGGGCTTGGAAAAATACACATTTTGTATTTAGAGTATTATTTGTACGTCGTCTGAAGCGTGTTTTCTTTTTGTACATGGGTATAATGGGAGCATGTTTAGTGGTTCCGTAAAATAAAATGTGGATTTAAAATACACTGAAATGCAATCCAAGAGCTAAGTAGGCAATGCACTTAAATTAAATTCACAGAGTGGAAATATTTCCTATTATCTTATCAGCACTGATGAAAGAATTTATAGACATTTTATGTATATGGGTACATTTGCACCCAATCAGTGCTTGTGAACTGTTGAGGGAGGAAAGGAGAGGTACAGATTGATACACAAATGCAGGGAAAGAGTATTTAGGAATATTGAATATAACGTAGCATTGTTTGGAGAATGTGAAAGGGAAATACTTTATGCAAACATAATTTTGCCACTGTCTGTGAATGTTGTTGCACAATACCTGTTGCATCTGTGACCAAATTTATTTTCATCTGTTTAACTTATTTGCAAAAGAAGTTTTAATTATTTTCAAGTTGGCAACTTTAGTTACTTAGTCCCAGTTACTAAAAGGAAATGCAGTTACAAGGTTGTTAAGGAGGATCAGGCCTGAAAACGAGGTGTGGAGATTGGAATTAAGGTTGTTTCTGCTGCACAATTTATAACTTTACTGAAGAGCATGAAAGTAAAATACTATCTTAGGGCAGGATGGAACAGTATACCCCATCTACTCACCCTGTTACTGCACCCCCACTGTTGAATTTCTCATCTTTTGGGAGATTAAATTTTTGTTGTTTATGTAAGAGAAATATGTGGTTAGATGTCAGTACGATTTTGTTGTACTCTCAGAATCTTGAGATATTAACCTATTTTTAAACGTGAATATCTTACTTATTAGTGAGGGTCTCAAAATACAAAATATACATTTCCCTCTATTCTGATTTTCAATTCCAATTCCATTACCTTTTACTCAATACCAGCATCATAAGTTACGGTTATAAAATAGTTGATGGTGGTAAATGCAAAAAACATTACTTCAAACAAGATTGTTACAACTTGCACATAATGTTTAGGTTATATCTCTAAAGAGATATTCCACTAAATAAATTGATAGTATTTATTTGTATTTTCCATCCTAAAAAACCAGTTTGGTTGAAATATCGTATTCATCCTTTTAGATTTTAGTTTTTTCCACTGATGTAGGGTTGGTTATGGTATTTCTCATGCCCTCTTCAGTACTGGTTATGGGACCAAGGGAAAGCATCTTCATTAGTCAGAATAATATTGGAAGTTTCATACGCATCACGATTATATTTTAGAGTTCTGGTTACAAACAGGCTACTAAAAATATATAAAAGGACAGGAATTCAAGTACTCACAGTGTAGTACATGTCAACAGGCACACCCACAAATTAAGCAGTACGACACATTTTTCATGTGGTTGTGCAATCGCTACATTTAGCTGGCCAAGCCAGCTTCATCAGACGGCGAGTTGTAGGGCACTGCAGTGATGAAAGGGCGTTGTTAGCAAACATAGAGGCCAGGTGGCGAACTAGGGTGGGGCGGGAAAATTGAAAAATTGCTGGTATAGATGACGAGTATGGTTAGGAGCTGTGATTCTCTTACGTTGAGTCCTGGCGGCTGCCTAGATTTTTACTATAAGTTGACGAGTATCTGAGTTCTGAGCTATTGCTTGAAGGTGGTAGGGATCTCACAACTCAGGAATAAAGGTCTTTGCTGTGTGATACTGCAGCTGATTTGTCGTGTAGGTTACTGACGTTACCAGCTAGGGCTTGTTTGGTGTCTGCTCTGTGGCCATTCATTTTCTGCCTGAGTGTATTAGTGATGATGCCGATGTATTCTGTATTACAATGTTGGCACTGTAGCTGATAAATCAGATTTTATGTTGCACAAGTGTAGTTGCCTTTCATGGGGTATGTATGACTAGTGAGTCTGCTATTGAAAGAAATTGAGGGTTGGTGAATGGCCCAGGAGCTGCAGCGTGAGTTATTGCAGGGGTGGGATCCTCAGGAGGTGATAGGCTGGTTCTTTGGCAGCTGGCAATTTTGGTTTGCTAGGTTGACTTTCCATCATTTATGTACTGTATGTTTGTTGTAGCTGTTTCTTACTGTTCTCTCTTGAAAATCAGATGATGTGGAAGGTAGGCATGTGATATTAAGTAGTTAGGCAAAATTCAGCTGCTGGATTGGTTGGTCTCGCATTCTTTACTGCACAACAGTACAGATGCCACTTGCATCTTTGCCACTAAGCTCAGGTCTCTGAACTGGCGTGCAATGTTCTCATTGCATGTGTGTACCTATGGGACTTTCAGGCAGTGACCCTATTATTTTATTGTAAAATCTTAGGAAGGTTCAACGTAAGGCCCTTGAATAGTGTTGTATTTTATGTGTATATTTTGAGCTGCTTTTTTTTTTTTTTTTTTTTTTTTTTAAGCAGTTTGGGAGTACTGAAAAATGGTATTTATAATGTGCATGACTTCTTGGAAGGATTCAACAGCCCGTGTGAAGTGTGTGTTCATTTCATAGAACAGCATGTTAGACACACATTTAATAGTTAAGTGGGAAACGTGTATTTCAAACATGGTTCAAGCACCTGGTAGGTAGAAGCTGTAATGTGCTACCATCTCATCTGTCCCTCAGCAGTGCCTACTATGTGTGCAGGTACTTGATTATGTAATTACGTCAGCAATCATTAAAAAGAAACTATATGTACGTATATGAGTGCATTCGTAAAGTATTATGACACTGATTTTCAGCTAGCGGATGAATATCCTAAATGTAGCAGTTAAACTGCATTGATCGTAATGAAACTGGAGAATTATGCATGGTGTAATTTATAACCATAGGAAGTCCTTGCTCAACATTGATCCAAGAACTTATTGTTGCAATAAAAATAAGGCAGTCTCAGTTTGTCTAATGAAACATCTACAAAATTTTGGTAAATCTTAAATTTACTGTAGAAAGCATGAATATATTTTGACTTTTTTTTATAAGTGCATTGCACTGCAATTGTAATGCTGTACACCAAAGCATATAGTTATCCCATGTAGTCAAAATGGTGGTGATTGCAATGAATCAATAGCATGCAGGCTCGACTGTGTGGTCTAATGTTAAGCTGAGACTTGGTGGTCTAAATTTTTGTATATTTTATGTGGTAGTGATTTTTCACCTACACGAGTTGATTTCACCAAGAAGACCATTGTACGGTCATGTATTAGTAGTTTTGAAGAAAACTTTGTATGAAGAAGCTCGGTAATGATTTTGTAAAGCCAGATACCAGTTGGCGTTGCATTACAATGGCCAAGTACGTAGTAGTATTTGATATGCAATTGTGTTATTCAAATGAATACTTGTGAATGCAGCATTGATACAAGTTTTCCAAACATCTCAGGTTTTTGTATTCCCATTGTAATTTCGACAGGATAAAAGAATTATGACAATTTAATCACTAATTTTAAATTGTGTATTTGATATATATTGTACAATCTTGGATGTGATATTTTGTATATTTATACAATTTTTAATGGAAATAAAATACTGTAAAATATTGTGTGTGGTATTTCTTGTAAATTTGGATCTGTATATGATGCCATTTACTTGTAACTCTGGAAGTTATACAATGTGTCATGCTTGAGGTAAACAAAACCTTCACGTACATGTTGCCAATGGACAAGTTGCAGCTCCGCCAAAAGCGACCATGCACGTTTGTTTGGTGGGACAAGTACCAGAACTGCGGTATTCATGGTCATGTTTGTTTTCACTGTTGTGGAATGAATAACCGCTTGGTCCTACTCTTCAAAAACACTACCACTGATATCCATTTTTGGTTTAAAAAAAAAAAAATTAGATTAGTGTAAGTCACAGTTTCCAATAGTCATACAATAATAACTAAGCAGTATTACAGCAAACTTTGGTTACTTTAGTAATGGCACAAAAATAAAGTAGCATATACTTAATTGGATAATACAAACAGCTGTGATTATTTCCATATTACTTGGCTTTTGGTCTGTTATTTTGTCATATTCCCAACATTGAGAAACTCTTTTCAGTGTGTACACTAATTCATACTGATTTTAGTGTAGTTCATTAAAAAGCCCAAAAATTTTCGGCTTAACTGAAAATGTTTGTGTAAATCTTGCATCGGTATGAATAATAGAATCACATTTATTGTTTTTTGTTCTTTTGATGATAAGACTTTTGAATGTTATTTCCTTAAGAGTAAAATTTTCCACTACATCAAAACAATGAGCAGTTCTAATTGCTACTTTCTTGTAAGAAGTGCAAAATAACCTCGTTTCATGAGACAATAAATGTGATAAACTAATAAAATAAACAGGATCTTAACTAATGTAAAAATTTAACTGCTCCAGATACAATCTATGGAGCATACTGTGTGCCTTGGCCGATTAAACATGCAGTCAGCACCTAGTGGCAACAGAAAACTTTGTTACCATCTTTTAGATAAGTGTTCGGTAATTTTTTTATTTATAAAATTTGTATGCTACCAACGAAATTACATTAATTATGCAAAGAAAAAGTAAAACGAGACGAAGTGCAAACAAAATTAGATTATTTTAGAATGTCGCCGAGATTAATTTGTTTCTGAAATAGTGGTATCCTGTAGGAGCAGATGCTCATTGGCAGTGTAAACGAGGTAAATCTGTTGAGTCAACTTTCCGATCCCTACTACATATTAAAACAATTTATTGAATTAGCATCTTAAACGTGAGGATTCACAACGGAAATATAGATCTATGTAAATATATTTGTTCGCGTGTTTTGTTATTCATAAGGTATGTCATTTTTTGCAAGATATGGTGTATTTTGCATTTATTTGCATGTCGTGAAGAACCTATATGGATGAATATTGGCCCAATATTTTTGGGCATTTCTATTACCCTACTAAATACAATGCTAGAATAAAAGGGATACCGATTATTCTGTTCCAAAACATGTGAATTACGCACTGGAGCGAAGAGACTAAACAAATATCCCAAAGTAAAACACACACAGAGTGAGAATTAACCAAAGATTTTTTTTAACCACCTGTTTGGTGTCTTAAGCCTGTTGTGCATAATTCACCAGAAAGAGTATTAACAAGGAAGTTTCACCAAATGCATCTACTGACTACACCAGACTTTATGGCACTTGTTGAGCAGGGGTTTGCCAATGGGAGAAGGGAAACAATCACATGAACAGCTCTGCCATCTGACCTAAAAACACTATCCCACATTGCATGCAGTTTGATTGTACAAGTTGGTGAAGGTTCGGAAAGACGTAAAAAGATTGCTCATTGCAGTGAAATAGAAGTAAAACTACGCATGATTGTGTGTTGTGACCAAGAAGCTAAAAGAAAGTGTTAAGACACACAACACCAAACAAATGAACTGTAAATTACTCCAGGGGGAAGACATGCAAGAGATTCTGCCTGCACGCACTATGTGAACAAAAGTATCTGGACACCCCACAAAATGTGTCTAACATAGAGGACAGGATTACTGCTATCTACTGCATGGAAAACGCGGTCAGCAGACAGTGCAAAAGCAGAATAGGCCAGTCTGAGGAACTTGTGGACTTTCAACATGGTCAGGCAGTTGCATGTTACTTGTGTAAAAAGTCAGTGCACAAGATTTCCACTGTCCTGAATAGCCCTAGGGCCACTGTTTCTGATGTCACAATGATATTGACGCATGACACTTTCCTGGCATATACGCAAGCGTACTTCACCTCATTTGTGCATATCGCCTTGGCGCACCAGTACTAAAACTACTATAGAGGCTACAGGTTATGTCCGGACTAAGACACATCAGTTTCGTACTATTTGTCTGCAGTCAGAAAGTATGCCTCCCTCCCCCCCCCCCCCCCAAGATGAATTAGCTACCGGCAGAGTGACTGCAACTACCCTCAGGGGTCAAATAGTTCTAGTGTGTGCTGAGGGACGGCGCCCCTACCGCTCCAGCTGCCAGCAGAAAACCCTTGGCTCCACCCGCTAGCAAATGACTTTGATGACACCCACCCCTGCAGCCCGGACGAGGGCGGTCCAGCCGAATATATATCTGCCCGCGGTCCAGAAATGTTGGCTCAATTCAGAGCCAGTGGACCTTTGACAGCTCGCTCTACCACTCCTGGTGCTAGAGCTGTCTGCTGCCCTCGAAGTCCAGAAGCTCTTCAGCAACTTCAACCACCAGTTCTTCTCAAAGCCAGTACTACTACGTCAGCTCGCTCGAGCTCTCTGCCGACCTCAACATCTTCCAGACTTACCGAAAGCTCTCCAACTGCTACACTAACGCCTTCCAGACCTTCTAGGAGCTTTACGCCTGCAACCCCCGAAGAAGTCTTCAACTCCTCTTGTCGCTTACCTTTGGTAACTGCAATACTCCACTGCCCATCTGGTAGTGGGTCTCCCCAAGACCCCTCAGGACACAGTAAAGAGTAGATAGGGTCAAGTTTACTTAGCTAATTAACCGCACTGCCTTATCCAGCCTAGGACCAAGTGCCCTTTACCTGGCTTTGCGAAGTTAGTAGTTTCAGCCAACGTGTCTATTGCTCTTGGGAATAAAACATGAGTTCTCTCTTACTTGAGTATCAATCCTTAGGTGACTACCTAGTCCCACGTAAACACCACACTCAACAGAGTGAAGCAGGAAACTGGGTTTTGCCATCTGATTTTACTGAACTTAGTGTAGGACTGCAGGTTCCTCCCAGGGACACATGCACGTCAATCACACACAGACTCGATAGTCACCTATTCTGTGCACTCTGTGTACAGGGAGGTAGAGCCCCAACCACTAGCAAGACAATCCATAAGGAGGCAAGTCAACCAGCCCAGTTTGTACTCTCTCTACTGTGCTGAACTTTCGCCAGAGGGAGTATTTGACTGATCCTAGAGGTCTGACCGCCTTTGGACCCACATCGACAGTTGTCGGGCACCTCAAAGATAACCCACCTCTCCTACCAGAGTGCCGCTTTGTCACTGTTTGGGGAACAGGGTATGGCTGTGTTGACTGTTTCGGCAGAGCACTCTAGTTAGGATATTGTCTGCTTCCCTCCTGTGAGGCCGGTCATAGAATGCCTTGCACCCAAAGGAGTGGAATAAAGTTGCAGGAGAGAAATGCGTCTAAGTCTACATGGAGCCTCTTCTGCGCTCTGCAAAGATAGTCCCCGGGAATGAACTCAAGCTGCCCGCCAGCTGGAAAGGCATTACCTACCGGCTCCCTTCCCTCCTTTGTTTTCAAACCCTCAGAAGACACCTCATCCCATCATTTTTGCAATATGCAGTGAGGAGCACGTGCCACTTGCAATCACCAACCCGTGGTTTCAAGGGTGAATGGAGCACCAGCTCTGCCCGGGCCTACGCCAGCTTTAGCAGCCACAGCACTTCCAGGGCACCCAGTTTCTCAAATAGCACCAACAGCAGTCCGTCCAGACCACCACCTTTGCAGGTAACCTCGTAACTGCAAGTCACCTAGCCCACCAGATGCTATAACCTGTACTAGATTTTGTTCCACATCCCCAAACTACACGCTGAACTTAGTATACTGGTCAGGCCCCGGTGAGCCAATGAGTGAGGAGGGACGTTTAAACCCGTGTTCCTGACTATGGCGCTGTCTTCCACTGTCACCAGAGCATCACACGTGAATAGTTTTTGTGGTACCCAACGTGTGGCTCGAACCCACGCCCGAGATTAAGTCTCTCATGCTCTACTGTCTGAGCTAACTGGGCGTCAAGCCTAAGCCAATTGGACTTCGGGGAGTTGATAATAAATCAGTGGTGCCCAAGTACCGTAATGGCATAAGGCATTCCCAAGTAGGTACCTTATTGCCACATGCCCTAATATAGGGTGACACTCCATTATGTGTACGCACTGCCATATCATCTTCCATTACCAGTGTTTGGAATGGACAGATGAAGTGCATTACATTGACAACTTAGAATTCAGATGTAATGACTGCCATCTGCAGCTGGATCACCTGCCCAGGAAGGGGGATCAATAACATACACTGTATCATTTGCGCCCATCCTTCCATCATGCATGTATAGGATAGCCTGAAGAACGTACGACATAACCAGGACTAGTATGCCAGTGAGCAGCCAAGTACCAACCCACTAATCCGGGCCTTAGACATAGCCCGATACGCAGCAGCAAACCACAGCTACCTCATTAGCTGGGTGACCTCATGAAGACCCGATTGCGTTTACGCAAAGATGCTAGAGAGAATTCTAGGAAAATTACGTCCTAAACATACAATGGGTGACATGCACCCATAAACAGCTCCAATGGAAAGTCCAAGAATGGTGGAACCATTACAGAGAATTCACTGAGTGGGGCAACTGTTCTTTGCACCTTTCCAAGCAGTTTTCCAGTGTGAAGTTTTGGCGCACTTTACAATAGAGTTCTATACCAGAACCTAGCGTACTGACGAGGAGATCCAAATTTTTCATTAGTTGGAAAGTACAAGTGTATCGGCGAATTTTCCCAACAGAAAACGAAGAAATTTGAATAGTAACATAACCCAAATGCTCCTACCAAAATTATGCAATTTTCCATAAATCCCTAAGCGACAGACAATAGAGGAGTTTGTTGAACAAGTAATTCTAAAACGCAGGCAGTGCTAGACAAACCATTTGAGCCCGCTAGACAAACCCGAGAGAAAGGGAAACCCTCCTCCGCCACCTTCTTCCCCCACCCCTCTTCTACATAAGTGCTGATTCTGCCCAGATTGGCATTAACTGAGACTGTCCTGTCAGGCGAGTGGGGCAAAGGAACGCAGCAGGGGTGCACCGCTCCATGCGGAAAATAAACACAAACCCACCTCGGCAGGAAATGCAGCAATTGGGGTAAGAAGCGGCCTTCACCACCAGGAACCAAGGGTCCGCCCTGCAAAGACTGAATGAAGAAAGCGAAATCTGAGAAGCACCTGACAGAGAGGTAGAAATAAATGGCCAAAAATTACTCTCTTTACTAGACTGCTGCAACTGGCAATTTTGTATGGAGCGATGTACCACAACAAAAGACATCACTTGTGACTGAAAACACATATAGTGTGAATGGCATAACATGATACTATCCTTAAGGTGGATGGATGCACTACTATTGTCATGAGCTTACATAAACACACCATATGTGCATAATTTGTGGTGTCGCAGAACTGCAGAATTTTTAGTGTCACTGGAAATTATAGAGACGGTAATTCTAGTAGATCCTTGGCTGCTCCAGCAACAGTGTATTATGAACCACAGGCAGATAGTCTACCTGGGGGATAAACATTGGGTCACCGTGAATTGGGAACACAGTCCCAATGCGGTCGTCCCACCATCCATTTACCAGGACGAGACCAACTACCAGCTAGCTGAGTAAGAGTTCGCAGAGTTGAAACAGATCTTGGATGAGCACGTCAGTACCAAGGAGGATAATTATGCCAAACAGAGCATACAGCAAGTTATATGGAGCACTACATACGCGCCTGTGTATAACCGCCCATACCGAGTGTCCGCCAGGAGGCGACACTTAATGCCACCTTATACTGCAGACAGATGCCTGTCAGAACTGTCTAGGGGCCATGCTATACCAGGAAGATGCTGACGGCCGACCCCAATTAATGGCTTGCACCAGCACCAGGCTGAACGCCACTGAACAGCAGTACCATATCGACGAAAAAGAGTGCCTCGCCGCAATATGGGTAGTGAGGAAGAATAGATACCACCTCGAAGGCAAGCGCTTCACTCTGTGGATGGACAGCAAAGCCCTCCTATGGCTACGCAAGTCCCGGAATTCAAGCCCAAGCCCGGGGGTGGGAGACGTTCATCACCGAGTTTGATTTTGAAGTCCAGCACTGCCCAGGGAAAACAAACAACTTGTCTGAAGCCCTGTCATGCCAGCCGGATCTCGACTGGGGAGAAGAGGAGGGGAAGAGAATGAACCCCTCTCCAGTGCCTCGCCGTAGCCCAGAAGGGCTCCTCCGACTGCTGCAGCTTCAGTTAATTAAGTACCAAATCATCACCTATAACCAGTAGTAAGACCCCAACATCCAGAAACTCCTACAGCAGCACCCTCAGCGGTACAAACTCTGAGATGAAGACCTCTGGCCCCAGAGCGGTCAACATGGGGCACCATGGCGGATCTTGATACCGAAAAACCTGAGAATGGACCTTTGTTGCCATCATCATGATCAATGAAACAGGGACCCGCTACATCTGAGACGGGATGAGCTACGACGTCTGACAGTACATCCACATCAGCAATTCGTGCTGCCAGGGCAAGGCCTAACCCATGACCCAACCAACACTGAAGCACCATCAACCAAACATGACCTGGGTACAGCTGGCGGCTGACTTGATGGGGCCCTCACTGGGGATACTCACAGTCAATCTTGATGGACAACGGAACGGATTTCACCAGCAAACGCTCGCAAACAGCATTAACAGGGGGGATAGAAACTTGGGCAGTGGGAGCAGGAACCCCTGTGAAATTCCTCAGGCCGAAGACATATGCTTGGCCACCATAGCCAGGACAAGTAAGACTTGCTATATTCAGAAGTAGTACCCAAGGCCCGCACCAACGTGCAAATTTGACATGGGGGATACCGTCCTCTGCGCCCAGTACAGCGCCAACCTAGCCAAGAAGTTGGAGGGGCCATTCAAGATAGCGGGCCGGCAAGAGAATGTATACTGGGCAGAAGACGTGAGGAGGCACATCCACAAGGCGACTACGGGGCAGATACACCCCTTCCCGGAGAAGCCCACACCCCAGGATCTGTGGCCAATACCGAAGGGGGAAAAGAGAAGATGACCCAGAACCCAGGTCTGCCGCAGCCGAACCACCTCCACCCCAGTGACGGGAAATTTGGTTTGACGCTGACAGGATCGGCTGGCAAGCTACCCCCATCGTGGGTAGATTCTCCAGTGTGTCGAGCAGGAAACTCTGTCAGAACCCTGCCCTCAACGCCAACCAGCTTTCTACGCCCAGATGTTTCCAGCAACAACAGAGATTTCATGGCGAAGACTGCTGGACTGCGAACCTCGCCGTTGACCCACGCCACAGAGCCTGATCTCTGAACAGGCCAGACCAAGCTGTTCCGATGAGGTTAGAGGAGCATGAAGAGCGTCTACCTCAATAGGCCACCACATTCATGCCAGCCCCAGCGGAAGTCCTGGCCAACCCAGAGGCTGCAATGTTGGATGACACAGAAGCCAGTGCAGCCGCTTCGCCTCCTGATCAAGAGAAAGCCACCAGCCGAGCGGGCAGAAGAGATTGAAGAGCCTATCTCAGACGGCCACCCCGGTTCCGACATCAGACGACGCCGGGGTCGACGTCATGACACTCCCATACATGCAGACAAGGTCAGAGGGACCCCGGAGCCCCTACCTCTGACAGCAGAGCCGGCCACGTACAGGCTGGACACAGCGGCCACCTGCCAGGAGGCACCGCAACACACCCAGTGGTTCACCAATGCGAACAAGGGTATAAGCCCAACAGCCTTGCCGCCAAGGTTGAGGACCCCAAAGAACTTCAGCCTCCGTTGGCCACCCAGACTGCTCCTACCCAGGACACGGTCGACGCCTCAGCCCTGATACCGGATGGCACCAAGGCCACCATCACCCGGACCCACCCTTGCGAATTTAAGGATTAGCCCAGCAGTGCCTACGAGGTCAGTGAACACCAGGAATCGCTGTCTCTACTGAGTTATGGCTGCGCCAGCCCTGAGGACGCGGCCCAGATCCAGGTGTCGAAAGATGCCGGGGCCAAAACCCGGACTCAGCAGCCCGAATGGAAGGATGAGCCCAGCCGACGAGGCTAAGGGGCCCAAAGAGCTTCTGTCTTGACTGGCCACCGTGACCATTCCCGACCAGGGTGATGTAGTCCACCCCACCTCGACAGCACTGAAGTCATCAAGACCCACCCTTCCGAATTGGGGGGATGAGCCCAGCAGTCCTGGCAAGATCAGCGGACACCAGGCATCCCTGCCTCTGCCAGCAGAAACGGCAGTATCCTGCCCTGACGTGGTTTATCACCAGGTACGGCGACCCAGCAAACGCCCCTCTAGGAGGAGAGGGCCCACGATCGTCTCCCAGGGACAAGATCCCGGCACCCAGAAGAGCAACCTGCTCACGCCTGCCACTGCACCTTCGAGAACCACCCTGGAGGTCCACATCCCAGTTCAAGTGACAGTATCCCCAACATGCGGCCATGAGGAAGCATGGCTGACCATTGAAGATTCGACCCCATTTAAGAAAGACAGGCACTTGCACCTCACCCGACACAGGGACCCATTATCTCTCCCCTCATCACCACTCCCTAAGGCGTGGGGAGGGGGAAAAGTCATTAGCCGGTCACTAGCCTGGCCGACCGCCACCAGCTGCGCGTGCTGGAGAAACAGCACTACTCCAGCCGCCCGCTCCAAGTGACTCATGCAGGGCACACTGCTGCATCCTAGAGTGAGCACACACAGGAGCAAACATTACAGAGGTGCCACGAAGGTGAAATTTTTTTCTTCACCCAGATGAGCCTCTGTTGCAATGGGGGATCACTTTATAATGTAGCGATCCTATGGTAGGGCGTGGTGAATGCCTGGCGAACATCTACCAGCCTGCATAGTACAAAGTGTGGAATTCGGAGCTGGTGCAGTTGCAGTGTGATCATGTTTCTCCTGGAGGGGCTTGGCTCATTTTTTACTTTAAGTGGTACCATCAAGGCACAAGTTTTAACTGCTTTCATGTTGCCTACATCAGAAACTAGTTTTGGGATGACCACCGCCTCTTTCAAAACGACCAAGCACATGTACATACTGCAGGACGTGTGAGAGAAATGGTTTGATGACTGCAAAGTTCTACTAATGCACTGCTCTGCAGGGAGTCCAGTTTGTTTCCAACAGAACATCTCTGGGATGTTTTTGAACGCAGACTTTGTGCTAAACCACACTCCCCCATATTGATACATCTCATTTTGGCACACAGCGAGGAATGGATTGTCATTTTGACTGCCAGTGTTCCTGATGGAGGGCAGCCAAAACTTGCATGTACTTCATCTTCAGTTGGCTGTCCGGATACTTTTGATCACATAGTGTACATATTTGCCATTACAACAATGTTGCAAGATTATACTTAACATTTTAATCTGAAAGTGAATACTACGCAATCCGCATACCGAGGTGTATTTGGCATATCCACAGCTTAGAAGCACTGGAGTGCTAGGAGCAAACCAGGTACGCGTGTCAGGTGCCTCATCAACTCTATGTGCATGGCACTGAACTGGAATGTTATCTTTCCATCTACAACTAGCCACTAAGCCTTCCAACATAAAGATAATAAAGATTAATGGGTATTGCAATTTACTGACTACTTCATATACACATTATCACAGATTTGTTACCAAAAAATTACAGTGTGGGAAGTCAATGTTAGACATCAGATCAATAAAAAGAATATGGAGACGAGACCTCATTTTGAGAAATTTTCCACAGCCCAGGCCCGATTGCACGCACTAACTACGCTTGGTTCTTGCACTGCACTTTTTTGACAATTGAGATGACAGGTAAAGGAGTGGGGAATATAAAAGCACTGTATTGGTCAAAAGTGAGAGAGGGACAGGAATAGCCTGTTGGAGTCACGGTGACAGGGGACTGAGTGAAGCAAAAGGCAAAGGAGAAAGTTATAACTTGTGCCTTTATAATGCCATGATTATGTAATGCTAGATAACTGTGTTGTGTTGAGATGCGGCCGTAAGGCCGTCGTTATAGTAACACACATTTATTTTTATTACAGAAAAATTCTAGAAATTTCTTACCTTTTCCCTGACGTCCCTGTTTTCTATACCTGTAGAGACCATGCCATACCAACACAAACTCAGACATGCTACAGTTACAAGCCAGTGAAGGAATTTTTTCTGTGCAAATAAGTACCAACACAATAGTGCTGCTGCCAATACAAGACTTTATTCACGTTTTCTTTTCCCCTTCCAGCTCACATTCCTTAACATCACTACGCAGTCTTGAGTAATTGTCTTTTCAGGAATGCACATGACTGGATGTATCTGCTTGCAATTTCCTCCAGTAATGCGCGCCTAACAGTGGACGTCTACACAGCGTGCACTAAGGAGCAGTCATTTCCCAAAGCCGCCCTGGCATGGTGGGGTGGGGTGCACAGCTGAGCTCTCCTGCCACTGCGTCGGTGTCTTTGCCTGCAAACCACACCCCTCACTCAGCCATTTTCTCACTGCCAGATACTTTACATCCTAACACATGTTCTGGAGACATTCAAAACTGAATTGATCAGTGAACCTTGCCCCAAAAAGGTGTCAATATCTTCAATAATAGGTGGTTAACTGCACTTGCAAAGGGGAGGGGGAAGAGAGAAAGGCAAGTATGTTCTTCATTGACACTTAACAGCGAGGTTTTGAGTGTCAGTAGAGGTAAAGTGAGGTGAAGATGGAACAGTAGCAGAATGCAAGGGTGAAGGAAATGGGGGCACACCAAGAAAAAGAAAACCTGCTTGTCAACATTATCCTCAAAGTTTCCCACACGGTGAAAATCAGGGTGACACCACTGGGAATCAAACCTGGTTGCCCTCGATGGGAGGAGAGTAGTATGTCGCTAAACTACCACGACCCCATCAACCTCACTGATACCATGAAAATTAAATATTACTATAACACTTGATGCGTGATACTGACCCTAGCGCACCGGACGGGGTCTGAAAAGTGTAATGTTCACCAGAGCGCCTACAGGTTATTCCGTTGTTGTGGGGAATAATACAGACGTGTCAGAGTTATGCTTTTCATCACTGCGGTAAGTAAACTACGCCATACCACCTCGTCAAAAAGACTTCAAGTATGAGTGAACCAACGGTTAAGTCACTGCTACCATCCCTGAGTGGGCAAGTAGTTCAAGGGAATACAGAGGGATAGTGCCACCTGCACTCCAGCCAGCAATGGAGGCCCAGGAGGCAACCCTTGGCTCCCCCTACTGACAAGTTGTCGCACCCCGGCACTCTGCCCAGCTTGCTCAACCGCCTCGTGCGCTGGAGCTTCGTTGCCTAGACAGCCCAGAACCTCTTCAGCACCACCACCAGGATCTCCCAGACCTTCCAGAGGACCTCCCCTCGACCATCTCTGAAGAAGCCATAAACCCTCCCCAGTCAATTGCTCCTGGTAATGTCTACCCCACAACCCTTCAGGAAGTGGGGCCCATAAGTCATTTCAGGACATGGCATACAGTAGATAGAAAAAATTAATAGCTACCTAGCCGAAATCACCACCCCCTAGTCTAGACCCAGACCCCCTTCACTTGGAACCTGCATATCTTATACTTCCGGTCAGCTCAAGGTAGTTAGGAGGTAGACCAAGCAACCGTGTTTATTTTTCCCCGGAATAAAAGATGTTTCTCACCTACTTTGACTATCATTTCCTGAGGTGACGTAGAACCCTAGTAAACGCCATACCTGCCAGAGTGGAACAGAAGACCGGGTCTTACTCCAACCAATTTTACCGGCTACTGTAGGACTGCGAGCTCCCCCTTGGGAACTCGTATGTCAAAAACACACACACGTTTGGTGGCCACACTTTCGGTGCACCCAGTGCATCGAACGGCAGAGCTCCAACCACTGGCCATACAACCCTTAGGGAGGCTAGACCACTAGACCAGTTTGCACTCCGTCCACCATGCCACTTGAGTAGCCGCATTGACTGGTCCTGGGTTGGGCCTGTCTGCCTCAGCGCCTACCCCTGTAGTTGTGTCGGAAAGACTCAGAGCAAACCTGACGTCCAACCACAGCACAGTTTGTGCTGCCGGTTGGGGTAACTGTATGGCTCTGCATCTGCCCGGTCGCCGCTGTGGCAGAACACTATTAGGTAGAGACCAGAATCACCTGCTCTCATCTCGTGCGATAGGCCTTAGCACCCTCCATGCCTTACACCAAAAGGGTTGGTAAGGATCTGCAGGTGAGAAAGGTCACTACGACCTACAAAACCACCCTGGGGCTGCACACCATTCAGGAAGGCACTCTGCCAAGACAATCCCCAGGACCGAGTTCAAGCCATCAGCAAGTTGGTGTGGCTTCAACCCCCAGCACCCTCCTCCTCTCTTTTTGCAGCATCCACAATGATGCCCGGGACCCTGCACCCTGTAGTCACCGCCTTCCGTCATGGAGAGAACGTACCACTGGGCCTAGCCTGCACCTGGTACAGTGGAGGATGCAGCACCTGGAGCTCAGCCAAAACCGCCAAAACCAATGCCCACCCACTCGTTCAGTGTCAAGAGCCGAGACCAATGAATAACAGCACAAATAAACGGTGACCGCTGGTCACACAGCCTGAAACGTAGCCAAGCTGGGATTCGACTTTGTACCTATAGTTTATTCACGACTGGAAAAACTTATGAAAATCAATTTTCGAAAAAAACACCCTAGCCATTAGCTGCAAGCATAGCTAGTAAAAAAAAGTGGCGGGTGCGGGTACAGTTAGCAAAAACTACAAAATGAAAACACGCGCTTTTGTTTTATAAAACAAATAACGGTTCATAAAAGATGCTAAGCATGTTTTAAAAAGCAGGTAACTGTTGTGCTTTGTTTATATATTATGCAACAAATTTTTTTGAAGTCGTTATTGCGTAACTTATGTTCTTTTATTAACGTATGCGTAGTATTCCAGTGATGATTGTAGAAATATTACGCCCGATTTATGCATTAAATTTAGATAAAATATTTTTCACTGTTAATGTAAAAATGTGTCACCACGAGTGCTAAACAAGTGACTGTCGACAACTTCCACAGTAACGAAATGACAAATTATTACAAAATAACGAATTTGCCAGTTCGGTTTCAGACATGGCTTCAGTTACCACCACCCCTCCCCCCCAAATCCTTCAGTCGAAACACGTCTTGCCATTTATCAATCGCCGGCCCGGGTCATTGTTCACTTGTTTTCACAATGTCAATAAAGCGTAAAAGGACAGTTTAAACTATCGCTGAAAAGTTAGAAATAAAACAATTTGAAGATGGTGCCTTATAAACAAAAACATCAATTCCGAAAAGAAAATTGAAAGTCATTTTCAAGAAAGGCACGGTTTAAGTTTTCTTAAATTTTTCATATCAAGTGTTTATATGTTAACAAAAAAATTAACATTTTGTTTGTGTTTGCAAGTCGGTAAAATTTTAATAAGCTTTTGTATTGTAGGGTAATTTTTTAAATGGGGATTGTACTGTATTGTTTAAATGCCAGGTTGCCTCATTTAAAGTCCCGTTACACTCTAGTCTTTATTGCGTTGCATTCTAAACTTTCAACTAATTCTGCCCTCTAAAGGATGGGTCTGAGTAACGCACAGTGAGAAAACGACACACAACTACGGACCTCTTATCTGTTGCTTCCGGTCGCCCGCCCAATGCGCTCGCCTGGCGCCGCCAAAAGGGCGCGTATACTCCATGTGCCGTGAATTAACTACACTCTGTGCTACATTAATTTCAGTTAAAGTATTGTCTAATTAAATCCTGCACATGCAGTGCGTGATTTTTGTTTTCTTTGAAATGTATAATTGGTTCTGTGTTTTATCACAATTTTCGGAGCCAATATCACTGTTCCATTATTAGTAAAAATGTGTAAATTCAATTATCCTGGTTTTTAAATACAAATTCGCTTATTCATGTTTTTTCTGACCCTGATTAACAAGGTTAATTGGCAATTTACTGTACGCAAAGTTTAGTATATTTTAATGCCCATTTGTTAATTGATATTTAACAGGCTCAGAATTTCTGTGTTTACATTATCACAATGTACTATTTGTTTGTTTACATGTTTGTTCAGGATTCAGATTTTGAAACCACCCATTAAATTTATATAGTTAGTTGGCTTTTTTTTTTTTTTTTTTTTTTTTTCCCTCAAGTTTGTTTAATGTGTACTCTTCAGTGTTAAGTTTGTTTCATATTTGAGCTGTAACTCTTTATTTTCTCTTGGCACTAGACCTATGCTGTCGTATAGGGTTTTTCTGAATTACATTGTTTCAGTTAGTTCTACCCCAAGGATGATTAATATACTTATACTATTTTTCAGTGAAAGTTTGTACTGATGCCTGCCCTCCTATTGAGAATGGAGGCGTGTCATGGCCCAAGTGGTTTTGGTGGGAGTAAGGGCACACACACCGGGGTAAGTTTGAACTCTAGTTACAGTGTGGAACAGGAGCCTGACCAGTGTAGAGGACTGGCCATGTGGTTCTCCGGCTGGGCACAAATTCGGGGACGGCAGTGGAGGCAATGAGCTCGGGCTAGCATTGGTGCCTGGTGTGCAGGTTGACGTCAGTGCTGCCTGGTTCAGTGAACTGGTGTCCCCTGATCCAGGGGTTGGTCATGCCGTAGTGGACATACTCACCCCTGAGGAGAAAGCCTTGCTAATGGGGGCGGATCTCTCCATGTCTTGATGGGTGGTTCAAATAAAACTGGCAAGAGTGGTTGGAGGGATCAGTCTGTCCAGGCGACGGGCAGCATGAGCTCTCTCCCGTGGACTTAGACTGTCAAGTACAGTCGGGTTAGGGCTAAGCCCTTGTTTGTACTTAAGAAGCGGCAGCAGCCGTTTTAACCCTCTTTGAATACCACACCGATAGGAGTGGTATAAAGATTTCTACTACTAGTCCCACGAAAATGGAGCAGACGATGCTCATCCCTATCTAGGTGTACTTCCACGTACCGTAATTGCCAGACCAAGGCTGTCTCCTTATCTCCATGTCCGGCACCAGAAGCGCTGTGGACACTGAGCATTGGGTTTCACAGTGGCTGATGATCACAATACGTGGGTGTGGTCCCTAAGAGGTCAGGTCCTCAGACCCAGACAGACTCTCCCCTCGGCACCAGAAGCGTGGTGGACGGAGTATAACCTGGACTGATTGTCTAGGCAGAGAGGTGTGAATTCCTAGTGGTTGTGGCTCTACCTTTCTATACAACGGGGTGAATAGAATAGGTGGCCGTCCAATGTGAATATTTCTGATGTACGAGTTAACTCGCAGTCCTGCAGTAGGTTCGGAAAACTGGGTTTAGAAAATATTCCGCGGTCTCCTGTGTGTAAATAGTAAAGAGTGGTGGTATAAACGATGCATACATGTTAGGGATGGGGGAGAAGCAGATTTCTTCTGCAGCCACCCACGGTGTGTGTATATTACATACGTACCTCCTAGAAGTAACTGCATGTAAAATAACACATATTTTGTTGAGAAAATTAATTCTTAAGTGCCAACACATAGCCGTGCAATGGCGGTCGATGACGTCACGCTTGTCGACTTTGCTTTAATAACAGTTATGTGGGAAAAAAGAGTTGAAAATACAATGTAGGGTAATTATTGACCATTAAAATGAGTTTTATATTGGTGTAAGATATTTTGACAGTCGTAGACGCCTAGAACACAATAACATATACATATACAGATGCAGTATGCCAAATTCCTTGCAGAAAATTCACACAAAATAAAGACCTTTTGCATGCCATTTGCATGAAAATTTTAGAACATGAACAAAACACATTAAACGCTGAATTATTTCTAACTGTTGCCAAGCTACAGTAAGATAGAGCAAGCATCTCTTTTTTAACACAGAGACTATTTTATTCAAGCCAGAAATTTGACGCATGGTAAGCATTCGACAAAAAAAAATTATTGAAAATTAAAATATGTTGAACCAAATTGTAGCTTTTAGAAAGTGTAGGGAAAACCATTGCTGTCTGTAAAATTAGGATCTTCAGTCGTGACTATTCAGAAAACTAAATTATTTTTCTAAGCATCTAATGCAAAAAGACTATCACACGAGTTACACTTAAACTGGCTCAGGTTATTCCTCTTCATTAGCCAAATATTAACACTGAAATGTTTTAGCATTGCTCAGTACAAATAGAATACAATATGTCTTTAAAATCGACCTTTAGTACTGTTCAAAGATGAACACCCTTAATTTCAAAATACACAAAATTCTCAAAAATTTTGTCTTCAGAAAAAATTAATTTGAATACTTCTTATAAGCCCGAATATTTGCTAAAAGTTTGTAACTCTCAAGGACGGGTCTAAGTGAAGTTGCAACAATTACCATCCTGGTTAAGTCTTACGAGAATCCTGGTGGAGACTGCAGCCAAAAATATTTTGCAACACTCATAACTAATTAAATGCTACGGCTTCTTGCTAATTAAAACAGGAAATTAGCACTACATAACATCCCCTGATGTCATAATGCAATAAATCAGCATATTACAATTTCTGTGTGACCAAATATCTTTTACATGCATAAGTAGAAATGCACAGAACTATAATACACATACAGTAAGCTCCCACTTAATTGTGCTTCGCTTAACCGGTTTTTGGCTTATCCGTGCGGAGGTCAGGCGTTGCTGTAAAGCGTGTCATTTAACAAGCAGAGGTAAGATGTCTATTGCTGTGCCGCGTGAGCTGATGTTTATCTCTTTAAACTGTCTGCCTGTCACAGAGATCTGCGTGAGACATCCATTTCCGTCCACTGAAGCGCGTCAGACTCTTGTATCATCTCAGGCCATGTCCGAAATGGCAGATTTTGTTGACAAAATGATCACGTGACCCGATTTTGTATACAAAAATGGTGACTTTTTGGTAATTTGGTATTTCATATTTTCTATCTAGAAGCAGACAATAGCAAAAATTCAAAATTAACACATGAGCGAATGTTTTATAAAACAAATAATTGTTCATAAAATACACTAGGCATGTTTTAAAAAGCAGGTAACTGTTAAGAGTTTGTTTATATGTTTAGCAACAAATTTTTTTCAAGTCGTTATCGCATAAATTATTATTTTCTTATTTATTGAGCATGGTGTGTTACGAACAAAAACATCAATTCTGGTGCCAAACAAAAGAAAATTTTAGCCTTTTTCAAGAAAGGCACGGATTACCTTTTCTTAGTTTTTTTTCATATCAAGTGTTTAACTGTTAACAAAAAACTAAACATTTCAGAAATTTTAAACTTTTGTGTGTTTATAAGTCGGTAAAATTTTAATAAGCCTTTGTATTGTAAGGGTTTTTTTTTCAAATGGGGATTGTACTGTATTGTTTAAATGTCAGGTTGCCTCATTTAAAGTCCTGTTATAGTCTAGTCTTTATTGCATTGCATTGTAAACTGTCAACTGACTCTGCCATCTAAACAATGCGCCGTGAATTAACTACACTCGGAGCAACATAAATACCAGTTAAAGTAGCATGCACATACAGTGCATGTGATTTGTGTTTGCTTTAAAAATGTATAATAGATACTGTGTTTTATCACGATTTTTGGAACCAATATCACTTTTCCATTAATAGCAAAAATGTGTCAATTCGATTATCTGGGTTTTTAAATACAAATTTGCTTATTTGTGTTTTCTCTGGTCCTGATTAACACGGTTAATTGGGAGTTTACTGTACTAATTACTTTAATAGTCATATAAGAGCTGAGTTTCAACTCATGAAAATAAAATAAAAGCCGTCAAAACATAAAAGGAAGCATTATAATTTCAGAGGTGATATCCTAGAAATTCACACTGCTAACTACATAAACCTGGGATTTGGAGCTTGCAAAAGAAAAATAAATGAATAACTTTGATTATAAACAAATAATCGTAAAATCTGTACTCTTTACACTGCATTCCGTGATGTCTACTCGGAAGGGCAACAGCACTACAGGAAATAATATTGTATGTGGGGTAAAACGTGTATATTTCTGTGAGGAAATAAACATGGTGGTTTGTACTACCCTCTATCAAATAAGAGTTTTTCCGGAAGCTGGCTACGCTAAACAGGTGAAGGTGTTCTATTTATAAATTGGCAAGGTAGTAAAGCCAAATGGCTATTAAAACAACTCAATTTAACTAATGCTACATGTTGTCCGGAAAGGACCTGAATTTCCTGAAGGGAACGGAAGTGTTAAGTGTTTGACGACAAAAGCAGGCGCAGAGATGTCTACGAAAGCTTGAGCGAAGATCTGGGAGGCAGAAGAGAGGCCAGCACACTGCTGATAGTTCCTTCGGCACCAGGAGTGAGGTGATGGAACAGGACAGACTGGCATTCCAAGGGCTATGCACCGGGATTTATACTCTCTCAGCTCGACCTCGTCCAGGTGAAGGGGAGTGGTGGCGTTAGATCCTCTGGGCATGTTACGTCACCAGTCAGTCGAAATTCCAGCTGCTGCATAACTCAGCGATTCATACTGCTAGTGCCATTCGTCTGCGTGCTATAGTACTAGGTGGTCTTGAGTTATCCTGGTGGCTAAGCCAGTTACCGCTGGGTACAGTACAATTTCTTGGCATCTGGAAGATTATACTGTCAATCAAACTCAATTGCAATGCGGCAGGAAGGTTTGCACTAAGGTAAAGTCTACTTAAATAAGTTGAAGACATAATGCGTTAGTACTTAATTGCAGGTTTTATCCATGATTTCCGACTAAAGCAATTTGTAAAAAGCCCTGATTTTAGTACTCTCTTTCCAGCCATGAAATGGGGCAGTTCATCCTAATTTATGTTCAGCCATGAAGCTTAATTTTTATGGTAGTACGACTGCTCAACATACACGGATAGGGTCACCTGGAGAAGGATGAATTTAAGAAGTGGCCCATAAACGCCAGGTATTAATTTTTTTAGTGCTTTCATCACCAGTGCCTATAGTGTCCAGGGGTGACGCCATCTATGGTGATATGTCTGCTGGACAGGTAAGGCCATGAAATGTTATTTTAAGTCAACTCAAAAAATTGATTGCTATTTGCAAGTTTAAGTAAAATTTTTAGATGCTGAATTTTGACTTTTATATTGAGGATGATATTTATACCTGTCTACTTGACCACCTTTTTGCAGACATTTTACCAGAGGCAGTACATATTTAAGGAGTTTTTTTTGCACTACCAACTCAGCTAGTTAGGATTATAACAGTTGGAATGAACAACTTTCTTTGTAATGTTTCTATATCGTCATGTTTTACAGTGAGTTTTGTCACATTTGTGAGAGAGGTGATTTAGGTAATAGATCTAGTAAATTTAATTTTAACTTTTATCATGATAAATCAACACAACTGAACAGCATATTTTTTTGTAGTATCAAATCCTAGCTTAAATTATGACGCCTACATATTTTTCTATTGCACTTACCATCTGTCCACAAAATAAATTTTGCACTCGAGAAAATAATTTTCTTACGATTTGTTGTTGCAGGATGTAGAATATTTCTACAGTGTTTTATGTCTATGGCATGTCGTTTTATTCAATTGAAATGTTTTCAAATTTGTGTCTGCTTATTTAATTCTCACTTTCAATAAGAAAGAAATATATTACTATGTTCCTGTAACATATCCAGGCTGCAGTAAATTCGTCTTTCACAAATTTTCCCCATTTCTCATGTCACTGGTTACGCTACCCTATTGTGTGTACCATGTACAGTATCAACTATTGAATCTTGCACTGCAACATACACCTCACTACTCCAACATCAATTATCTGCTTTAGGTAGTGACTCACAGCAACTATTTTACCAAACATTTACAATCATAAAACAATAAAATGCCAAACACTTCCAAATATCTGTACTCAAATACATAATAAAGAAATAGCGCTTTGAGAATGAGACATTTCTGCTCACAAAACCGAAATTAAAAATATTTTATGAATTTTCTTGAAATGAAACTCAAATGGAAAATAATGCCTAACAGCTTAGTCTTGGTGAAAGTTAAACAAATTGCATAAAATTCTAGCAAGCTATTCATTCTGAGAAAATTGTTGCAATACTAAACCAAAAATTTTCATGATTACCTATGGAGCATTTCCATTTTATGTAGTTATTTTAGTTTTAAAATAATGAAAACAAGATTTATAGACAAAACTTTCCTTCGCTGGTGCACTAAATGAATATTCTTTCAAATTCATCAAAACGGAAGATTTCAGTTTTATCACGACTTGTTTTGGTAACCAACCAAAATTCTTACCAAAACAAAAATGAATGTTGCAATTATTTATTTTCATTTCGGTTTACTGAATATTTGCACAACCCTAAAAATAAACAGTGCGGATCTATTCTGATTATACACAAGTAAATCTTAAAACTGCCTTGAAATCCTTACACATCACATACTATGACAACATGTACTCACCTCTATTGAAAGAGCATGTATTTTGTCCTGCAGCAGCTGATGCAGAGCTGTGTTAACCATGCGATGCCTCTGTCAACACACACCACGTATGACATATTATTGTCAATATGGGGGGGGGGGGGGGAAAGGAAATAACAAAAGTTACAACAAGAAACCAGAACCAACTCTCTTATTGTTCTTTACAATTGCGCACACGAAGATATATGCGCAATCAAGGAGAAGTCAGTAATAAGGCTGTTTCAAGATGAGCTGGAGAGCACTTATGTATAGGTGTTTCTCACAGTTTGTTAATAACCAAACAAAATAAAAGCAAAATCCTAATTCATAGTTCACACGATCAACAGTTAAACTGAGAAAGTGACCCTAAGCTTCAAGGTTTGTTGTTTAATGTAAGAAGCAGAAGAAACAAGCTAGCTAGAAGACCTGGAAACGACTTATGTGAGTTAAAACCTCTAGATATAATTGTGGTATCACAAACATGGATTAGCAATAAAATGACAAAGTATTTCAGTTTGCCACACTTTGTATTTCAGCATGCAGAAAAAACTACTGGTATAGGACGAGGGGTTGGCATGTATGTGCATAACTCGTGGTCTAGCACAGTACAAAATAAATATGAAAAATATCATTCCATTATGTCTGTTAACCTAAAAAGGAATTCTAGCGAGGTTAATGTTATTATTGTTTATAATCCAGACACAGATAATGTTAATGGGAGATTTAGAATTTGTAATCATAGAATCAATGTGTAAACCTACCTTTGTAATTGGCGGCTACACTCAGGGAAACAAAATTAGGAAATCAGTATTCCTTGTTGCTAAGCAGTCTAGGATTTCAAAACTGCAATACTATATTACCAACAAGAGTAACTGATAGCATGGCCACACTGATTGATCATCTACTAACCAACACCTACATTCACAATATCAAAATATTTAACTTCCCTATAGACTTTAGTGATCAAAATGCTATAGTATTTAATGTAATTTAAAAAACTGGAAAAATGAAGAGAGTTCGTAATCTAATGATATACAGTTGGTTATAGATTTGTTAACATTACACTTGACTGTTTATATTTTGATCAATTCAGAATTTATTATTTTATTTTATATAAATTTTGAGCCCTTCAGAATGTGGTCATCACAATATTTACAGTTCACTTATGATGTTCTTATTATTTATAACTAAATGAAACATGCGAATTTACTGAATTTATATTTTAAATATTGTTATATATTTATAATTTTATTTTCCATCGAAATGAGAGCTGAATCACGTTTGAATTACTACATATTTTAGGAAGAACTTTCTAATAGTTTCTACTCAATGCTATATATGGATAGCCAAAGAAGAATTATGTTCATTCAGTTTTATCTCTGTCTTGACGTAATGAATTTGAAAATGACAATGGTTTAATTTGCCTTTGTTGAGAGGAAGGCGTCTTTTAGAAGCCGAAAGAAGGCATTCGTATCCCCGGGGCCATTCACGATGAGACACCGTAATTTGTGCTGCTACACCAGGTAGAAAAATGGTAGAGATCGACGTCATGGATTCCGTTAAGATGACAGAGGTGCGGTCCCATTACCGGAAAAAAGCTAAACGGAGTTATCGTGGAAGAAACTCTGTAGATTACCAATTTTCGTGTGCTGGAAGACGTCGGCGGCCTGTACAAGGAGATGCCGTGGCAACCACCAGTCTGTTTCCGCTGACCAAACCAACCTGATACACCCTCTAGAAAGCGGAGGCAACCCAGCAAGAAAGCCACCTTATCGCCAGCGAGTTCCAGAGACTCGAGCTAGACGCCACCAATTCTAAATGCTGCGTCATTGACCGTATAATGCAATACCTTCGGGTTGTGCAATCCCAAAAACTTTAACCTACGCTCAGTTTCCTGTCAAGATGACACAGGGGCAGACGAGCCTGTTTGTAGCTTTGCTACACCTACAATCCTTGATTGTGCAATTCACATCAAGAGCAGCTGTAAATTGCCTGTAAAATTGTAAATAACTTCATGTACCGGGAAGAGCTGTCGCTTGCCACGCCGCAGCTGTCCACGGGAAAGGAGCTGTGACGTCTGTAAAATCAGTGCGACTCCAGTGTCATGTTAACCACGAAGATATCACAGATTTGGTGTGTATATCGAGACTTTAAAACACCACACACCATAAATTGTGTTTAATTAAATCAAACCTGTGAAATATTTTCTTTGCAATGTATAATGACAAATCATTTTTTTTTGCTATCAACGCAGCCCATCATTAATATAGAAATAAAGATTTGTTTTTTTTTCCTTGTTTGCAAATATAAGGGCCGATGTGTAAATAATGTGTCGAAATAATATTTAGCAACCTAGAGACTGGCATATGAGAGAAAGCATTGTTGATAGAAGAAAGAGAGTCATTGTTGAAATATGTTCAGTGCTGTATGTTAAGTCTATCCTATTTTTCTGTAAGTGATGAAATATGCAGTGTCATAAAACGCAGCCACTACACTAAATCCCTTAGAAGTGGACTGAGTCTAGAAGCACTCAGTTCACTACATCCCTTCGTTTGTTTTTAAATGAACACGTAATTCACCTGCTTTGACACACTAGGGAGCTTGGGTAGAGCTCAGATTACCTCCGTGTAGCCAACCACAGCACGGCAGTACATACAACTGAGGAGTGCAGGTTAGGAAGTGGCAAGTTATTGTGTGGTAGGATAATCTGTAAAAAGAATCCCACATGAGTCAAAACTATTCTGCGTGGAAATCGCTGTGAGATCAGGCTCCCACAGACTTTAAATTTCTTTATTTGGACTCTCTGCTTACATTCGGATAGTATTTTTTTGTATTTAAACCTATTATTTTCCTGGAAGCATATGCAAATGTCTGGTTTATACACATACACATGTTATAGCTGTTAGGTATTTGCTTGAGTTAACCTATACTGTTTGATTCTGTTTAAAACTTTAATGAACACTGAATTGTAATAATCAATTTCTTGTGTGATAATTATCAGACATGTGGTCATCATTTGGTTCACGAAACATAAGTTAACAGAGTTGAAACGCTGGTTTGAAGAGAGAAAGGAAAGTGAGATGTAATTATAATGTGATCTCCTTGTGTAGATAAGAATGTCATTGTATGGTAATAGGCCTAGGAGATTTGCCTGTGGTTTGGGCTTGTCTGAGGCCAGAATTACATCACAATTCTTTTGATTAATTGTCGAATCAGGAACGTCTTTGTTGTTGCCCGATTAAGACGCTCTTTCTTTCATCATGGCGTGATATGGACCTTTTGTTATGCGACTGCTATCCCCACACATTGAACGAAGTCAAAACAGTCAGTGCCATATGAAGTAGAGAAAATGTTGGCCGTCTGAGACGGCTTGCCTTCGCTGCGACGGGGGTGTGTTTGACGAGCTCCACGCCTCACGTCCATTGGGCGGGCCTACTGGTCCGCAAGTGAGGGTGCCGCGGGGCCGCTGCCGCCCACAAAATCTATGACCGCCTTCCCCTCCCTCGTACATCACCTTGACCATGTGACGCCAGCCTGCCAGTCACGCACCACCAGGGTGCCCTTCCAGGACTTGAGATATCGACGGAGGGAAGATCATTTTGTAATGTTCTAGATGATTTCAAATAAAATATAAATACAGGTGTCTTGCCCAGATTCGGAGAGACAGCACAGGGTTTTCACTTTGGCAGGAACTGCTGTTCCATCAACATTTGGGGGGGGGGGGGGGGGCATTGATGCCATTTTAGTTAAGTATGGTTTAAAGCAAAATAATTATATGTAACCTGCATATAGCTAGAGAGAGAAGTAATTTTGTAAAAATGTAAATTTTTGGGGAAGTTCTAAACAGAATTATTTTTGATACCTATATTATACTAAATGTAATAAGTGGGAAAAGCATATTTTTATATAACATTATCATGTGGCCACTCTGTGTTTGAGTTTGTTGTAGGTAACCACAACGTTAGGAGGTAAAATCAATACGTTAGTACTTATGTGTATAGGAGTGACTGGTGTAGGGCAATGGTATGGTACTTGTATGAAGATCAATCTCCACTCTGGACTGTCCAATACTGTCGTGTCCCAGTACCTGATTAAGTGTACCGCAGTGTATGAGAGCAGTACCTTCTGTAGGGAAGTACACAAATTAATATAGCAAACATAGTTTGATTGTCATTGGGCGCCTTTTTAACAAGTATGTTCATATACAAACCTTTGATGCTTGTGTGATGGGAGCACACTTAAATGTACACACAATGTATACACCATTGTAACATAGCAGTGAAAAAATAAAACAGTATTACTGCTGAGTAACAGAGATATGTACTCTATTTGGCTGGAAACTCTGTTGGCCAGCAACATACACATCTTGGCAGCATCATACTTCCCATTTCTTGTACTCCAGAGAATATTTCAAGGACAGTGTGTCAGGATATTTAACTGATGATTCTCAAATCAAATGTTTGATTGCCTTGTATGAATGACCAGAACAAAATTAGACCCTAAGCTCTGCGAGTTGAGAAGTAAGATATACTGCCCTTTTACATGAACTGAATTCCATTGAATAACCTGACTACTGTAGGTTCATGTAAAACTTGCTACAACCCAGTGTTACAGGTAGTTTACCAGAAAAAAAAACCCATTATTCTAACTGGTCGTTTAATTGAAATTAAATCTCCTTTTAAATATCAACAAAATTATACACTTCGTTGCATTTACCCTGAGCCTGCATTCAGTACTGCTGCTATGCACTGTCGCTAATGAACAATGAAGAAATCTCATTAACCAAGTTTTTACTACGAACTAGTCAGTGGTAGAGTTTGTTACATACCTTTTTTTACAGGGCACACTCTCTGGGTAAAATCCAGAGTGATGTTTAGTCACTTTTAAAAAGATTTTGTAAAAGGATTTCCTATGAAACTTTATTAGTCCACAACTTTTACTTTAGGCCTGGATACCAGCCACTGCCATTATTGTTGCATTCAGGGTAGGCTTTTACTTATGTTCTTGAAATACATCAGGCCTCTTCTTATTACTGCCTATCCATACAAAACAACTTTGACAACTGTTCTGAAGCACTTTCAACAACTTTCATTTTGTCGCACACAATGATAATATGAAAGGACGTCTGCCCTAGCAGGTCCCACCTCGGTAAAGCCTTAACCCTGAGAAACAGTTTCCAACAGAATCAGAAACAAACTTCCAGAATTTCATCACCTTTCCTACACATCCAATCACACACAGATCTTCTAAAAGATTCTATCTAAGATTGGGATACGCTCACTCTCAACACATGTCAAGATCAGCTGATCTTAGGGACGTGACCACAAAATAAACAAACTATGACGCCAGTGACATCGCTTACCCAATCCTCTGACTTTAAATTCCTGCTCATACTTGCTAGTACTGATGTACAGGCAATTATTACGAAAATGCAAATTTAAATAAACATTTTAAAATAAATAATTACAGTACTTTTAATGTAAGTTACACCTAAAAATAAAAATAAAATATTATTTTGCTGACTTACATTCAAAACTTAACAAATGCTTTCAGCACAACTTGAAAATGGTGGAAAATATAGAGTAACAAAAATATAATATATTTACATATTGCCGTTTATATCATATCACAATATAAACATAACATAACCTCAAAGTAGAGTTAACATTACATTCAATATAAACGATCTTTCTTTAAAAGGTAAACAAATGAGAATAAAGGAATAAATATATATGAAACATACATTAAATACGCTCTGTGAATAAAAAAAAGTAAACAATAAACACACAATATAAACAACTTGTAAACTACTGGAGGAAAAATAAATAAACTCTGACGCTATCTGAAATGCTTCAACGTTTATTAATTGTAAAATTTTGGGGAAAAACTATGTAAATGGTCATATTTTGATAAAAACCAAGGCAACAAATATTTTTCAAACCTGTTCACTGGAAGCAACCCAAATCCCTTTTTGAGATAATTCCCCCCCAATGATGTCAAAAAAACGGATTTCCAACTTAAAACACCTACATTCAGGAAGCAACTGAGACAAGGACCTCTTCCTGTATGTGTTGGCGAACACAGTCACAGTTACACGGTCCCGAGTTTGTTGTAATTTTCTCAGGGCCGCCACTGTAATAGTAGCATGGAGAGAGTAGCGAGTTGTTAAGGCATATTTGTGAAGAAGCCCTCAGTCAATGTAGCTAGATTTTGAGCGCTACAAGAAACGACTCAATCGGCCTACAAAAAATGGTGAGACCGATGCCAATCATTGATATGTACTTAATCATGTGTATGAGTAACATATAACGTTGTTAACATTTACCGAGAACTATCTACAGATGCTCTAACAGATTTCAAAAACTTTGAGAAGAATTTTGATTGAATTACTAATGCAATGAATGCTAAAAGAGTTATGTTTTATTGTACAGGGTACAGCTTAATCTTTGTCCGAAATGTTGGTAAAGTCCAGAGGCCATAAAGTTTGCGATACTCTGAGCCAGTCTTATTGGCCTGTTAATTGAGAAACCAAGTGTTCAGAACATGCTTGACCAAAGACTTATGAGTCGTTCTATTTTGCATGTTGTTTGAGATTATGCGAGAGTTGATTGAAATTCATTTGATTAATTGCAACTTAATCAGAAACACTAGTATTTATTGGCTAGTTGGAACAATGTTTTACTTTTTGCAAATTTTATTTGATTTGCAACACACAATCTTAATCTTAAGAAGGGTTTTGTTTTATTTGCAAGTGACTGAATTTAGGCATGTTAATTATGAACAGTTTTATCAGTTCTCATTTCCAGTGTTATGTTTATGTATGTGAACTGCAGTGATTCTTGTTTGTCATTCTACGGTTTTGTTTTGTGTATTACATTGAAAGTGTCTTATGTCTTATTCGCCTATAATCAAAAGAAACATTTTAATAAATTAGAATGAAACAAGTTTTTCGTATATGTGAACTAACTACCTTTAAGGATAATGATAATTTAATTCTGAAACCACTGATCTCTTCAAATGCATGGAACACATGTTGATGAATCTCTAAAACAATTTTCAATTAATGGCACAGCTGGGTATTTTTTATTTAATATAGACTATTCTGCGTTAATTCTAGGGCAGAAAGTCTGGTGCTCAACTAATGTCTTACAAAATATGTTTGTAATTACAATTAGGCTATCCTACTACAGTTCTGATACTTTCATAGAAATTGTCTTAACCACTTGTAGGCTGTCTCAATGAGGTGGTAGTGATGTGAGTAGTGGTATAGCCCATACCACCACAGATGTGAGTAGTGGTATAGCCCATACCACCACAGATGTGAGTAGTGGTATAGCCCATACCACCACAGATGTGAGTAGTGGTATAGCCCATACCACCACAGATGTGAGTAGTGGTATAGCCCATACCACCACAGATTGGCACCAATGTTTCTACACATTGTATCTTTGCTAAGTGATTCCACCACATCACGTTGCTTGCTACAGCTTAGCTGTTTTAATTGTGAATAATAATATGTTTAAGTAGTCCGTGAATGAAAGAGGCAGCGACACAATCGCTCTGGTTCCCTCACTTCGCAACAAAAGAAAGAAAACCAAACAAGAAAATACACTGTAATTTGAGATGCAAACAAATAAAAGACGACGAGCTTCGCCTGGCACCATCAGGATTCCACTCGTTTCCCTTTTTTTCCTAGAAGCGAAGATGAGATAGGATTAGTTTGCATGTATCGGATAGAGAGAGAGCATGTCTGCTGTCGACGCAGTTTGTAAGAAAAGGACGTGAGCACCGAACCGAGCAGGTCCGAGAACAGTGTACCTGTGCGGGCTTTACCATTCTAACTACCGTATTTACCCGAAAGACAACTCCTTCCTAAAAAAAATATTTTTGAGGGAAAAATATTTAAACCTGATTTCATTACTGCCTCTGTACGTGCTGAAAATATTATTTAGGCTAAAAGTATTTTTGCATGAATTTATGACAAACCCTTCAAGAAAAAATGCTATTATATGAAAAATGATACATTTTATTTACTTTTAAAGAAAAGCTAATCACGTCCTTTTCCACTGCATCTTGGTGTCAAGAAAAGGAAGTGTTCCCTGAACTAGGAAGACTCGGCCGGGACACACACCCATGCAGTGACCCTTGACAGCGATGCATGACTTGCAACATGCACTGCGCTTCCATGCTAAGTGTTGGAATAGAGTGACAGCTTTGTTGACGGCCCACACGTGGTTTGACTGAAACAAGGACGCCTGCCTTACCTTACCAAAGTAAAGAGTGTATATTCATTTTCTATAACCTACTCCAAACGCCGTGGGTTGAAGGAGAGGGTAAAAAAAAAATTATATTGTCCTCTGGGCACCTGCAGGAGCTAACCACTGACTTGCTCACTTCATCGAATAAACTCTATCCTAGAGAACGAGCACAGGCATTACATCCTACAACGCATTGTTATTATAACAACTTTACTGTGTAAAGAAATCAATACAAAGCCACAGACATGCATGTATTTACAGTCCCTGAATAGAGTAATGCTCTCAGGGACTTCTATAAATAAATTAAAATTTTTTTAAATACAAATCAAAAGTTTTTTTTTCCAGTAAATATTTAAGTTTTATTTTTTTACTCCCAAAAAATTGTGAGACCTGCACTGTGATCCTATATGCATCAAAACTGGACAACAACTGAATTTAGCATCTGCTGCAGTTAAAAAAAGATAATTTACAACAAGTGTATTCACCTGAATGAGTTTCTTTCCTTCAAACTGGTCTGAAACCACCACCACCTTGAAATGCATCTCGGACTCTTTCGGGACATTGTGTTTGTACGACTCATTGACAACATCCAGGTGAGACGGTTTGAGCATGCTGGTCAGCAGTCGCCTTATTTCTGTTTCAATAGGCTTATTGAACGGTGCACTCATAGCCGGGCGTATCGTCGACAGCTTCCTGAGCTTCAGCACATATGCAAACATGCACACGCCAGAGCTGAAAAGTAAAACACCATCACAATAACTCTGTTCTTGCATGAAATTTGAAATACATTTGAAGACGAGTCCCACCACAAAGTAAAGAACAATACGGCAACATAAAAATGCTTCCTTTAAATAATGAGCACAAATATACTTTTATCAAAATCTATATTTTGTGGAGGCTGCAGTGACAAGCAGCTACGGAACTCGCATCCCACCAAGGTGAACCAAGTTTGATTCCTGGCAGGGTCGCGATCAGATTTGTGCTAACAAGCATATAGTAACAATTCGTTACTTTAGTAATTGTTACTGTGCTGGAACTGAAGTAACGAATACCATTTCTTAGACATACTCGTCACTCTAGTACATATTCACGAAGGTGTGTCTGGTCGATATTGTGCACGTTTGGCCAGATTTATAACAGAAAAACAAAGTGAATATGCAGTATAAAAGTAGTTATCGTAGTTCCTCTCCTCTTGGCAATACAAGGCTCAAGGAGTGGGCGTAAATAACAGGTCTAGGGGAGAGATGTGGGCGTGACGAGGTAATCCATTTTGATCGGGCGTATTCAGAAACTTAGTAACCTAGCATGCCTTGCAAAAGTATTGAAGTTAACAATATTTTTATTTGGACTTACGCGTGCTCTGAATATCTATAAACCAGTCCAAGTAAGTGTTATATAATGCAACCTCAGTGATGAGAAACAACTTGTGAAGTGTTACAGAAATACACAAAAGTAAAATATTTACGGTTTTACAAAATAAATATAAGGTGGTTTATGACAACAGATGTGTAAATAAATGAAAATAATAGTGAGGATACTACACACATTATTTTTATCAATAGGTACAGAGAAAGGATTACGACAATGATCCACGTGGCCACACCATAAAATCAAAAGTTTCTCAGTTCCTGAAAAACTTATCATTTTGAACAAAAATTATAAGTACATTAACCTGTCTAAGACTTGTTAAGCAAAAAGCATTCGTTGAGTTAATTCTGCTACACATACATATTTTCATTCTTGGTGAAAGAATGTGCTTAGCTTACGATCTTTTAGTAACAACTAATTAACTGTTCCACTGATCACTGCCAACGCGTCTTCTTCAGAAAATCCAGTAACAACCGCCCAAACATCTCCACTCCTTTTATTAGACGTACAAGCATCTTGGCCACCTGGAGGGATTACACAAACCAGAAGGAAGCACGATTACGTACTGGAACAAGTGTGTTCTGCACATCCTTTGCAATCTGCAGCTGTGTACGTAAAGGCCTGTCTACAATCAGCCGTTCCTGTGGATGTGGACATGTCCGAAACTCGGCGTCAAGTGACATCACGTTGACGCCGTCCGAATATGGTCTACAAATGCATTATCCTAAGTGAGATTTCAGATTTGGACCCAAGGTAGCAGTAAATTTTGCTTATTATTTGTTGTTATGTAGCGATGTTTAAATTTGCTGAATTATTGATTACTTAATGTTTACTAAATGCCCCAACGATTATATTATAAATAAATTTGCCAACTGACATCCAAGTTTTATTATCTACATTTACATTCTAAAAGTTTTAGCCTTCAAATAAAACTGTCAGACAGAACAAATACATCACTAATTATTTATTAGCATTTCATCACATTTGTATTGAGAAAGTCCACCTTGCACATACAATGTTTACGAAGTTAACGCAAACATTCAACGGTAATTCATAAGGGGATTATGTACGTGAACATTTTCTGTGAAATCGTCCTTTGCACATAAACATGTATCTCGGTAAATAAAAGTCATTGAAATAAGACTTTTTGACAGAAAGGATAAAAAAAACTATTGTCTATATACCTATTGTTTTACTTTTGTCATACTCAGTGAACTCTTGAAGAAAAAAATTTGTGAAAGTAGTCAAATATCACATTTTTAAAGCTTGCCAATGCAGTTTCCTTAAGCGGAAAGAGAAAAGTACAATGATACTGACATACATTAGGTACAGCGTTACGAAGGAAACACTGCACACCTTGCACGTAGGAGCAATGAGACACTAGGCATGCGTGTTAGTGTCGCCCGTATCGCTCCCTCGCTTCTTGACCTTGGATACACAGGTATATAATACCCTTAAGAGTAGGGGCTTTTCTGGAAAAAAAATCTCGATAAGTGGTATAATTCCACTCTACTAATTACACAGAACATAAATTTACTAGGGGCATCAATATTTAAACAATAGAAACCGCAAAAACGATAGTGGGGAGGGCTATGAAGATCAGGGAAATTGTGGGGTAAAATGGGTGAAAAATATGTAAATAATGTAATATATATTCACGAAAAAACATTAAATTGCAAACAAAACTGAACCAAACATTAACTAGACAATATTACCAATACAAGCTACAAATACAATAGTGAGGAGGGCTATGAAGATCAGGGAAATTGTGGGGTTAAAAAAATACAAACATGTTTTCATGAGAGAATATTACAGTAATATTAGAAATAGTAAAAAAAAAAAAAAGTTAAATTGCAAAAAACACAAACATTATTTCTCAGTGTAAATAGGCTACACATGACAATAATTTATGGGGAAACTCCAAGCTTTGCTGATGTGTGATGCTTCGCGTCACCACAAAAAAAATTGCAGGTGTGCCTTGAATCACTTTTTTAGGGATTTACTCCCCTGCTGGCACTGGGACTCTGCGTCAGTGTATAATGTATGCCTACGCTTGTACAGTATTTTTTGCAATTTAACATATTTTCGTCAATATTAAATTATGTACATATGTTTCACTCCACAATTTCTCTGATATTCATAACCCTTCCCACCATCATTTTTGGGGTTTCTATTGGTCAAATGTCGATGCCACTAGTAAACTCGTAATCTGTATAATTATACAACTTTCAGAATTTTCCCCCCAAAAACTTCATTTAATTTAGTCAATACACATCAAATCACTCGCCATTCATACTGTGTATACGAATACGCACTCCACAACTTCTGTCCATTTGATCACCACACATATATTATAATTTACCTTTTCCCTTGCTATAATAGCATAAATACACTTGTAATGTCACGCAATTATAAGATTTAACACTTCAAACAACATGAATTGCAATTAAAACATGTGTAAATCCAAAGCCTCAAACAGGACCGGTGCAAACCAGCATCTGGCAATTTCCCACAATCCATCTGACAACAACACAGTCATGCCCAGTGTATTGAATATATAAGTGTATACCACCATGTTATTAAAATCAAAATGGCGGTATGCATCTCCTCCAAAAAAAATACCATCTATGAACGAGGCTCTATCATCTGAGATATGAATATTTATTCTACTAGAAATAAGTTTTATCCTCTCGTCAATATAGACCAGGTAAGCCACGAGTAATTGACCAGAAGTACAAATAGTTCCGACACTGTTCCATACCTGTGTTATTGACCTGTAGTTTATACAGGTGCGGTGCTATAAATATACCACGTAAATAACATTTTACGCATTAAATCTTTGTTGCAAACAGTCTTCTTACATGTAAAGCAACTAGGAGACCCTATATAAAATATTTCTACATAAATTAAAAGTGTTTTATTGTATTAACACAGCTTTGTTGACAACCCTCTTCCATACCACATTTTATTTATTTTTACAGAAAACTACTTGAAGGCCCTTCCAAAATTCCTAGTAGTTATGATTACTAATTATCATATCTAACATATCCAGGTATTATTTTTCCGATTATCGAAATAGCCCCTTTTCTTAAGAATTGCTGTTCAATTTTCCGAATGCTTCAACTTGGGGGCAGTGCCATGACGTCAGAGGGTCACGTGCACCAATCAGCACATCCTTGTCTCGACAGGTTGGGATTGCGTGAGAGCCCCGGGAAGGTGAACGCGACACAAAGATTGTCTCTCAAATAACCAGCATCTGAAATCTTACTTCCACTCTCACACTCCTACTTGCTATTGACGAGTATTATTTTTGTGTGTTCATTGTTTTCATTCAATTGAAATAAACAATTTCATCTTAATCCTTATAAATGTGGCTATTATTTTTATACCGATTAAATAAAACTTTCATTGCAATGCATGTTGAACATGACATACAACACCAAACTCATAAATTATAAAGAAATATTTTCTAACTATTGCAAAACATTAACTTACAGTAAAAAATGGTTTGTTCGTTCGGCATCATGTGGATGACGACTGTGTTCGAATATAAATAATCAAACAATATCCCGAAAGCAAGTATAGAGCATGCATCGACAAACTCGCAACACGCACACGTGCACTCTTAAAATAACATTAGAGTGAGAGTGTGCGGGTGTGAATATATTTATCATTTGGCACACAGCCAAAATCTACAATATGCTACAAAAAACATAACATCACTGAAAGAGATTCCAATAAAAAACTAGATGCAGCGATCAAATTTATTCAAATACCGTTACTATCATAGAAGGAAATTATGACATCTGAAAAATAAATACGAAAACAAAACCTTTCTTGCTTCATTACAACACTACCGTACTTACAATACGCAGACTTTACTTTATCCAAATTATAAAGAGTATGTAGTCATACTATAATTACTTTTAGTTTTTTAAACATTACCATAGACACAAAAGGTGTTACTAGATTGGTATCCCGTATGTTAACATATTTGACAGAGTAAGCTGTGCGGTTGCAACGTTTTGTGGCAGATCCCTGTACTAAAACAAATGGCGGCTGGTTTACGGCACAAGGTAAATGCAAGATTAAAGTTCGTATTTTGCCAGTGACTGACTCAAAACCCATACACAATTGAAAACTTTAACATTTGACTTTACGTTTGCTTTCCTACATGTTTCTTATGGAGCTTGACACAATGGAACTGTTAAAGGTAAGAACAAGCACTCTTGGCTTTACGATTTCCAAAAGTTGAAATTAAAAGTAACCGCAATTTTGCCGACAATCTAACAAAGTTAAGTGGAAAGTAAGTTATTCAATCCTAGGGCGATTTTAATCTCGGCATATTACACAAAGCTCGTCTTAAATAAAATAAATGTCTAACAAATTTAATGTGAAGAATAAATATATTAATTTACAACTTTTAATAAAATAAATAAATGAGTTTTCTGTGTGGAAAAATAATATTTTAAAGAAATTTTTAGACTATTAAAAAAAAAGCAAGTAAAATACATTCCTGGAAAAAATAATGATTTTAAAACATGATACACTTTTTTTTTTTTTATGAAGCTCGCAAAACCGATGTTCAATTGTCTGAACTCTGACTTTAAAATATTGTACTGTGTGTTGGTGGTTTCGTCAAAGGAAAGGAAACATAAAGTCAAATGCTAAAGTTTCCTATTGTGTAAGAAGCTTCGGTTTGTGCTGAGCCACAAGGTTATTCGTGTGGTATGCTTTTTCTACTACATGAGAGCAGGTGATATTTTTCACTAGCCGAAAAATAGCTATAACAGCAGTTACTCTCACCAGGACGAAACGAACAAGTAACATGAGTAAAATAATATCAAAAATATTTAAACGAAATTGTATAATAAAAATTTTGGCCACTCAAAATACTTACTTCCGAGGATAAATGTTTATAAGTTATTTATATTTCCCTCTGCACTATTTCAGGATACCCAAACATAGTCCCTTCTTCAATCTTTTGTTTTGTTTTATTGCAAACATAAGATCTTTTTGTAATACATAACTGTACGAAGATATTGGACAAGTCATATACAGTATACAAAGTTTATACACTGGTCATAGTAAACACACACACACATATATATATATCAGACTACATAAACACACATAACATTTTTTCCTCAAAATATGACCAATCCTCCTCTAACATGCTGTGGGTATCGTCGTTTTGCTGAAACAGAAGAAAAAGGAAACAAGAAAAACCAGAACAAAAATGGGTACAAAAACATGTTATGCAATAATTTCTTAATACATATCGTTTAACCATTCATCAACACTATACAATGCTAGTTTTGAAAAAACACTTTCCACTGTTTTTAAAGAGTATTTGGACAGAGAAGCAAATTTCTTGAAGGTGTTGTGGTAGCAATTTGAAAAGTTAGCTACCAAGTGACGAGTGTCACGAAGATCATTTGACAGCCTCGTCAATTTGAAGTGCGCAGTTGCGATGCTCATACGACGAGCGGAGCAAAGAGTGCAGTGCAGTGCAAGTGTGGACGCAAAGCAACGCAAACTTGAACACATGAAGTCAGACCATCTGCTGCAGCATAGTAAAAAATATAAAATATATCATGTTTTTCAGTGATATCTTTTATGTAGAGCTTTGCGTGTAATATGTAAACATGGGCGTTCACATGTTTACGTTATTTAGGCAAGGAAACAACTACAGTGAATTTCGGAGTAAGTAAAGTTTGTTTTTCAGTGTTCTATTATGTATCATTCACAATGTGTGCCATCCTTACCTCATCCACCCAAATATAAACAGTGTTACATATGAAATGTTATTTTAAAGAATTATTTATGCATTTTTCAGCCCAAGGCAAGGAACGCAAAGGGTTATTATGTATTTTGCAATGTTAAGAAAGTAGATCCACTTGGCCTACCAAACACGGCCGGCTCGCCACAGCATGCAGTCAGTCAGCTACGAGCATTTTGGGGGTGAGGTTGCATGTTACCACAGCTCGGATGTCGCGCGGTCGGACAGCACTGTTCTTTAGTTGCCCGAGACACCACCCTCCTCTTCACCAGTTCTTCCATTGCCTGGTGAAACTTAAAAACTTGCACATCATTTTTATCGGATTCGTGCCATCTTTACAGCATTACCTCACCAGTAGGTTAAAGCAGTCAAGTGTGATTATATATGTAAAGTGTAGGTATGAGAGCCTTGGTAAATAAACTGTACAATTTACGCATTGAGAACTGTTCATGTGGAAATTATTTCGTGACCTTCTAGCTCTTCAGGGAATGAGCCCTTAGAATAGCCGAACCTTTTTCACCCAGTGTCTTAATATGTATTTTCTTTATTAGTTATTGTGCAAGTATCTTGTGTGTAAATGTAGGCATGTGACTAGCCGACAAGTCACTGCGTCAACTTAATCGTCAAGCTTTTGTATGCCACAATATTACGTAACATGTGTGTGTGAGCAGACCCGAACAGGCCACTGCGCACTATGCATTTCGAATAATTATATGGCGCATTTGTAAGGCGCAGCAGTCCAGGATGGCCTTGGTCGGTGGCCGAACGACCCTGGAGGAAACCGCATCTCTACCGACTCACACAACATTGTCCACGACATCTGGAGCTTTGAGTAAAATAACCTTCAAAATTTCACCGCTCCTTAAATCCTACCTTAAACCACTGAGGCACCACGGTGACACGTCACAAGGTAGGATGGCCCTTTCTGGGCAAGTTTTAATTTAACAGAAGCCACGTGTAAGTTTTCTTTACTCTAGTGTTATGCTTATACAAGGACTCATTTTTCTGTAATAAATGACAGTTTTTAGATATGAATACAAGTACTTAAAATGTATACTACCAAGCAAATTTTAAAATGTCTGAGCTATTGAAAAGAGGTTTATACAAGTCTGACATTCTATTGCCATTAATTATTCTTACAGCTCTCTTCTGAAGTGACACCACAACACATGAAGGAATGAAACTATGCTAAATATACAATTTTTGCTGTATTTTTGTTCAAGACCTCTGCAACACTGTGCAGGACGAAGCACGCTGAAATTAGTTTCGGTAAAATATACGCAATATGAGATTTCCAGTTAAGTAAATTGTCTACTTTTAAGTCAAGAAACTTAACCACTGCAGTTTCATTAATTTTGTATCTGTTACTGCTAATTAATTAATGTGTTTTCTGTTCTTTGTGTGGAAATTCGTAAGATATGATTTATCTAGGTTGAAATTTAATTTGTTTGGAGTAAACCATGCATTTGGCTCTGTAGATGTTGTTTCTGTATTTTTTTGTGTAAGAAAATTTACTGAGTCTCTAGAAACTAAGATGCTAGTATCATCTGCAAATAAAATTGGAGTGGTTTCTGGAGTTAAGGCGCATGGAAGGTAATTTATATAAACTAGTAAGAGTAGGGGCCCTAATATTGATCCTTTTGGGACCCCATTCTTGATTTTTCCTGGTTCAGAGGAAAATGATGTAGTTTTTCCTTTGATCTGCACTTGTTGTTGTCTTTTTGAGAGGTATGAGCTTATTAATTTATTTGGTGAACCTGTGACTCCGTAATACTTTAATTTTTCTATAAGTATGATTTACACAGTCAAATGCTTTAGAGAGGTCGCAATACATTCTATTAGTTGGCATGTTTTTATCAAGTGCATTAAGAATGCTATTTGTTAGTTTAAAAATTGCATTATTTGTAGGCGTGTTTTTCCTAAAGCAAAAACTGGAAATTTGACAAGATTTTGTGGTTATCAAAATGTTGTAGCAACCTCCTGTAAATTAGTTATTTAATTACTTTTGAAAAGGATGTAAGAAGTGAGATGGGTACATAATTGTTTACTTCGGTCTTGTCTCTTTTCTTGAACGATGGTGTTACCATAGCACATTTGAGTCTGTCTGGAAACAATCTTGTATTGAGGATATCATTACAAATATGGTACAATGGAACACTGGATTTTAAAGCACATTGCTTTAATAATCTACAGCTAATGCCATCATAGCCGCTAGATAATTTTGGTTGTAAAGAATTGATTGTTTTATCCACTTCTTTTGGAGTTGTGTTTGTAAAATGTATTCTATTGTATACATTGTAGCATAGGACTATGGTTTCTATCTTGTTTAAAGTTTTTCCAAAATCATGTTTTCTACATTTAAATAGTATGAATTAAATGTATCTGCGACTAATTTAGGGTCTGTGGATATGCAGTTATTTACTTTTAAGGTTACAACTGGACATTGCTGTGTTGTGCTTTATGTTGTTTTTTTTTTACAATATTCCACATAGTTTTTATTTTGTTTTGAGAATTCTTAATGAGGATACAGAAAAAAAATACTTTTTTTGCTGATTTTATGACCTTACTCAAAATTTTCAGTATTTCCTGTTACGATTCATTGTGTCAGGGTTCCTGCTGGTTCTGGTAGTCTTATATAGTTTTCTTTTGTTTTCGCAGTAAATTTTTATTCCTTTGGCGAGCCATAAATTTGTCTTTGGATTTTTATTACTGTGCATTAGTCGGGAAGGGAAACATTTATCACAACAATGTTGACCACTGATCCCTGCTGAGCTCACTTTTGAATTGTAACACATTTTCCACTGAAAAATTTTGTATTTTCTTATAAGAAATGCTTTTGGAGGAAATTTTCATGGAAGACACAACTAATATTTGTGCATCATGTTGATAAGCCATCTATTATTGCGAGATAGTGGCACTCTGCAACTGTATTACTATCAATGAAAATGTTATCAATTGCTGTCACACTGATTCCTTCTATTCTGATAGCACAGTTTACTGCAAATTTAAGGTTGAAGGTACTGAATACACTATCGAGTTCAGTTCTTTGATTGCTTTCTTTTAAATAATCATTGTTAAAGTCTCCACAGAGTATAATTTCCAGATTGGCTCTGTAAATGCCTTTAAGATTTGCTTCAATAAATTTTTAAGAAGTTACTAAAGTTGGCAGAAGGGGTTCTGTATATAGTGAGCACCCCCCTTTTTTAATTTGTCAGTCATTACTTCCACATAACTGCACTCAAACACTTGATCTTTGCATAACAAGAGTGTGTCATTTCTAAACATTAAATAATTTTTGATGAAATTTTAATTTGCTTAGCAGAGGATTCAGTTAAATGTGTTTCTGTTAGACATAATATTTGTACATTCAAATTCCGTTCTGCAGATAATTTGTCCAAGCACAAAGGAAATCCTTCGATTTTGCTTATTAAACCTCTACAATACTGATGAAATAATTATAAATTATTTTCATTAAATATAGTAGATTTTTTAATATTTGCACAATTATTGAATATTTCTGGTATTGAGTGTGAAAGTAAAACTTCTTTGTTACATGAACTAGGCCTTATGGGCATGGGATTCTTTAGCCTAAAAAATTCCCATGGTGTCCAAAGATTACCTTGATATTTTGAATAGAAGCATAGTCTGTAATAATCCTACTAACAACAAGGTCAACAAGTTTGCCCTTTCCAGCACGACTCGGATGCAGACCATGTCTCGTGTTGTCAGCCCTGGTTATTTCCTCTAGACCAATCACACCAACATGGCTTAGTCAGACCTTGCACAATGCTTCACGGCAGTGTTAGCTTGACACGCTGCGCTGCCAGAGGTGCTGGTGGTGTTTTTGTGTCCCGCCTGAGAGCAGGTGGGGACCAGGAACTGATGATGTGTCCAGCGTCACGTTCGGTGTAGAGAACGATTGTTGATGGGGGTCGTACAGCCGACTGCCTACAGCGACTCTGGATACGCGGTAAATATGAAGGAGAGATGAATGAATTTAACCGTTATATTACGTAAAGGTAAAATATTGCCTATGGGCGCAGCTGTCGGCCACTTCGCACGCCTATATTACTACTGACTGAAGTTACCCTGTTTAAGGGAGGCAGACCTTGTAAATGCAAAACACACTGAAATACACTTGAAAATTTGAAGGCCGCAGTACACGATGAACTCAGGAGAGTTATGCAATAAATAATGTATAATTATGGTATGACTGTTTTATTACCGTAAAGGTACAACGGAATGTTACTGCACCTGTTAATGCGTACCTTAGTTAAGTGGACCCGGCACTCTGGACCTGCCGGTGGTTGCTACTGCTGGAAAATAAGGCGTAGGCCGTTGATTGTAATTATGTGAAACGCGTCCCGTGCATGAAGTCCTCATATGTTACATCAGGATGCAGGGAAACCTACCTTCGGCTAAATAAAAGTACTAAAAAGGTCCTTGAATTACATTAATTATGGATATGAAGAAAAATGCAGCCTATATTAAATTTCCGAGGTGGGTACACGGAGTTTACCGCCTGCCCTGCCGGTTGTCTGGAGTGCTGAAGTCTGACTAACGACCTGGCATCGGTTTCGCCACACGTCCAGCGAATCCGGCACCAAAATTAAAACATGAAAAAAACAAAACTTAACGAATAACATGATAAGTGAAATTGATGTTGTACATAATTAAGATTTGTAAACTGAAACACATTGGTGACATACACCTGAATGCCGGAGCCCCAGATATGGCTAAGAATGTGACGTCAAGAGAATGTCACCCCACTTGAAGGGTGATATTAAATTTAATGATGCCTCAGATGGCTGATTCTTGATAGATGATTACATGTACACTCTTATAATTAACATTTTAGAATCGGCATGTGTCATTATGGAATTAATTTCAGGAATGTGTATGAATGTGACGACACACGGATTTCATAACTAAGGGCGGAGATACAACCTGTTTTCTTTGGAATGTTATCGATTCTCTATGCTGGAGCGGGCGGTTTCCCTAGTGAGTTGTGGTGTAATCACTGTTAATTATGCTTAAAAATGCTCCTACTAATTAATGCTGCTAGGGATCCAAGTCGTGGGAATAAGCGATGCTGCTTACCCCAGTGTTCCCTCCAATGGCTGTTGCATTTAATGGTTGTGACTTCATGGGACACACTCATTTTGGACACATATCCATTCATCACGAGAGTTACCTCTTGTGATGAATGTTAAATACTAAGACCCAGGGCCACGAGTTACAGGGCGGCAAGAAAAGTGTAATGCCGTTCTTGTCGACCTGCACTAATAGAGGCTGCGACCTAATGTCCATCGGTCAAGTGTTGCTGTAAGGTTAATGCGTCTGCGATGGAACAAAGGGGCACAAGAGATACGTGGACCTCAGGAACACGTCAAGCTGTCTGCACCTTCCTTTGTAAGAAAGGCTTGTCATGGCATTGCAGTGTCTCACAGACCAAAAAATTGGTGTGACTGGTGGCCCTGGCAATGTTGTGGATGTCTGCTCCAACTGAATAGTTTTTGTCCCGATCAATGCTGTTGCTTATTCCCCCAACAAAAACAACCTTATCTGACTTGCAAAAGTATTTACTTAAACTACTTACAATTACTGCCACACTGCCAAGGCTTGAATTAGGTTCACAAAATGTGATAATGTCATAAATCTCACCCAGTTTGTCTTTGATGCACTCTCCTAGGCCTCCTGGGTGACTGCTTCTGAGGATTAGCGCTTTCCTCTCGTGCTTTGCTGGGTATTTGGGTGCTGGGAGGGGGATGAACTCAACTTCTTATTACTGCATGTCTGCGAGGACAGCAAAGCTATTGTTACAATGTATTGTTGTCTCGTGGTCCAGTGAACTGACAAGTGGTGGGAATTTGTAAAAAATCTATAATCATTCCAGGCATTTTTAGAGACTGGCGATTCAGAGGATGAACAGATGCCTCAGAGTAACTCTCTATTCTCCCTTGTTACTGCTATAAGCTTGCTGACAGTTCTTGAGTGTTCTGATTTCCAGTGTTTAATTTCATCTTTAATTCTTTCTAGTTCTCTCTCTTTCTGTTCTACTTGCTCCTGAAACACAATAGCAAGCTGTTTTGCTTCGTCCAGCTTCTCCTCAACATGACAATGAAAACACTTCCAGTCACCCTCTGGAACAACTTCGGCATTAACTTTGGCACAAGGATCTGCAAAAAATCCAATTTCTATTTGGAATTGTCATTCTCAAGCTACTTAAAAGTTTATATATTAATTTAGGCATCCATTTTTTTCCACCTTTCTCATATTGTTATTTCTGCTGTACCTCGGCGAGCAAGAGCAGAAATAGCTGCTTTTTATAGCACAAATAGCAATTGCTACTGCCAACCGAACAGCATACAAAAATGTTCTTCTGGTAACACGAACCCCAAATAGCATAAATTGCGCTAACTAGCAGAATAGCAAACTACACGAACATATTTACAGTTGTGCCTCACCAGCAATAGTTGTTAATGTATAATCTTCCTTTTTTTTTCTGTTTTGTTTACATATTTCACGAGTGATAATAAAGCTTTTATTTATGATTGTGTGTGTAGGTATATATGTATCTATGTTTTACCTTATACATTTTTAGTATTCGGAATGTGTTTAAATTCATTTGAAGTCAATATTAAATTTATTTCGTTAAGCCTAAATGGTTTGTTTTGGTTTTAACATAATGAAGTTTCAACCCATGTCTAAGTTTTTTTATGAAGTGTTTGTAAATAATGCGATTTGGAGGGAAATTGATATTCACCTATTTCTGGTTTATTATTACCGTTGTTTTTGAATTTATGAAATATTCATGTTACTGGATCGAGAAAAGTCGTGGTAAAGTTATTGAGTGTTTATTTAATGAAATTAATATTACGAATATTCTTGATTATTTAAATAATGTTGTATTTAATACTTCAATTTATTTCGTAACATGATTATTCAGTTTTATTATGTTTTTTTTTTTTGGCAAGCGAGTGCTACTGTAGAGAATTGCCAAGGAGGTAGGGTATTTGTTTTTTTTCTCCTTTAGATGTCAGGCCAGCACAGCTGATTTTGACAGCTCTGGTAGTTTAAATACTGCTGCTATCGCTATCTCAGCCCATTTTTGAATGAGAATGGACTGTGATTGAATTCGGGATTATTGCAACAAAATTCAAGTAGGAGGCTGTCGGTTTTGGCTGGCATGGTTCTTCTTGGACTAGGCTTGATCAGAGGAACACCTTCCAAATAAACTCTCCCCAATATGATTTTATGTACCAGGAATGTTGTAAAAATGAAATGTTGTGGTCTAATGTGTTTGGCAGTGTATAATAATTTATGGACAAGTAAGAAGAGGCCCAAATGTGTGACAATTTTTAAGATATTTGAGAGTTCAGGTGTAAGCCTAATATTGTCCATGTAAGGTAGTACAAACCAACTGTCTAGGATTGGTATACCTTGATGACTGCCGTGGCTTGGAAAGGGGTTGATTGGGATTTATAAAGGTGAAGAACAGAATTTGAGAAAATGAGTTTGGAATTGTAAACCCGGTAGGCGTCAGACGTCGCTGTGGCAGAGTCACAGCTGTTGCTGCGATAGAGTTGAGTCCTTGTAAACTCAGGGTACTGTAGGCCGATCACCCGGACCATATTTCGGCGCAGGTACTTTGGTTAACTTGCAGCACACATACAAATTAACATTTACCCTTGAATTCACATATACACTTGCATAAGAAAATGGTGGGTTTTTAGGGGCCCGTGCCCTGAAACGCCTTTTGGCAACCGAATAATGACACTCGTCAATTCGTGCTATATATTGGAAAAAAACCTACGTTCCCTCCAAGAGAACAGCTTACACAGTTACATAGTTAAAACCTGCAGCTAAGGCTATGCTGTAAATAATGCAATGCAATGCAGTGGCTTCACTTAATTTGTTTCAGTAGAGTTGAGTCCTCGTAACCTTGGAATGCTGCAGGCCGATCATCTGGACCAACTTCCCACGTAGATCTTGCAGTTGTTCACCTGATGTGGAGGCCTCGTTTTCTAAACAATGGGCTCTTCGGGCGGATCAATCAATGCTTGGTATTGCAAATTAAATACGACGTCGATGTAATCAAACTTCTTACACATGGATTGTTAGGGCCAAACCGCACGCCCATAAATGCTACTTGCGATACTTTGATTAGCTTACAGCACACATACAAATTAACATTTACCCTTGAATTCACATAAACGCTTGCATAAGAAAAGGCGGGTTTTAAGGGGCCCATGCCCCGAAACGTCTTTTGACAACCGAATAAAAAGCACTCGTCAGTTCATGCTATTTATTGGAGAATCTAACATTACCTCCAGGAGAACAGCTTACACATTTTCATGCTTTAAACCTGTGGCTAAGGCTATGCTGTAAATAAAGCACTGTGCTTGCATGAAATTAAGTGTACTGATAAAAGTTATAAACTCCCCATGCGATGCAATTCCTGGGGTGGTGAGGAGGAGTATCTCATATGGCCGATCATGAACATTTGCGAGAATGTAAACAACAGATACTGACGGGAAACAGAAAGAGGGTAGAGTGGCCAGACTTCACTCGCCCCAACTCAATGAAACATGCACCAGAACCAACACTGCAGCAGATAGTAATATAACAAATTATTAGTCAGAACAACAGTTTCATTAGAATCGTCTTAAACATCAATCGGACACCATGTGGAATACTGATTAATACAGTTGCATCCCACAACTTCGCAAGCACCAACTTAATTAATGTCAATCAAATCAAACCCACCCTGCAGGTAATTCAACTTGCCACACAGCAACACATCAGATAAATTACTAGTGAAGTGAAAATTACACTAGGCATTCGAGGCATGGAGACCATAACAACCGCCTTTGTGTCAGATTACATATGCGAATACGTCATTCTTGGCATCCCATGGTTGACCGAACAGAAAAATTGTAGTCGATCCATCAGCTTGGCGTATCAGTATTGAGAAAAAGGAACATTATACTGCCCCGATTAGCTGGGAAACTTCCGGTAGTACCTACTACTGTACAGTCTCAACCATGCCGTACCACCAGAGTACCGTGATGCAGCATAGTGGATTTTAAACGAGCGCAGAGATGTAGTCACAGTTGTAGACACACTACGGCGTTCAACTTTGGCAGAGCTCAATATATATTTGACAACTGACAAGCCCATTTCTGACAGCCCACGGAGATACTACCCGCATCAATGTAAGACCATCATAGCACAAATCTCCGAGATTCTAGAAGAAGTGATAATTGAACCATCAGAAAGTGCCTACAATCATGCCATCACACTTGCCCCCAAGGAAGATGGGACCTGTAGGTTTCATGTTGACTTCTGGTGCGTCAACTTAGTCAACAACCGCCACCATACTTACACGTCAGTGATGCACTCAACACCTTGGGGCATGAGAAGGGTCCTTACCACCATAGTCATCCATAGTGATTGCTGACAAATTCAAGTCCGACCAACTGTTTGCCCCAAAACAGCGTTTACAGCCCCGGCGGTCGACGCTTCCAGTTCTGTGTGATGCCGAAAGGACTGAAGTGTGCATTGTCAATGTTCCAGTCCATGAAGGTCACAGTGTTAGATGGCCTTTTGGGCAAATGTTTGTTGGCATATCTCGATGACATCATTGTTTTGTCAGACTTGTGGGCTGAACACATTCATCACCTTTCATTAGTGTTATAATGCCTCAGTATAAACGGGCTAAAATGTGCAAATATGGTATGGTCGGCAATTAGTTCCTCGGGCATATTGCGGACGAAAATGGAAGCAGGCCAAACCAGATCAGCTGCAATTGATAGAGGTGTTTCCGATGCACATGACTCGCAAGTAGGTTAGGTAGTTTTTCGGCCATGGAACTGGGTGGAGGAATACATCCCTGAGTTTGCACTCACCACTGCTCTGCTCTCCATGCTCACTTTAAATGGCAAACCGAGCAGCAGGCAAGTATCAAACAGATCAAAGAGGCATTCAAACTGTGTACTTTACTTACCAGGTACAACACTACCAGGCACTTAAACATGCAATCTTATGTCAGTGAAAAGGATTGGGTGTAGTGCTGTTCCAACTATCGGATGACAGGATGCACCACATATGGTACTTCAGCAGTGCAAAATCCGACCCAGAAGATTAGCGATATGATGTTAATGAAAGATAATGTCTGGTGGTAGTGTGGAGTTTCAAGGAGTATGGGAACTCCTGGAGTACCAGCGCTTCACACTCCATACAGACAATCTCTGCATACTGTGGCTGCATCCTATGAAAGAAAGCTGCAGCAAGTTAACCTGCTGGGCGTTGTTACTTCAATCATATGAATTTGAAATAAAACACGTGGCTGGGATAAAGAACCAGCTGGCCGGCCATCTCTCTCGCATGTCAGGAAACACCCTATCATAGGACAAAGGGGATTGTGAAAACATTCTCCCTCCCCCCCCTTTTTCATCCAGCAGTGGGACTTCAACACTGCCGCACCAGAAAACGTACAGTGTTCGAACATCACTGCACTACATGTTGCATCACGGCTCGATCAGGTTTATGGATTTGTAATGGACAAACAAACCGAGTGCCCCATCGCTGTGAAATGGAAACAGTAATGCAAACATCAAAGAGTTGATAGATGCCGTATTATTGACAGCTGTGTACAGTCCTGCGTGTGTATAAACGGTCAGGCATGGCACACATTTGTAGCCGTTGCAGCCTGCAAACATATTCTAGCTTACACATATTCAAACAAACTAACGGCCATCCAGGAATAGCACAAACATAACACAACATCATCCGCTATTTTCATTGACCGGGTATGTCTGCACACGTGCGACAGATCGTGCGTGAGTGTATCAGGTGCAGCCAATACAAGAGCAGACACACTAACAGCAAACAGCAGCAACAGCCACGTTTACCAACAGAGCCATTTGAAATGGTAGTACTGGACCTGCACACCATGATGGGAAAAAGGTTCATTGTTGTGTTCACAGATCTCTTTGCCCATTGGACTGAAGCATATCCAGTGTCGAGCACATGAGCCAGGACAGTGGAGGAGGCGCTTGAAAACGAATTTTTCTCCTGCTGGGGGAACTCCAGACACGGTTGATAGACAATGGGAATCAATTCACCAGAAGAGTGTGGAGAGAATTTAGTACAAAATGGGTAATGCGTCACCACACCACAGCCAATTACCATCCACTTGCCAACGCAACCGAGCACTGAAATCAAGAGCTGTAAGCTCAACTGTGTTAGCGTGTGGGCGAACAATACAATTCATGGACTGAACATCTGCCACTTGTTTACATTATGGACAAGGAGCAATGAGTTAAAAGGAAAATCCCCAGCACAGTTACTCCAAGGCTGTGTGCTATTGTGTCATCAGCAGCCGATACAGAAGAATGATTTATGCCAATGCAAACATCTTCACCTGTCAGCACAGTGCTGTATGACATGAGGATGGAGCTTTGACGAGTTAACTACCTCAAAAGGGAGGGGGCATTTACCATGTTCCATGCTTCCCAACCAAGTCCGTTCACCATATCAGCAGCGCTAAACTCCCACGTGCTACTAGCAGCAGCTACAAGGCAACATTACGTTAAGGGTATGTTCCTTATGGTTCCTCGACCTCAGTGGTGGTGTTCATAGATGCACGTGTTAATTATTGTGTAACATTTTATGTTTTATATTATTTATTTTCGCCTTGTTATTTGATTAGAGTCAGTGAGTGTTTATTTAACCCAGCCACATCTGCAATTTATTAACCTAAAAATAACATCAGTAATTATGGTGTTGGGAGCCCAGAACAGCTTATTTAAGTATGTGTATTGGCATCTGGGGGAGTACAAAGGCCCCCACTAGACTAGGCACCACAGGATATAGTACTACAAAGATCGTCACAGCACTGGGAATAAACATGGTAACCACTTGTTTGCTCTGTCATTTATTCAGGTGGAGTGAATACCAGGGAGGACACATGGACCATCAGTCTTCACATTCTGCAACCTGTTCTTGTACCCACTAGTTCTGGCGCCCATTCCCCGATATTTACTGAAATCCCTTTCTTTCCTGTAAGTTTTCCCCCCAGAGTCCTAGTTCACACCCCTCATGTGAATTAAACGAGTGTAAGGTTAATTTCGACCGAAGTGTATGTGTGTATTGCTACATCTGTACGAATACGAATGTGTATAGAGTGTTTTGTTCTTTCATTGAAGTTAAAATGTTCGAAGTTTCAATAATTTTAATGTTTTCCATATGAGCAATATTTTCCACTACTTCATTGAAACAATATACAACTCAAAGTGCCACAACACACTCGTAAGAACAGCAGAATATCAAAACATGTTATCACTCGAAAGACGTTAAATTAAAGCCTTCCCCCCACCCGCCCATCCAATTTCATGACTAAACTTATGTTCTTAGCCAAATCGTTAGTTACTTTTTTTCCTTCGAAATAAAGTAAACAGAACCCAAACAAACTTAACTAGGCGAAAATAAAACAGTTTGGAAGACCAACCTAGCTATAATATACTAAATTTTTGTGCATGTAAATTTGCTGTGGTTATGAATTTGAGGTTAATGTGTGCACGAGGATTTTGTCAAATATTTAATATTCGATTTATTTTAAAATGTCCCTCTTATACTTATACGAAATTTGTAAATATTTTCCTGCAAATCGTATGACAGTATCTCGGGTTTACTATTGCCGTATATGTAAATTTCTTGCCATTCGTAAACAAAACACTTAAATTATGTTCCTAAAAGAGAGCATTGAATTTGTTCTATTCTGCAGCGTTGCTTTAAACGTTTGGAATAATTGAACAACAAATGGTAGCTATGTTACTTGTTGCATCAGTGAATGGACTCAAACACAGCGTCAAAATAGTTGTTTTCTTGGACAGATGAAATTACAACGAAGTTACTATATTTGAAGAAACACTTCTTATCATCCTTCTTCTATGGACGGATCGTCCCGTTCTCAGTGTGGTGTTAACATCTTGTTGAGACGTGTTTTGTTTTCACAATATTTGTGTTGTTTGTAAGGCGTAGGGTTGTGATTTCGTTGTGTTAATCTGTTGTAAAGGTAAGTGAGTAGGTAGTTTATTTTACTCATTGCATGGCATATAATATATAATAATACACTCGCAATTAGGCTACCACCGTGTGGCAAGCGCTATCTCTTATCGTTCCCATCTGTTCATGTCCCTGCTTTACATCTTCTTCCTTGTGAACCTCACTACCTTAGTTTTTCTTACATTTATCTTCATTTTATTTTCTCTGGTCCACAACCATATCTTGTCAATGCCCGCTTGCAAATTTCCGCCCCCGCCTCAGCATATACAACACAATCATCTGCAAACAATCTGATTTTTCCTCTAATCTCCAAACCCATGCCATTTACCATTATGGTAAACAACAAAGGACCCAGCAGAGCCTGCTCTTTCAGCAGGGGGGCATCTTCGGAAGCCTCTGGATGAAGTCAACCAGTGGCAGGATCTGCAGGGTGGCTGCTTTCGGTTGTTACGAAGTGGAGAGTCTCAGGATCCGTCTTCCTACGTGCGTAGGCGGAGAGTCCTCGTGCTCAATTCCCTTAAGATAGCTGGGAGATTAGCGACTACTTACCCCCCCCCCCCCCTTACTGCTAACTTTGGCCTATTGCCAGCTGGAGGGCGCAGTGATTGCCAAGAGCCAGAGTTTGTTTTTCCTTTTATACTAATTTTTCAAGCCTTTTGGCTCTGTGGGGTGAAGGGGGGTGGTTAGCCTCTCTCCGTAGATGCTGAATATTCGTGCTCTGAAGGGGTAACTTTCATTTATTATCGCCTTGACTGTAGGCATTGACATTTCTTATTGTCTCGGTGAGAGGCTGGATGCTGCTGGAGTAGATTGGGTGCTGCCCTCCAGTGGCAAACAGAGGCGCTAGCTTGACCTTCCTGGAGGGTAGCAATATCTCTGCCAACAGTAAAATCCTACGTCGGGGGTAGGGCAACACTGTGACGACTTCCTTGGAGTTTCTGCGAACAGTACAATTTCCGGCCATGTTTCTGTAGTCCCACTTGAAGTGTGCTAATGTACCCTGTAGACATGTGTCCCATTGTAATGTTTAGGTGTGATGACTGGCCCCTATGTGAGCAGCGTGCTCGAAGATGGGGCAATATTATGTTTAGGAGCGATGACTGGCTCCTATGTGAGCAGCGTGCTCGAAGATGGGGCAATGTAATGTTTAGGAGTGATGACTGGCCCCTATGTGAGCAGCGTGCTCGAAAATGGGGCAATATTATGTTTAGGAGCGATGACTGGCTCCTATGTGAGCAGCATGCTCGAAGATGGGGCAATGTAATGTTTAGGAGCGATGACTGGCCCCTATGTGAGCAGCGTGCTCGAAGATGGGGCAATATTATGTTTAGGAGCGATGACTGGCTCCTATGTGAGCAGCGTGCTCGAAGATGGGGCAATGTAATGTTTAGGAGTGATGACTGGCTCCTATGTGAGCAGCGTGCTCGAAGATGGGGCAATGTAATGTTTAGGAGTGATGACTGGCTCCTATGTGAGCAGCGTGCTCGAAGATGGGGCAATATTATGTTTAGGAGCGATGACTGGCTCCTATGTGAGCAGCGTGCTCGAAGATGGGGCAATATTATGTTTAGGAGCGATGACTGGCTCCTATGTGAGCAGCGTGCTCGAAGATGGGGCAATATTATGTTTAGGAGCGATGACTGGCTCCTATGTGAGCAGCGTGCTCGAAGATGGGGCAATATTATGTTTAGGAGCGATGACTGGTCCCTATGTGAGCAGCGTGCTCGAAGATGGGGCAATGTAATGTTTAGGAGTGATGACTGGCTCCTATGTGAGCAGCGTGCTCGAAGATGGGGCAATGTAATGTTTAGGAGTGATGACTGGCTCCTATGTGAGCAGCGTGCTCGAAGATGGGGCAATATTATGTTTAGGAGCGATGACTGGCTCCTATGTGAGCAGCGTGCTCGAAGATGGGGCAATATTATGTTTAGGAGCGATGACTGGCTCCTATGTGAGCAGCGTGCTCGAAGATGGGGCAATATTATGTTTAGGAGCGATGACTGGCTCCTATGTGAGCAGCGTGCTCGAAGATGGGGCAATGTAATAGTTAGGAGTGATGACTGGCCCCTATGTGAGCAGCGTGCTCGAAGATGGGGCAATATTATGTTTATGAGCGATGACTGGCCCCTATGTGAGCAGCGTGCTCGAAGATGGGGCAATATTATGTTTAGGAGCGATGACTGGCCCCTATGTGAGCAGCGTGCTCGAAGATGGGGCAATATTATGTTTAGGAGTGATGACAGGCCCCTATGTGAGCAGCGTGCTCGAAGATGGGGCAATGTAATGTTTAGGAGTGATGACTGGCCCCTATGTGAGCAGCGTGCTCGAAGATGGGGCAATATTATGTTTAGGAGCGATGACTGGCTCCTATGTGAGCAGCGTGCTCGAAGATGGGGCAATATTATGTTTAGGAGCGATGACTGGCTCCTATGTGAGCAGCGTGCTCGAAGATGGGGCAATGTAATGTTTAGGAGTGATGACTGGCCCCTATGTGAGCAGCGTGCTCGAAGATGGGGCAATATTATGTTTAGGAGCGATGACTGGCCCCTATGTGAGCAGCGTGCTCGAAGATGGGGCAATATTATGTTTAGGAGTGATGACTGGCCCCTATGTGAGCAGCGTGCTCGAAGATGGGGCAATGTAATGTTTAGGAGTGATGACTGGCCCCTATGTGAGCAGCGTGCTCGAAGATGGGGCAATATTATGTTTAGGAGCGATGACTGGCCCCTATGTGAGCAGCGTGCTCGAAGATGGGGCAATATTATGTTTAGGAGCGATGACTGGCTCCTATGTGAGCAGCGTGCTCGAAGATGGGGCAATATTATGTTTAGGAGCGATGACTGGCCCCTATGTGAGCAGCGTGCTCGAAGATGGGGCAATGTAATGTTTAGGAGCGATGACTGGCCCTATGTGAGCAGCGTGCTCGAAGATGGGGCAATATTATGTTTAGGAGCGATGACTGGCTCCTATGTAAGCAGCGTGCTCGAAGATGGGGCAATGTAATGTTTAGGAGCGATGACTGGCCCCTATGTGAGCAGCGTGCTCGAAGATGGGGCAATATTATGTTTAGGAGCGATGACTGGCCCCTATGTGAGCAGCGTGCTCGAAGATGGGGCAATATTATGTTTAGGAGTGATGACTGGCCCCTATGTGAGCAGCGTGCTCGAAGATGGGGCAATATTATGTTTAGGAGTGATGACTGGCCCCTATGTGAGCAGCGTGCTCGAAGATGGGGCAATGTAATGTTTAGGAGTGATGACTGGCCCCTATGTGAGCAGCGTGCTCGAAGATGGGGCAATATTATGTTTAGGAGCGATGACTGGCCCCTATGTGAGCAGCGTGCTCGAAGATGGGGCAATATTATGTTTAGGAGTGATGACTGGCCCCTATGTGAGCAGCGTGCTCGAAGATGGGGCAATATTATGTTTAGGAGTGATGACTGGCCCCTATGTGAGCAGCGTGCTCGAAGATGGGGCAAAATGTAATGTTTAGGAGTGATGACTGGCCCTATGTGAGCAGCGTGCTCGAAGATGGGGCAATGTAATGTTTAGGAGTGATGACTGGCCCCTATGTGAGCAGCGTGCTCGAAGATGGGGCAATATTATGTTTAGGACGATGACTGGCCCTATGTGAGCAGCGTGCTCGAAGATGGGGCAATATTATGTTTAGGAGCGATGACTGGCCCCTATGTGAGCAGCGTGCTCGAAGATGGGGCAATATTATGTTTAGGAGTGATGACTGGCCCCTATGTGAGCAGCGTGCTCGAAGATGGGGCAATATTAATGTTTAGGAGTGATGACTGGCCCTATGTGAGCAGCGTGCTCGAAGATGGGGCAATATTATGTTTAGGAGCGATGACTGGCCCCTATGTGAGCAGCGTGCTCGAAGATGGGGCAATGTAATGTTTAGGAGTGATGACTGGCCCTATGTGAGCAGCGTGCTCGAAGATGGGGCAATATTATGTTTAGGAGCGATGACTGGCTCTATGTGAGCAGCGTGCTCGAAGATGGGGCAATATTATGTTTAGGGGCGATGACTGGCTCCTATGTGAGCAGCGTGCTCGAAGATGGGGCATATTATGTTTAGGAGCGATGACTGGCCCTATGTGAGCAGCGTGCTCGAAGATGGGCAATGTATGTTTAGGATGATGACTGGCCCTATGTGAGCAGCGTGCTCGAAGATGGGGCAATGTAATGTTTAGGAGTGATGACTGGCTCCTATGTGAGCAGCGTGCTCGAAGATGGGGCAATATATGTTTAGGAGCGATGACTGGCTCCTATGTGAGCAGCGTGCTCGAAGATGGGGCAATATTATGTTTAGGAGCGATGATGGCTCCTATGTGAGCAGCGTGCTCGAAGATGGGGCAATATTATGTTTAGGAGCGATGACTGGCTCCTATGTGAGCAGCGTGCTCGAAGATGGGGCAATTATGTTAGGAGTGATGACTGGCCCTATGTGAGCAGCGTGCTCGAAGATGGGCAATATATGTTTAGAGGATGACTGGCCCTATGTGAGCACGTGCTCGAAGATGGGGCAATATTATGTTTAGAGCGATGACTGGCCCTATGTGAGCAGCGTGTCGAAGATGGGCAATATTATGTTTAGGAGGATGACGGCCCCTATGTGAGCAGCGTGCTCGAAGATGGGGCAATTATGTTTAGGAGTGATGACTGGCCCCTATGTGAGCAGCGTGCTCGAAGATGGGGCAATATTATGTTTAGGAGCGATGACTGGCTCCTATGTGAGCAGCGTGCTCGAAGATGGGGCAATATTATGTTTAGGAGCGATGACTGGCTCCTATGTGAGCAGCGTGCTCGAAGATGGGCAATGTAATGTTTAGGAGTGATGACTGGCCCTATGTGAGCAGCGTGCTCGAAGATGGGGCAATATTATGTTTAGGAGCGATGACTGGCCCCTATGTGAGCAGCGTGCTCGAAGATGGGGCAATATTATGTTTAGGAGTGATGACTGGCCCCTATGTGAGCAGCGTGCTCGAAGATGGGGCAATTATGTTTAGGAGTGATGACTGGCCCCTATGTGAGCAGCGTGCTCGAAGATGGGGCAAATTATGTTTAGGAGCGATGACTGGCCCCTATGTGAGCAGCGTGCTCGAAGATGGGGCAATATTATGTTAGGAGCGATGACTGGCTCCTATGTGAGCAGCGTGCTCGAAGATGGGGCAATATTATGTTTAGGAGCGATGACTGGCCCTATGTGAGCAGCGTGCTCGAAGATGGGCAATTAATGTTTAGGAGCGATGACTGGCCCCTATGTGAGCAGCGTGCTCGAGATGGGCAATTATGTTTAGGAGCGATGACTGGCTCCTATGTAAGCAGCGTGCTCGAAGATGGGGCAATGTAATGTTTAGAGCGATGACTGGCCCTATGTGAGCAGCGTGCTCGAAGATGGGGCAATATAATGTTTAGGAGCGATGACTGGCCCCTATGTGAGCAGCGTGCTCGAAGATGGGGCAAATTATGTTTAGGAGTGATGACTGGCCCTATGTGAGCAGCGTGCTCGAAGATGGGCAATATTATGTTTAGGAGTGATGACTGGCCCCTATGTGAGCAGCGTGCTCGAAGATGGGGCAATTAATGTTTAGGAGTGATGACTGGCCCTATGTGAGCACGTGCTCGAAGATGGGGCAATGTAATGTTTAGGAGCGATGACTGGCCCTATGTGAGCAGCGTGCTCGAAGATGGGGCAATTATGTTTAGGAGCGATGACTGGCCCCTATGTGAGCAGCGTGCTCGAAGATGGGGCAATATATGTTTAGGAGCGATGACTGGCCCCTATGTGAGCAGCGTGCTCGAAGATGGGGCAATGTATGTTTAGGAGTGATGACTGGCCCCTATGTGAGCAGCGTGCTCGAAGATGGGCAATATATGTTAGGATGATGACTGGCCCCTATGTGAGCAGCGTGCTCGAAGATGGGCAATGTAATGTTTAGGAGTGATGACTGGCCCCTATGTGACAGCGTGCTCGAAGATGGGGCAATGTAATGTTTAGGAGTGATGACTGGCCCCTATGTGAGCAGCGTGCTCGAAGAGGGGGCAATGTAATGTTTAGGAGTGATGACTGGCCCCTATGTGAGCAGCGTGCTCGAAGATGGGCAATTATGTTTAGATGATGACTGGCCCCTATGTGAGCAGCGTGCTCGAAGATGGGCAATATATGTTTAGGAGTGATGACTGGCCCCTATGTGAGCAGCGTGCTCGAAGATGGGCAATATTATGTTTAGGAGGATGACTGGCCCTATGTGAGCAGCGTGCTCGAAGATGGGCAATATTATGTTTAGAAGCGATGACTGCTCCTATGTGAGCAGCGTGCTCGAAGATGGGGCAATATTATGTTTAGGAGCGATGACTGGCCCCTATGTGAGCAGCGTGCTCGAAGATGGGGCAATGTATGTTTAGGAGTGATGACTGGCCCCTATGTGAGCAGCTGTCGAAGATGGGGCAATATATGTTTAGGAGTGATGACTAGGGCAATATTATGTTTAGAGCGATGACTGGCTCCTTGTGAGCACGTGCTCGAAGATGGCAATATTATGTTAGAAGCGATGACTGGCCCCTATGTGAGCACGTGCCGAGATGGGCAATATTATGTTTAGGACGATGACTGGCTCCTATGTGACACTGCTCGAAGATGGGCAATATTATGTTAGACGATGACTGGCCCTATGTAGCAGCGTGCTCGAAGATGGGCAATATTATTTTAGGACGATACTGCCCTATGTGACACGTGCTCGAAGATGGGGCATATATGTTAGAGCGATGACTGGCCCTATGTAGCACGTGCTCGAAAGGGCAATATTATGTTTAGGAGCAATGACTGCCCCTATGTGAGCAGCGTCTCGAAGATGGCAATGTAATGTTTAGATGATGACTGCCCTATGTGACACGTGCTCGAAGATGGGCAATATATGTTTAGAGCAATGACTGGCCCCTATGTGAGCAGCGTGCTCGAAGATGGGGCAATATATGTTATAGTGATGACTGCCCCTATGTGAGCAGCGTGCTCGAAGATGGGGCAATATTATGTTTAAGTGATGACTGGCCCCTAGTAGCAGCGTGCTCGAAGATGGGGCAATATTATTTTAGAGGATGACTGGCCCTATTGAGCAGCGTGCTCGAAGATGGGGCAATTAATGTTTAGGAGTGATACTGGCCCCTTGAGCAGCGTGCTCGAAAATGGGGCAATATTGTTTAGGAGCGATGACTGCCCTATGTGAGCAGCTGCTCGAAGATGGGCAATGTAATGTTTAGGAGCGATGACTGGCCCCTATGTGAGCAGCGTGCTCGAAGATGGGGCAATATTATGTTTAGGAGCGATGACTGGCCCTATGTGAGCAGCGTGCTCGAAGATGGGGCAAGTAATGTTAGGAGTGATGACTGGCTCCTATGTGAGCAGCGTGCCGAAGATGGGGCAATGTAATGTTTAGGAGTGATGACTGGCTCCTATGTGACAGCGTGCTCGAAGATGGGGCAATATATGTTTAGGAGCATGACTGGCTCCTATGTGAGCAGCGTGCTCGAAGATGGGGCAATATTATGTTTAGGAGCGATGACTGGCTCCTATGTGAGCAGCGTGCTCGAAGATGGGCAATATATTTTAGGAGCGATGACTGGCTCCTATGTGAGCAGCGTGCTCGAAGATGGGCAATATTATGTTTAGGAGCGATGACTGTCCCTATGTGAGCAGCGTGCTCGAAGATGGGGCAATGTAATGTTTAGGAGTGATGACTGGCTCCATGTGAGCAGCGTGCTCGAAGATGGGGCAATGTAATGTTTAGAGTGATGACTGGCTCTATGGAGCGCGTGCTCGAGATGGGCAAATTATGTTAGGAGCGATGACTGGCTCCTATGTGAGCAGCGTGCTCGAAGATGGGCAATATTATGTTTAGGAGCGATGACTGGCTCCTATTGAGCAGCGTGCTCGAAGATGGGCAATATTATGTTTAGGAGCGATGACTGGCTCCTATGTGAGCGCGTGCTCGAAGATGGGGCAATGTAATAGTTAGGAGTGATGACTGGCCCCTATGTGAGCACGTGCTCGAAGATGGGGCAATATTATGTTTATGAGCGATGACTGGCCCCTATGTGAGCAGCGTGCTCGAAGATGGGGCAATATTATGTTTAGGAGCGATGACTGGCCCCTATGTGAGCAGCGTGCTCGAAGATGGGGCAATATTATGTTTAGGAGTGAGACAGCCCCTATGTGAGCAGCGTGCTCGAAGATGGGCAATGTAATGTTTAGGAGTGATGACTGGCCCCATTGAGCAGCGTGCTCGAAGATGGGCAATATTATGTTTAGGAGCGATGACTGGCTCCTATGTGAGCAGCGTGCTCGAAGATGGGCAATATTATGTTTAGAGCGAGACTGGCTCCTATGTGCAGCGTGCTCGAAGATGGGGCAATGTAATGTTTAGAGTGATGACTGGCCCCTATGTGAGCAGCGTGCTCGAAGATGGGGCAATATTATGTTTAGGAGCGATGACTGGCCCTATGTGAGCAGCGTGCTCGAAGATGGGCAATATTATGTTTAGGAGTGATGACTGGCCCCTATGTGAGCAGCGTGCTCGAAGATGGGGCAATGTAATGTTTAGAGTGATGACTGGCCCCTATGTGAGCAGCGTGCTCGAAGATGGGGCAATATTATGTTAGGAGCGATGACTGGCCCTATGTGAGCAGCGTGCTCGAAGATGGGGCAATATATGTTTAGGAGCGATGACTGGCTCCTATGTGAGCAGCGTGCTCGAAGATGGGGCAATATTATGTTTAGGAGCGATGACTGGCCCTATGTGAGCAGCGTGCTCGAAGATGGGCAATGTAATGTTTAGGAGCGATGACTGGCCCCTATGTGAGCAGCGTGCTCGAAGATGGGCAATATTATGTTAGGAGCGATGACTGCTCCTATGTAAGCAGCGTGCTCGAAGATGGGCAATGTAATGTTTAGGAGCGATGACTGGCCCCTATGTGAGCAGCGTGCTCGAAGATGGGGCAATATTATGTTTAGGAGCGATGACTGGCCCCTATGTGAGCAGCGTGCTCGAAGATGGGGCAATATTATGTTTAGGAGTGATGACTGGCCCCTATGTGAGCAGCGTGCTCGAAGATGGGCAATATTATGTTAGGAGTGATGACTGGCCCCTATGTGAGCAGCGTGCTCGAAGATGGGGCAATGTAATGTTTAGGAGTGATGACTGGCCCCTATGTGAGCAGCGTGCTCGAAGATGGGCAATGTAATGTTTAGGAGCGATGACTGGCTCCTATGTGAGCAGCGTGCTCGAAGATGGGCAATATATGTTTAGGAGCGATGACTGGCCCCTATGTGAGCAGCGTGCTCGAAGATGGGGCAATATTATGTTTAGGAGCGATGACTGGCCCCTATGTGAGCAGCGTGCTCGAAGATGGGGCAATGTAATGTTAGGATGATGACTGGCCCCTATGTGAGCAGCGTGCTCGAAGATGGGGCAATATTATGTTTAGGAGTGATGACTGGCCCCTATGTGAGCAGCGTGCTCGAAGATGGGGCAATATTATGTTTAGAAGCGATGACTGGCTCCTATGTGAGCAGCGTGCTCGAAGATGGGGCAATATTATGTTTAGGAGCGATGACTGGCCCCTATGTGAGCAGCGTGCTCGAAGATGGGGCAATGTAATGTTTAGGAGTGATGACTGGCCCCTATGTGAGCAGCGTGTTCGAAGATGGGGCAATATTATGTTTAGGAGTGATGACTGGCCCCTATGTGAGCAGCGTGCTCGAAGATGGGGCAATGTAATGTTTAGGAGTGATGACTGGCCCCTATGTGAGCAGCGTGCTCGAAGATGGGGCAATGTAATGTTTAGGAGTGATGACTGGCCCCTATGTGAGCAGCGTGCTCGAAGATGGGGCAATATTATGTTTAGGAGCGATGACTGGCTCCTATGTGAGCAGCGTGCTCGAAGATGGGGCAATGTAATGTTTAGGAGTGATGACTGGCCCCTATGTGAGCAGCGTGCTCGAAGATGGGGCAATATTATGTTTAGGAGCGATGACTGGCTCCTATGTGAGCAGCGTGCTCGAAGATGGGGCAATATTATGTTTAGAAGCGATGACTGGCTCCTATGTGAGCAGCTTGCTCGAAGATGGGGCAATATTATGTTTAGGAGCGATGACTGGCCCCTATGTAAGCAGCGTGCTCGAAGATGGGGCAATATTATGTTTAGGAGCGATGACTGGCCCCTATGTGAGCAGCGTGCTCGAAGATGGGGCAATATTATGTTTAGGAGCGATGACTGGCTCCTATGTGAGCAGCGTGCTCGAAGATGGGGCAATATTATGTTTAGGAGCAATGACTGGCCCCTATGTGAGCAGCGTGCTCGAAGATGGGGCAATGTAATGTTTAGGAGTGATGACTGGCCCCTATGTGAGCAGCGTGCTCGAAGATGGGGCAATATTATGTTTAGGAGCAATGACTGGCCCCTATGTGAGCAGCGTGCTCGAAGATGGGGCAATATTATGTTTATAAGTGATGACTGGCCCCTATGTGAGCAGCGTGCTCGAAGATGGGGCAATATTATGTTTATAAGTGATGACTGGCCCCTATGTGAGCAGCGTGCTCGAAGATGGGGCAATATTATGTTTAGGAGCGATGACTGGCTCCTATGTGAGCAGCGTGCTCGAAGATGGGGCAATATTATGTTTAGGAGCGATGACTGGCCCCTATGTGAGCAGCGTGCTCGAAGATGGGGCAATATTATGTTTAGGAGCGATGACTGGCTCCTATGTAAGCAGTGTGCTCGAAGATGGGGCAATATTATGTTTAGGAGCGATGACTGGCCCCTATGTGAGCAGCGTGCTCGAAGATGGGGCAATATTATGTTTAGGAGCGATGACTGGCCCCTATGTGAGCAGCGTGCTCGAAGATGGGGCAATATTATGTTTAGGAGCGATGACTGGCTCCTATGTGAGCAGCGTGCTCGAAGATGGGGCAATATTATGTTTAGGAGCGATGACTGGCTCCTATGTGAGCAGCGTGCTCGAAGATGGGGCAATATTATGTTTAGGAGCGATGACTGGCCCCTATGTGAGCAGCGTGCTCGAAGATGGGGCAATATTATGTTTAGGAGCGATGACTGGCTCCTATGTGAGCAGCGTGCTCGAAGATGGGGCAATATTATGTTTAGGAGCAATGACTGGCCCCTATGTGAGCAGCGTGCTCGAAGATGGGGCAATGTAATGTTTAGGAGTGATGACTGGCCCCTATGTGAGCAGCGTGCTCGAAGATGGGGCAATGCGCAAAATGCATCACACACAACTATGTAATTTTTTGCATTATTCATATGTTTATCTTTATGAGTATTCTAAGCATATATGTTGTTTAAAAGTGGGATTTAAATACAATAGGAACAAAATTAATACTATGTATATAATTTGTGAAAAGTTTCTGCTGTATTGCTGTATGCTGTATGTGGTATATTCCATAGTATAAAGTTACAAACCAAAGTGCTATGGCTGTTTGTAGTTTGAACACAGATATTAAGATGGTGCTACAATTGCAGTTAACAGTATCGCTAATAAATTGAGCATACACTTGCAGTATTTTTCAACACAACATAACAGCATGAGATTTCCGCTTGCTCGCTGTAACACGTAGGGAAGATTGAAATTTTTCTAGTTTCATACACTGCGTCCTGTGCCAGCCAACCACAAGTAGGCATCTGCAACTACGAAAGCCAGTGCAAAACAGACTTGTGACTAGGGGTGGGGAATATTCCATGGAACAGTTCTGTCGAAATGCCACTATATACCACCACTTTCATACAGAAAATACACAAAGTCTGTTAATATTTTTTTTGTGTTCAACTTCTAATCACTGAAAACATCATAAAACACGCCTTAAAATTTGTATACCATGAGTATTATTTAAGTGCAATTTTTTGCTGCAACATAGAGTTATTTTTTGTTTTGTATTAGCAGTACCATATTAAATCAGAACAATTGTTATATTATGAAGTTGCTAAATGGGGATGGTTCTGGCTCTAAACTGTTGCTGAAAAGGCATTGTAAGGCCAGCAGAGATGTGAAGATTTGCAATTGGATGGAACTGCTCACAGTTTCGGAGCTGTTGCAGACTTGCGAACAGTTCTGGAGAATGAACAGTTGCAGAGATGAAATCACTGTTTGATTCGAACTGATGATGAGCTCGTGAACGATTCCGGCGAATGAACTGAACTTTTGGAAATATAAAACACAAGAAATACAATACCAAACCCACAGTGGATTAGAAACTTGAATAATAGTTTTATTGGCACACAAACACTGCAACAGATTTACCAGTAAAGATAAAGTATGCTAGAATACATGTTATATAGTTTTTTTTCTTGAACTAAACCTCTCTTTTGCGGTTTCATCTCCCTTTGTTTCAATGGACATAATTTTGTTGTGCGTTGTAAGTTGAGTCAAGACAACTGTTACGCCCTTAATACAAAATAATTACAGTGTAAGAAAATGTGAAAAACCATTCTTAATCCAGAGTATTTTGCAGTAGGCCTAATTTAATTTGTGACAGAATTACATAATTATGAATGGAATTTCTTTCACAATATATTTTCTTACATTCACTGAAATAGTAGTTGCAGTTGCTAATACATTCATTTAATCAGGAAGTGTTTGTGTAGTGTCCTTAATTACTAACACCACGATTACATACAGAACACAATAGAGTATGTTATGAACTGTTCCATAAAGAACAGTTCTTTTTGATGACTTGGAATGTTCCGTAACGGTTCCTGAAAATCTGAAAGGTTACTTGTGACAGGAAGTGTGCGTAAAGATAGTAAATAATAGCACGCGCGCGGACCATATTTTGCTGACTCCTAACTACTGATTGATGCATGCGACCCTCTGACGTCACAGCTCTCAGTCCCAATGTCCCCCAATCATTCGCCAACAACTTGTGTCAGTTGATGCATGCAGAGGTGTCCCAAGATTGTTTTGTTTACATTTTATCATGCACAAACAGTAAAAGCGAGTAATTCTGTATTGGTGTCAAGGCGGAAAGACTGAAAAAAATATAAACTAAGGCATAATCGTCAATCTTGCAGCCGTGAAAATAGAACTTTAGTACAGAAGAACTCAAAAATGAAAATGGAAACCAAATGAAGTTTAGTTGTACAGAAAATAAAAAAAGTGCTTGCATACGTAACTAATATTAAAACAAATACAGTAAGCTACAAATAATATTTATGAATAATTACATTACACTTTAGTGGCATACCAAATTGGGTGCACTTTGGTGCCAATGTCTGAAATCTTAGGGTCGGACAATGTATTTGTTGACACAAACGTTGGAACATGCAGCCGTAGACCATTGGATCGCGGACAATGTGCTGTGAACTAGGCTTTTGATGGACTTTGTAATTTTGTAGCACATTTACAATTTCTGTTTAAATAAGTCAACATTAGTGTTTAACCTAAATAAACAGAAAGAATATTACAAATTAAACCCACATTCTATTACATTGTGCTGTGGCTCTGTCTTCTACCATGCTGCGCTCAGTAATCTTGAGTGTCTGCTGACATTTGTGGCATTTGAAACCAATTTTTTGAAATGTCCTTGTGTGGAGTACTGACTATTTTTAGACTATAGTGTATGGTTGTATTATTTTATTTTTGTACAATATTGTTTCGTGAGTATATAAACTGTAGTACCACATACATATTTTCTCATGGAATCTAATTTGTTTAGCAAAACTTGTAATGAAACTTATATATTGATAGGGAAATTAATATATAATATTAATTTTGTTGCATACCTTTGCACCATTTTCTGTAGATATTAGCTACACGACTTTGATAAAATTCCTTTGAATAGGTATTCATAAGAATATAATTTAATATAAATATTTTTATCTTATTAATAAACAACTTCAACTAACTAAAAAAGGTTACAAAAATGGTTTGGGAGCTATAGAAGGGCAGCGTGGTGGGTTAACAGGGTTGCCACAGATCTGGAAAACAGTAAAATGTCAGGGAATTTGAAAACTATCAGGGAAATGTCAAGGAATTTCAAACAAGTTAGCTAAATGTCAGGGATTTCTGTGATATGCATGCTATAGTTGGCAGTTCTGACAATCCTACACCGCTGCCAGAATTATAAAATTGTTTTAATGACTGTGGACTAAATGATTAGGCATTTTTCTTTGTAAAATATGTGGTGAGCAATTTTGTAAGATCAGAGAAGTATTTTGGTGTAAAAGTGTCATAATGCCAAGGCGCTAATCCTTACAGAAAAATAATGTTATAAAAAGGTCAGGGGAAAAAAGAATATTTTTGTCTGGAATCAGGGAATTTTCCAATGGAGACAAGGTGGCAACCCTGGTTAAGGGTAAATGGTGAAGACAGAGGTGAGAAGGTGAGACAGAGAATGAAATGAATTTCAGGCCATCTGTGATGAAGATCGGGTGGTGCTCCGTAAGGGACAGGTGAAGAGAGGAGAGGATATACAGGGTGGTGGTGGGGGGATGGAGGAAGTTAAGCGGACATTAATCCAAGGGGAGAGGTACAAACAGTAGGAAGTTTGAGAGGATGTAAAGGGGAAGGCAGTTCATGCTGGTGAGAACTGTGAGGGCATGAAATGTGTTTGGGATGAGTTGATGGTGGTTGGGCGATTTAGGAAGGGACTAGAGACTGAAAGTTGATGAGGGAAGGAAGCACTTGCCACCAGGCGATAGTCCAAATGCAAGTTGAAAAAATTATTATTATATCAATTTAATGACATAGATATTAATAATGTTCTTAATAACTTGTGGTTGTGTAAGCTCCAATCACTACAGTAACGCAAAGAAAGCAAGACTCCATGGTTTGGAGACCACTCTAATAAAATGAGTCTCTAATGCCTGTGAAAAAAATAATGTTATGTCATTAGGGGGCAGAATTGTTCGGACATTTATTTAATATGACACACGTTTGCTAATTTATCAGAAGAGCATTGCTGTGTCAAATAACTCTTTTTTTCCTTTTCAGATTTTCAGAGCTGGCTGGAAAATAACAAGTTAATGATAAGCTCGGATGAATCAGACGTAAGTAATCAGTGTGTAATGTCTTATCAGTAAGTTGTAGTCGGAACTTCCAGTTAATATGTTTTGCTATTGTCATTTTTACATAGAGAATAATATCAATATTTTTTTGCATTTCCAGTTTCACTGTTAAATAATGTTTTTTTTTTTTATAAAAAAAAAAAAAGGTTGAGCAAAGTAACACAATTCCCACAGAGGCCCATCTTTCTTGCCATCTTTGTTTATACTTTTGTTAGTATTTTATAAATATATGTTATAGCCTAGGAACTCTTTCAAAAATAGTTCAGTTGACATTACCAATAAAATATTTTGGAATTATTTACTAGATGACGTTAAAATATTTCTAATTTGTGCAAAGCCACCCTTTATGACATGTTAATAACTGCAAATAATTTAGTATGTGAAACCTTTATTTAAGGGTTCTGCCTTTCTGCAATTCTGTGAATTCAAGCCTTCAAAATGTGAGAGCTCTAAGGCTCCTTTCATATGGTCCAGGCAATTGCCTGTCGCCCGGATAAACGAGCAGCGAGATATGGGTCCCTTCGCACCATCCAGACACGGGGGAACCTCCGTACGGGCGGTAAAGACGCCTGGATGTCCTGTTACATTCGTATGGGCCTGGGGCAGGTGTTCGCCCGGACAGCTTTCTAGAGGACTATAGGAAACAATAGCAACATTCACACAACCCGGCCGATCAGTCGTCCAGGTTCTCTCTCATTGTTCTGTTGAGGTTCGTTACTAGCCGAGGTTGAAGTGTATGTAGTGATACTGTATGGAGTATACATATCATTCACATGTGTTTGAACATGTTGAACGGCGACGAAATACACAGAAATTCTTATTAATTTGGTACAAGATAAGCCACAAATCTGGTACAAGTCCCTACAAGATTATAAAAATTGCAATATGACAAGAGATGCGCGGATATGTGTGTGTGTGTGTGTAGAAATGAATGAAGACTTTGAAAGCTTGAGTGATAGCGAGAGAAATGAATTTAGTAGGTTTCAAATTAGTTAACAATATGCGTATACGTATTAACAGTAGTAGTTTTGTGCGTTTGCCCGATTTATATTGAGCATGTGTGTGTGTCTATATATACACACACATACATATCGATATAGTTCTATTTCTATAGTTGAGAGACTGGTGCTTGTTACAACATTTGCGTTAAAGTTTGTAATATCTGATAACATTATCAGCAGTACCATTTTCATTGTTTGTAATATCTGATAACATTATCAGCAGTACCATTTTCATTGTTTTTTATAAACATTTATAAGTCACAGTTGTTATTACAAATTAACATCATTATGATAACATAGAGGTATTCGCTTTCAAAAATCCTTACTACTATATAAATGGGAAAGAGTTTGTTTGTCCTTCTTTCACGTCAAAACGGAGCAACGGATCGTGATTTTTTGCACAGATATAGTTGGAGGATCGGAGAGTGACATGGGCTACTTTTTATCCCGGAAAAATATCTCATTTCCTTAAAAAAATATATTTAAATTTTTTATTATTCTTTCATGAAAATTCTTATTGTCTTCCATTCCTTCTCAAGAGCTGCAGTAGCTCAGTGAGTATAGAACCCAATAGTTGGGCCGCAGTAGCCCAGTGACTAGAGAACCCAATAATGGAGCCGTAGTAGCTCTGTGGCTAGAGAACCCAGTAGTGGGGCCGCAGAAACTCAGTGGCTAGAGAACCCAATAGTGGGGCCACAGTCCTAAATGTCATGCAAACGAAGTTGCACGAGACATCTAGTAAATGAATAAGCATGAAAAGTCACCCTGTTACAGCAAAGTTGTTCATTGATGAATTAAACCTCATATTTTTGCTAGCACTGTTAATACATAAAAAATTCCTCTTATGTAGTGATAAATGCAGTGGTTGGCAATTTATATAATGTCTTCACAATTGTGACTCTTGTTACATCATGATTGGCGGATTCTGATTACAGGGGTGGGGTTGCAGAGGGTGCGTGTCCTCCTCTCGAGTGAAAAATGTTTTGATTTGATTTTTGATTATCGTTTAATGCACAACTTGCACTTTATATTGCGCTGTGTAGCAAGTGTCGTACAATAAAACACTTCCATAGCACCAATATTACAAAACAATCACTTTCTGGTGCAATGCTGCAGTCATGGTAACTGAGGGCATATACTTACCAATTTGATTTTTGTAAGCTCCGAGCTGGGACACCTCTATCATCACTAAACAATGCACGTATGTTAACTTATTCATAAACAAAATAAGGACGGAGTGAAATTGTTGCTTGAAGTAAATATACAATTAAATTGTATAAAAATGCAGTATTCCAGTGAAATGTTTACAATAGATGTGTGTGCTGTAAAACTTTGCTGTTATTTGAATTTTTCATTTATTCTGGGAAAAATCATGTATGGCAGTGATTTGGGGTATTCAATACACATTCTTTTTTTTCAAAACCTATACCCCTCTTGCAAGAAAATCTGTGACCTACCACTGTGTAACATTTGATTAATAGCTCTTATATACTACCCCTCAGGAATTGCTAATTTTAACATTTTGGTAATGAGCCCCGTTGACAACATAACTATATTTAATTTGCAGAAGTAATATCACTATCAAGCCATAGATACGTATTCAGTTAAAGTAGTATAATATTGTATGTTCTGGGCCACCTGGCGTCAAGCAGTTGACCCGTGGAGCCCGATTAACATATAAAGGTCCTGCTGAATTGCCCTTTTTCCCCATCCAAAATGGCCGATTTCGCATATATAAATGCAATTTTTTTCCCTCAAAATTTCCCTTCTGCCAACGGTGGCCATCTTGCCAGCTAGACTAATTAGCATAATTCAGGGCCAATCCCACATTGTGGCATTTGACTCATTGAGGAGGAAAGATTCCATGACAGAACTCAGGACCATCATCTTGGATCACGAGTACCACGTACCAACAATATGGCAGATAATTGTCGACCAGCTGAGAATGACACCCATTTTGGCGGCCGGTGGCAGCGGGTCATCTAGATGTCGCGAATGATCTAATCTCTCATAACACTGTCCCCTCCTGAAATATGTGTGTGTGTGCATACCACTTGTAAGCATAGTTGGCTGTAATTTCCAAACCATTTAAGTTACAGTTGTCAAATTCATAACATAGGCATCCACCCCGACTAGGAGAAGGGTCGCAGGGTCAAGTATGCCTTATGTTCCCTTATAAGGATAGTTGGCCATAATTTCCAAACCGGGTAAGTTATAGTTGTCAAATTCATAACATAGACATCACCCCATACAAGGAAAAGGACCGAAGGGTCAAAATTGACCTAAGCAGATTTATAAGCATAGTTGCCTGTAACTTCCGAACTATGCTAGATACAACTACCATATTCGTAACATGCTCATAACTCCAGACAAGGAAAAAATCAGATGGGTCAAAATCGACCTAAGCATGTTTATAAGCATTGGTGGCTGTAACTTCTGAACCATATGAGATACAACCACCAAAATCAGAACATGGGCATTATCCCAGACGTGGAAAAAGACCGGAGGGTCAAAATCAACCTAAGTTGGATGTAACTTCCGAACCGTATGTGATACAACTATCAAAATCGTAACATTGGCATCACTTCAGACAAAGAAAAGTACTAATGTGTCACAATTAACCTAAGTGCTCTTATAAGCATAGCTGAATGTCCGCCGCCAACCACGATATAAATGCACATCGTCCGCGCACCGCCCGCCCGCCCGCCCTCCCCGCCCGCCTCCAGTCGACATTCAACATTTAGACTTAATCCTTACAATAGCAACAAGATTGGTGTACTGACTGTCGCCACGGTCCGCCCCGCCACAGGCCGACATTGTGAATAATGTCCGTCGTCGATGCACCACCCACCACCTGTTGCTGACATGCCTGCCTGCACACCCACACAAGCAGTCGATAATCGCATAGGATTGCGATGGCCATTTTGGGAGCCAGCAGCGGCCATGAGGCGGGCGACATCACACCTACAATAAATGCTATCAACTATGGACGTGGTGGTGGCCAGCAGGGACTGAAGTGCACCACCATTCATTAAAAGCAATTTCCTAGTACCACATTGAGCGCATATGACGACTTTGGTGGTGGCCATTTTGGTAGCCAGTCGACAATCACATAGGATTGCGATGGTCAAATTGGGTGCCAGCTGCAGTCATACAGCGGGCGATGTCATTGCATGCACATGCGCATGTACATTCCTCCACTGCCGACAGTGGCCATATTTGTAGTCAATTGGGGGGGGGGGGGGGTCACCCTGACAGCACTTCCAGGTCTTGAATTTCGGTTGGTGTTTTCTGGGTGCTCCCAACCGATATTAGTTTTTTCCCCCTTCGTACTGAAAGTGTGCATGTACCATTCATGCATTCCGTGTGGAGGGGGAGAGCCCCCATTCCTAGACATCCTGCTAGCCGCAGGTCAAATATGAGCTATGCTTACATATAAGCATAGTTGGCCATTATTTCCAAAGCATAACATGTGCATAACCCCCAATGACGACAGGAAGGGTCACGTGGACAAATGTCAGCCTGCCTCCCCTTTCATACTCATCTCTCTCTCCCTCAGCAAGGCCACACACACTTCCTCGCGCACTCTCTACCCCTCGGTACCTCTGCCTTACACTTCCCCATACTCTCTAGCTCTTTTCCTCCCTCCTCTGCCTGCCACCATCACCCCAGGCAATCATCTTGCGTGCTTGCCACTGCCTGGCTAAGCTCCAGTTACGTCACAGCGTGCCGACCTCCGAGTATACATGTAACAGAGAGCAGATGCCCTTTCTGACCCTCGTGCTCAGGGCGTAACATAGGCATCCACCATGACTAGGAGAAGGGTCATGGTGTCAAGTATGCCCTAATACAACATATAATCATCGTTGACTGTAGTTCTGAACCATTTGCATTATAGTTGCCAAATTCATTACATAGACATCAACCACGACTAGGATAAGAGGTGCTGGGTTAAGTATGCCCTATGTCAACTTAGAAACATTGGTGGCTGTAATTTTCGAACCATATAACATAGGCATAATTATGTGTGTGTGGGGAAGGGGGGGGGTCACCCTGGCCACACTTACTACTCGTTGGCCTACTGGCCGCCATCAAGGGTGCCCACCACCACCGACAATCATTGTACAATTAGCCATCATCAGTGCATTGCCCGCCCCACCACCAGCCCCACAATGTGTTAGTCAGTGCGACTTCCAATATTCGGTATTTAGACGCCATCCGTACAAAAAAATGACAGTCGTCGTCGGTGTACCGCCTGCCGCCACACCCCCCCCCCCCCCTTCACCGCCCGTCATGTGTTAAACTGGACATCATCGGTGCACTTGTTGCCAGCTGCCATTTCGCTAGATGGTGCAACTTCTAAGATGATGGACCGAATTGACAGAGCAGGAAGTGCTGGTCGTCCGAACCGTTTAGTTGGTCAATTCATAACCCACCCATATTGGTAAGGAAACAATATGTCCACCAGCTCAAAAGAAAGCATTATAAATGTAACTGTTTAAACCGGTAGACACACGTACTCCCTCCTGCATGCACGATTTGTCACCCCACACATACAACACATGCTAGAACAATACGCTTCCTATTACGAAACAAATTATACCCTGCCTTAACTGGCGTAGCAGTGAATACTCATAGGCCATAAACTCGTACTTACTTCCAGACAGTCTCCCCCGTACCTTCAATGTGCGTAAATACTTCCAGATAGATGTTTAGTACCACCCCACGAGGTAAGACCGACCTGCACTCGTGAGTCGTGTACCGAGACTTCATTGTATGTAATGCAATGTCACTCACAATTAATATACACAGTCATCGCTAGACAGCAGAGTCACTGCACATACAACAACAACAACACATGCTAGAACGATAAGCTTATTATTACGAAACACATTATCCCCTATCTTACCTGTGGTAGTAATGAATACTCGTGGCCGCGAGCACATCCCATCATCGACGTGACCTAGCTGGAAACAGAGATCACAATGACAGATCCCAGCTTTCCATGCACGCTACATACCGACCAAGTACTGCATCCCCACCACCACCACCACCTCCCCATGTCAACGTGCTTATCGGTATACTTTTGAAAGGAAACTATGCACGTATCCTGAACCATCCTGTTTGGATGAGAAAAAAAGAAAATTTGACTCCATGGGTCTGATGCCAGGTGGCCCGGACATATAATTTTATACTACTACATGGGAAAAATTATGTATGGCAGTGATTGGGTGTATTCAATACACATTGAGTTTCTTATTTTTCAAAACCTACACCCCTCCTGCAAGAAAATCCTTGATCTGTTACTGTGTAACATTTGTTAAAGAGTTCTTATATACTACCCCTCAGAAATGGCTAATTTTAACATTTTAGAAATGAGCCCCTTTGACAACTAAATATATATAATTTATTTTGTTTGCAGAAGTTATATCACTAGCACATAATATACAAGTATTCAGTTAACTCTGTTTTACACTATAATTGTGTGTAAGGAAAGTTGTAAAAATAATGTAGGAAATAATTCTTATAATTAATTTTATGTTCGTCCGTTTGTCACAAACATTTATGGCTGAAACTAACGTAAATAAAGTTAATTATAAAATTGATATGATGCATTATTAGTATGATTTTATTACACATGATCATGGTAAATATTATGATCTTTCTTGACAAAGATTTTATTGCAAATTCTGCTTTCTGGAGCATCCAGAATGGAAATCGCTTAAATTTTGTTAAAAATACAGACTAATTTGATCAATAATTTTTTTTATATTTAAAAAGTATATTCTAGAAGAATATTTTATAATGTTGCAAAATACACACATTCTTCTCTCATATACAGCCTAAATCACACTTCGGAAAATTTTTATGGTGTCTCCACTACTTACGTATAGTCGGGTGCAGTGCGCCACAGGCATTTCCTTTACTTGAACCTTAACAAAGCGAGCTCAATAGCTTTTCTGTGTTTATTCATTGCAGCCGGTGGTGAACTAAAGCTCGCGACATGTGCAGGGCACGGGCGACAACCCAGATAAACACATGGGCGTTGCCCGTTCTGGTATTTACTCGTCCATGCAATTTCCCAGACCATGTGAAAGGAGCTTAAGGTAGACAACTTCTGCCTCATCGCCTCTACGCATGGGCACTCAACTGGCATGCAGTCTCTCCATCTACAACACAGTGACTTAAGCTGTTACCCTTTATTTTTATGGTATGATAAGTAAAGATAAAATTATGATGCACGGCTGGAGACAACCCTAATGTTTCTGTGTAATAATTTAGCTGATGAAACTGATTCTGAAAACCTGCAACCATTTTCATTCTCAAAAATATAATTGTTGGATTTGAAATGAGAATTTGAAACATTTGTTAAACCTGCCGCCTAGTGAGGTGTGTGCGTGTGATAGAAATGTATGAAGCACCTGTCGTACCGTTGGAACTAAGGGACTTTAAGCAGTAACCCTATAATTTTATTGGATGTAACACTGTAGCAAAGTACATTGCACTCCTCTATCGTTTTGCCATCTGAAAAGTGAGGTATGGTGAGGTATGATGAGGAATATTAATCCAGAATGGAAGGGGTACTAGCCCCTTAAGTGGCCAAGATTAAATAGTCGTTCTAAATTACATGGTAAAATAATTTTTGAAGAAATACATTTTAACTGCAGATCAAAGTAAAAGTGGAAATTGATCTAATTTTCGAAGTTGTTTTGTTTTTCAAATATCAGTTGACGCAGCTAGTAGTGGCTTGTTCTTACGTATATTTTTAATGTCATCCCATCCATTTTCCTTGACAACAGAGCTTTGCAATAGTGTTTTTAATTGTAATGTTGGTCAGGAGGAGGTTCGAGTCCAGTGGCACCTGCAACCCCGCCGTCCCTTGCGGTCAGCCATGGCGAGCCACGTGCCAGACCACGAGCGTCACGTGCCTCGAAGCCACAGGTATGTTTTCGAGAGTACCACGCGGCCAGGTTCATTAAACGCTGATTATGAGTCTGGTGAAGATGTCTCGTGTAATTCAGATTACGAAGATTCTGAAGGTGCACCGCTGAGTGTGCATTCTAGCAGAGAATCCATCACACAAGATGAGCTTGTAGAAAGAGTGTTGAATCGCTGTCACGGGCCCCCGAGGAACTCGTCCAGATTCAGGGATGGTGGCCTACATGATGAAAAGGTTTATGTCCAGCAGTCAAACTTTCAGTATTTATATTCATTAATTCTTGTGTTTATTGTAGCTGTGTGCAGTGTAGTTTATTTTAAAAGTGTTAATGAACAGGAGGAAACAGGAAATTATGGTGATGTCAGCCATCTTCCAGAGATGCATTCATATCACATAGACAGTTATTTTGAAATTCTTCTGAAGAAGCACATAAGGGATGTCAAACAAAAGTACCCATTGCAGATGGAAGATACATGGTACCAGTTTCTCGCAGGAATCAAGAAAGTGACACGTGATCAACCTGCACAACCGTCGTCATTTCTTTTGCTGCACACGAGTGATGCCAATGACACTATGCGGTGCTTGACCAAAGAAATTGCAAATATCTCAGCACGCTTTCTGAATTCTTCTTCTTCAGTTGTCACGGTGGAGGGAGAGTATCTTCGGAAGATGCACGAAAATAATTTGAAAGCTGCAAGAGAGGAGGAGGACAATGGCTGGTTCATCGAGCAATATGGCTCCCAGATGAAATACAGTCGTACTATGGTAGTCTACGATCTAGAAAAGGTACCGGCAACCCTTGCGCAAGCCTTCCATTTCTTCTGCGATGAAGTAACACCACTCATGGACAAAGCAGTGTATCTGTTCTCTCTTGAAATCCCAAAGCGCAATTTGGGTCGGCCTGTGGCAGTCGCAGAGGATCTTCTGAACAAGTTGTGGAGTAGTAAACTGAACGATGACATCAGAGCGTCACTCATCACACGCATAACAAGTGCAGCAGTATACATACTGGCAGAGTCGTCTAATAACTCGTGTTCTTGATCAACTGAAGTAGTCCATTACAGCTTCCGGGAGCTACTGTGAAGTGAGCTGAGAACAGCAGCAAGTGGTGAGAGTAATTTCCAAGCGTTTTTCCGGTAGATATTTTTTGTTATTTTCCTTTTAGTTACTAGTTTTTATGTTGATATTGTATTCTGTTCTTATTCACCTTTAAGTTTGCCCCATTTTACACTAGCTTGCTTTTACTGACTGTTCTCTCATATTTTGTAATAAATCAAGAATATTTAGTTAGGTTGCTTTTGGATGTAGATTCATAAAATTGTGAACTTTACAGCTTTTTATAATAAATGTTTGGTGAAATCTTGTCTTGCTTAATTTTATAAGAAAAAGTCATGCATAAAGCTGAACCGTGTTGTGGTGTGTTGTTGGTAGCCAAAAGTCTGGTTTTAAAACTTGCTAACTAAAGGAAATGTTGAACCAACGTAATTATGTGAATAAGTGTTTTAAGATTTCCATTTTAAATTTGTGGACTGGCAATAATACGTCTTTGGCAAGTGACACAAAGCCCGTACGTACAAAGTAAAATGTCGGTCCTGCATGCATGGTCTGTTGCGATGTAATTCTTCTTCACTGATAGTATATAGTATTGGAAGGTTTCAGTTCCCCCCCCCCCCCCCCCAAAAAAAAGTAGGAAAAAATGGTAAGAATATACTTGGGGAAAGTGGGGGAATTCCCAAATGGAATTTCAGTATACACCTTATAAAGCAAAAAATATTGAAAGTTTTGCACTGTTAATAATGTGTTTATTTAGGGTTTGTTAAGCAACGTGGCAGAACACTATTGTGTTTTGAAAACTTTAGTGAAGTTTGGTTTTCCCCATGCCTCTGGTACACACCGTCCGTAATCATACCTATGATTGTATAAGTACTTCAGACTTTTATGAAAATGGAACTGCAAGGTGCATGGTGATCTCTGCTCAATAAGGAAGAGTTAGTTGTCTGTCTGTGAATGTGAATGTCTTGCTCTTTTAAAATGTACCCTTGTCTGCTATGGAATTCCGTATAGTTTAAATTATGCTTTTACAGGGACATTTTGTAAGTCGTGAAGTAATTTTTAACATTTGCATATTGAATGTAGATGTTACATACCTATGTGTTCTGTACAATCTTTTTTTTTTTTAATGATTGATACAGTAAAGATGCAAAACCTTGTGTGTAAATTTTTTTACCATTTTGTTTTCACTCATACAGAAATTTTTTTTCAAAGAAATTCTACATCTGATATAAACACAATTGAACCTTATTTGGTTAGTAACAATTTTTGTGATAAAAGTATAAACTTGTTTGTCAGCATGAAATGTAATACAGAACCTCATACTGTCTCAACGATTTAATATTATTTATTAGTTTTACACCAAATCATGATTTCGAAAGAAACATTAACTATACTAGTATTAACAGTTTCTACATAACTCTGTTAGCCATTTCATACAGGTTTTTTCATCCTTTTGGAAAGCCTTAATTTTTTTAATGTACAAGACGAAGTTTTGCAACTTCATCGACAATATTGTACGCAGTGCAGCTCCTACCAACACACGAGATACAACCCGTAGGTGTTATTGTCATTACCCACATGCAGTCTGTGTGTCAATGTTCTCGTAAAATTACGTACTGTGACAGTATTGTTAGCATAGGTAACATGGGAGTGTAAAAAACAATGGTTAATTTATACGATATCGCAGGTGCACTCACATATTGCAGTACAGAATTAGAAACTAAACCTACTTTATATACTAAAGACTATAAAAGTTGTATGTTTTGATGATGCAGTCAGTCCTTGCATTTTGCTGGGTGTTCAAAAATATTAACTGTGTGTGGAGGTGCACAGTGAATATTAATTTTTTTTGTATTATTTGTGCGGTGTTTGATGTTTTATTCAAAATAGGAGAAAGTATGACTTTTGGAGGACTGGAATTGTGCTTTAACTAAGATGCGACTTTCCAAACAGTGTTAGTATTAATAATTTAGTATCGTTATCAAGAGTATATTTTTTTATATTTCATGTGGTGCTGTAAAATATGAGAATGTGTGCTTCAACTGATATGATTATAACCATGATAAGATATAGTTTTCCAGTCAGTGAAAATGTATGTAAGATTAGTCTACTTCTTTATCATTAGATATGTATTAGGAAATTATTTTACAAAGAAGTGTGTGATATTTTTATGTTTTAACAGTATTTGTAGTTGCAAAATTATGCGTAGACAAATCTGTATTTGTACTCGTATGAACATGTAATAAAATACCTACCTTTGGTGCTTCGTACTTCAGTATCACGATTATCCCCACAAAAAATAGGAAGGGTTACCTCAGAGTAAGTCTGATAATTAATGAAAATAATTTGTATTTATTCCATCAGAATATATGTCTTCCATAACAATGCCCTCCAAAAGCATTTCCTACAAGAATTTGTCGGAAAATGTTTTGCTTTTCAGAAGTGAGCTTAGTAGGGAGCAATGGTGGTCACCTTTGAATACATGTACCGAAGTAAATGAAAAATTCAACTCTTTTCTTAACCAAGCTCTCCGTTGTTTAGAAAAATGTTTCCCATCCACAGTAATGCAAATTCAAAGAAAAATTTATGACCAACCAAAGGAATATAAATTACCTGCGAAAACTGTACAAGGCTGCCAGAACCAACTGCAAACCTGCCACAATAAATCAATACAGGAAATACTCTAAAATTTTGAGTAAAGTCATAAAATCTGCAAAAAAAAAAATTTTTTTTTTTTTTCTGTAAGCATATTCAGAATTCTCAAAATAAAATAAATACTACATGTAAAAAAAAAAAACACAACAGGAAGAACAGAGTAATGTCCAGTTGTAAACCTAAAAACTGTATATCCTCAGATCCTAAATTAGTCGCAGAGACATGTAATTCATACTAGTTCAATGTTATAGAAAGCATGATTAACAACAATATTAAACAAGATATAAAGCATATTTCTACACTCCAGGGTACTGTAGATTGGGGTAAAATCTGACAATTTTCAGAATTTTTTATAGGTACAATATTACATTGTATTTATTAATGGATATAAAAGATGTATACATTACCTCGGTTAATGCCGAACACAGCTAGGAATTGCTATACAAACTACTTTAGAACTTGTTGGTAAAGCTGTGCACTTTATTTTTTGAAAGTAGTGATTACTATATTTCTTGATCTATTTTTATACAAACTAAATGTACAAATCACATTGAAATGCTGTATCTACACAGTCACACAGTTTCATAAACAAAAGTCTGATTATGTTCATAAAAAAACCAATATTATTTTATGGCTGAAAATAATTATATATACCTATGAAAATTAAACATTCAGTTGATTGAAATGTATTTGTGTTGCAAATCACTTAGCAAACATATATACTTTATATTTCAGGAAATACAATGCGTCCCCATCTCAAATTCCTGCCAATTAATCTTGACATAAGTTCGGATTTTGTCACAGAAGAAATGTCTCGTACATCAGTGCTTGGATTATGTAACTCAACTTCTCACCTCGGTTTTGATCGAGTTACATTTCGATCCATTTGTGAGAATGCGATTCTGTAACTTTTTTCAAGTCTTATCGAAATGGTACAAGAAAAGTCGATCACATTCTCTGATGGCTGTGGCAATATTGGATCACCATTGGAGAAAATGAAACTGCATCATATTGGCAAGCAGTTGCCACTCAGAATTTAGATCCTTTACCACGTGGTTAATTTGTATGTACACTAATATTTGTTTATATTTTAAGTGTTAAGGTTAGTAGTGCCTATTTAGAACAGAGAGTAAGAAAGTATTTTATGCTTAACATTTAATAAATATATTTGTTAGCAAAGAACATGCTTACAATGTATGCGTTTATTTTTATTCGTAATCTGTATCCACCCCTTTATTTAATTATTAAAATGTAGATATTCCTTAAATCTTTCTATATTTTTATCAATTAATACTTGCACATTTGAATAATTTACACTTATATACGATTACAAATAAAAAATTTAAGTAATGAACAGAGTTTTTAAATTACTGCTATCTGTGAACAGCAATGTAACTTTACTGATGTATGCAAATTACAGGTTATTTTGCAAAATGACAATATAATTGTATATAAAGTGTTCCAGATCCATAAATACATTCTCCTAACAGAAATGTGTGAATATGCAGCCCCATACAAATTGATATCATTAAATCTTAATCAAATACTGGTTTTTCAACCCTCCACCATGTTGAAAAGACTAACATTGTCGATCGGAATACTGAAAATTGATCGACTTGAAAGGAAAACAAGTTACAGGATTGCATTTTTTTTTATTTCGATTAAAATTAAGACACTCGGCTGAGACGAGGTAGAAGATAGTTACAGAATCCCAGTGTTGGTCCTATCTAAACAAGGCGATCCGGCTAGGTAGCTGTGAAAATAATTGACCATAACTAAGACATAAATTGTCCAGAAGGGACTGTTGAGGTCCACTACCAGAAGGGTAGTGGTGTTGAGAATTGCCATTACCAACAGGTAAAGTAAGAGGGTTGGTGTCGTCTTGGGGAGCTGGAGCCCCTCTAGAAGGTCTTGGCACAGTCGCTGAAGACCTGGTAGATTGCGGACCACCTTTTGACCAGAAGAGAGCTCTAGCACCGGGAGTGGTAGACCGAGTTAGCTTCCTCCGGCCCAGTTCAGAGCAATGGAAGATGTGTATACTCACTGGCGTTATCAGACAGCGCACAGACTTAATACTCCTTGACCATGGGCCTTTTGTGGCGATGGGTGTAAGGGGGTAGCTCAAGCTGTCTGCTGGAGTCATCCGTTAGCATTGTCTGCTGATGCTGCGATTATCAGCCCTTGATACTTGTCATGCAATCTCTTGGCACTTCATAGAACTATGTGACCATTGGCAGGCTCGACTGATGGTAAGATCTCACTTCGTGGAAATCGACGTAACATCTGATATAAAGTGTGGAATGAACTGTAAAATCTGGACGGTTGTCTGTAATAAAGCTCCGTTCAAGGGCTTATCCTGTAGGCATATGATCAGCCTCTAATACTTTTTAACCCCACTTTATTGAAGTGAAGGCACGTCCAGATGAGGCTAAGTCGAGTGTGTAATAAAACAGACTGCATTGCGCATCAAACTTGAAAAGATCTTGACAGTCGGTTGAGAGGCAACTTGATGTATATGAAACAAACATACCATTTACAAAATCCTGTATCAGCTGATGCATGAATGAATGAAAATTAATATTACATTGGTTATTCTGACTGCACTGCCAACGTACATCACAAGCAGAATGTACATGGTGATGCTGGTGCATCCCTGCACATGTAGGATGCACACACTACTTTTCGACTTCACCTCATCTCAAGGGTTTGAATGCTCATGGGGAAGTCATATAGTGGCAGAAAAATAATTTTCGTGCCTACTGGATGACTCCCAGCCTAGTGTGTGATTACGGAGACAGGAAATAAATTAAGAAATTGTACTGTCCACTGAAGCCGCCATGATGTCGTTCATATTTCCCTCTCAAAATTTTATTTTCCGACAGGACCATCAACACCAGTAAGTCAGAGATGAGAGTTCCAAGGGATGATGCAATATCGCTTCCGCCAGAGTTTAGCAGAGGTGATGTCTACTGCCTCCAACAAGGGAGATGAGAGTTCCAAGGGATGATGCAATATCGCTTCCGCCAGAGACTTGAGCAGAGGTGATAATGTCAACTGCCTCCAACAAGGGTATTCCAGGGCTTAACTCTGAATAAAACAAGCCCTGTGGAGAGAGGCTAGCAACTCCTGCATCCCTCGGATACCCCACAAGCTGATGTTCCGGATATAAAAGGAGGTGCGAGATCCACACATGGGAGTGTTCGTTAGTCCTCAAGGCTGTGCAAGGCCGAGGTCCCCAGCAAGTGTGAGCAAGACTTTTCCTACCTGCCCTTACAGCCCGAGCAAGGTAGCGGTAAGTGGTACAGGCATAGTTGCCAACTTCTATGAATTTTTTCGTATTTTGCCCTAATTTTAGTTAGTTTTAAGATTTTACGAATTTTTGATAATTTTTAACGAATGTAAAGCATTTTGGGGTATTTTTGTTACGCAAATATTCTCGTATTCTTCCATGCATGTAGGTATTGTACGTCGTCTTGTACTGGGCGAGGGTGGGCATGACATGACAATGCTGTGGTCGCCATACCCATATCTAGCAACGATGTTGCGCAAGCTTTTGTTCATGTTTGTCGTAGTTGCATTTCGGTCAGAGTGCGTTGATTTCATTTTACTCTGTGACTGAATAATCAACATTGTAATTTTAAGACTGTGTTGTGTTAACTCTGGACAGGAATTCTTAACGGCATCATTGCAGTCCTTATGCTACAAACTTTTATAAGAAACACGCGCATGTGTGTGCGTGCGTGCGTGGTACAGCTTATTACCTGTCGTCCTAAGAGTGGGTATAAACTTTGCCACGTCCAGGAAGTTTTTGTTTTGAAAAATCAAAAGTAAACTGACTAATAATTTTTTCTGCAAAAAAATTGATGTGATTTTAATAAGAGTATTACAGCTGGAAATTTCTCCACTGTTTGGATATTTTTTTCATTAGTTACAAAGAGTGTTTGTAGTGAGATATCACAAGTGGCTCAGTCAGCCATGACAGTCTTAGGCCCACTCGTGTTTTAGGTCAGCAGTGATTTGCATCTAGCAATAGCAAGAGAATTTTAATAACATTTGCACTTGGTACTAACGTGAGAGGTACAAAGTAATGCGAAGCTATATTATTGTCAACGTGCTAAGGTTTGAAACGTGTGCTGAAGATTTTTTTGTTTCTTGTACTACTAAGTTATGTTATCCAAGCAAATGACAGGACAAGGCGGTAAAAACAGATTCTACAAGCAAGTTTTTCTGGAGTCGTCGTACAGTATAGACTTTCCGTGGGCAAATCGTTCTCAAAAAGGGGAAATTTTTGCAAAATGTACTGTGTGTAAATGTGATATAAATATTGCACATGAGGGAAGAAGTGATTTTAAAATTCACAAAAGTTCACTAAACCACAAGAACAATGAGGTGTCTAGTACAATAAAATAGCATAAAATGAGTGTAGCAGAAGTATTGCATACTGTTTCATTTTCTGTGTCAACAGACTGCAGCAACGATAATTCCAAACTGTACCCAGTAGTCATTAAAATGCACAACACACTATGATTACTAGTGAATTTCTTTCAGTCACTTCATTACAGGGTGCTGCTACAGGTAGAAATATAGGTGAAATGTTATTAAATACACTAAAAAATCGTAAAGTACCCCTGGGAAATTGTATTTCTTTAGGCTCGGACAATGCAGCAGTGTAAGAATGGTGTAGCATGCGTTTTGAAATGACAACAAAATAATCTCATAGTGTTAGGTGGTGCCTGCCCTTTTAATACATTTAGTTGCAGAAAAAGGTTCTAAACGACTTGATGTTCATGTGGATGAGCTCTTTGTAGATATGTACTACTACCTGGTTAGAGCACAAAAAAGAAAATATATGGTGAAGGGTTTTCAAAACATGTTTCTGTTATTATCTTCTGCACGTCATACCTGTGTTTGACAAAGTGAATGTCCCGAGCACCTCATATCCATATTGTAAGAAACTGCATAGTGTTAAGTCTAATATTTCAACAAATAAAAAAAAAAAAAAAAAAAAAAAAACTGATGACCTTGTAGGAACCTGTGTATCTCAGATAGTAACATCTTTGAAATCGTCTTAAAAAGGAAGTTCTTTAGTTCTGCCAGAAATTTTTTTGAACTTGCATGTGATTATATTCTTTTGAAATTTCCGCTGGAGAGTGAAATTTTTATTCATGCGGAAGTGGCTAATTTGAAAACCATTGGATCTGCATAATTTTCACGTTAGAAGTTTTTTGTTGACGAATTTCCTTGCATGTTATTAAAGAAGACTCGCCTGAAGAGACAATGGATATTCTCCAGGAACAATTTTGTGGTGTGCAACTGGAAAAAGATCAACCAGTTAATTCAGCTGATCGAATGGACGTACAGTGGTCTGCGTTTGGTAACAACAGTAAATTTGACAAACTTAACTTCACCATGCTGTCGATTCTTGTTGTACCGCACAGTAATGCTCAATGTGAATGTGTGTTTAGTGGCGTCAAAAAAAAAAAACTAAACGAGACCCCACTGTCAGGGCTTTCATGTCCTATAATGTTTTAAACACTATACTGTTGGCAACTTAAAGTGCTACGAACAAAAGTTTAAATCTGAGTTTTTAAAGAAGGCCAAAAGTGTTGTATGGTCATCTTTACAGAAGGACCAGAATGTACCCTAAAAAAGTGATTAGAATCTTTACTGTCCAACTAAAAGATGAGTTTAAATAATTTTGTAATTGTACTAATTTCTAAAAAAATAACTTTGTATATTGTACTGATTTCAAAATTTTGAGGTTGGCACTATTTACAGGTCGTGCACCGTCAGTCTGCATAAGACTCGAAGCCAGTACCTCGGGACTTGGACCATTAAACCACTCGCACCGCCGTTACCCGAGTAAGTGCGCTGCGGCTATTTAAGAGAATAGACTACTAGGCTTACATGTCAAAGAAACTGCCTACTACGCCTTCAAAGATCCACACGTCAGTCGCTGCAAGTAGACGTCTCCACGCCACCAGTCAGAGGCACATATGTGTCCTCACCTGAACCTCTACCCGGAAATCATTACCTCTATATCGGAGGTAGTAGGTTGTGACTACTTCCCTCCTGGGTGGCTAGGACTGATCTCTCCAACTAGCACATTAAGCTCTCCTTGATATTCATGTTTATGTAGGTAGTCTTCGTCTGCCATTTGCGTAATTTTTATATTAATTTTTGTATAATTGTGCAGAGCTACGCATCTCGATGTCCTTCCGAACTTGTTAAATAAATACGTATATTATTCTGAATTATGTGTCTTGAAGTATTGTCATTATTGGTCAAAATTAATTTTTTAAATAATTAATTTCAATGTTCCCAGAGCAATAATGGTATCACTTATTGAATAGTGGATCTAATTTCCTTGGATTTTTTTCAACTTGCATAAGGCCAAGGGATCTTGGGATTATTTGGTTCGCCTGACCTGCCAGGGATTCAAACTCCAGATTCTTAAGGCAATATCCAGGAGGTACCAGGTATTGCCTGAACCTGGGGGTTTTTCTGCAGCTTGTTAAAAGGACCATAGTGTGGTGTGAACACATCTCACTTTACCTGGACTGAGGAGGAGGAACGGACCGGAGATTCCTGGATAACCCCAAACTAAGTTCGGACTAATCCAGGAAGACCCAGAGATGCCCACCCTGCGAGGTACAACTCCAGGACCACAGACTGGTTTCTTATCCTTGAGTTTCATCCCTGCCTGCACAAGGCCGGACAAGAGATGATACTGCCTAGTGGAACCAGATTATATTCTGGTAATTTAATTACTTGGTCGAGATGCCCTATGAGACCAAACGACGTAGCACGCCGAGCAAGGCAGAGAGAATTAGAAGCCCAGAAAAAAATTCTACGTTGACCGGGAAGACCCACTTAATAGAATCAATCCTGACATTGCCCCAGTACCCTTATTTGAAGTAGGGACCCGTGTAAATGACCTCGCACCTTTCAGAAGACACAATAAGGCAGCATGGAGATGATCTTTTAGGACTGGCATAGTCCAATAACTCAGTAGAATATTTAGAGTATTACAAACCAGACCCCGTCCATTGCAGAAAATTGTTACCCTTCCACCCACACCAAACCCAGGACCTGTGACTCCTACGTCAATGGCCTATAGTGGCTCCCTCGGCTGAATTCGTACCATCTCGCATCCCCACAAGACCAGCTCCCTATAGAGGATGCCATCGGCCTGAGCCTTCCGACTCCATTTGATTGACCTGTGACTGCAGGCATCGTAAGCATTTTTGACAGCCTTCACAGTGAGCATAACCAAACTCCCGAGACGGGAGACGGATTTGGATTCCCTTCTTCTGTCTAGGTCAACTTGCTTACAGGGACCAAAACACTTCTTTCCAACGTAGTAAGAACTACGACCCAGTCAGGCAACCATTCCACTAGTAATTCCCCCTCCCTTAGGGTACCTTGAATTGTGTTGTCCCAGGAGTGCAGTCGGCTTCCCTACCTCCTGGGATTGAATTGTTTTAATTCTCATGAGAGAGAGTAGTGTCAAGTAGTAATGTATAGGCGTTCAAAATCAAATGCAAATTAAAAAGGTCCGTATTCATATGAAGCGCTACTTCGAGTTCTTTTTGTCATATCTCCACTCACCATGCCATACATACATTATATGAACTCCAAAAGCATACAAAAAATTTGCAGGGTATTTTTGAATTATTTTTCAAACAAGCTTGTGTCGTTTCAAACTGGTAATAGAAGTGTGAACTTAAAAAAATACCAACGTGCTGCTGTCTTGATGAATAAGTCTGTTTGGGCTCGAGAACAATGTGGACTGAATTTTAACGAAAAAACAAAGCTGAACTGGTCTTGTAGATTCTGGCAAAGTTGCTCCAGGCCAATGACACCACCACCGAGTGTGTTGCCACAATGTAGCGGGAAATTGAATAAATGGACCCATGGCCCTAACATGCCATCTGTTAGCCATATAAAAAAAAAAAAGCTTTATTTTGTAATAAATTTATGAACGGATACCAATGGCTTTATTTTTTGCAAGCTCTAAAATTTTTAAGTAGCGTATGTACTTCCATGCACAGCGATTTTGAAAACTAGTTATTTCTATTAGGCTGGTAATTGTTATGCCAAAATCCATTATACACCAGGTTATAGTACTGTATTAATAAAACAAAAAGTGGGACGTGCATGGATTGTTTTTCACAGCAATTCTTATGTTATCCCACACCACATGCATCCAACTGGAGCTGTTTATTATCAGTGATGGAATAACTGCTTTGGAAGTCATTTGGGAATGAAACTGTGTTGTCACACAAATTCCCCAAATTAATTTTTACTTACAGTCTTTTAACTCATTTGCCATTATTGTCCTAAGTGTAAACTAAAATTACAATCTTACAATGCTAACCCATATTCACTGTCTGTAAACAAAAAAGTAACTAAAATCTTACTCTTTTGCAAGGTTTTTTTCACTTTTAAAACCTATGAATTTGTTACACAGATATCAGTCTTCAAATATCATAAAATTTGTTTGGTATTACAATGGCAAGTGGATTAGCTGATGGTATGTTAATAAAATATACAGTTTCCATTGCTGCATCCTCTGATGGCTGGCAAATAGATACATAAATTAAAAGTAAACATTGGCACTATAGTCATTGTCAAAATTTTGCCAAGTTACACGAGATGGAGAGTAATAGTTTTTTTTTTTAACTCCAGAACCATGTCTGTCAAAAGTTACTTATCGCTATGGGCAATTAATTTTGCTCTACAAAATTGGTTGAAGTGTGGATCTTTACACTGTTGTAACACATATTTATGATACTGCTATTTCATGTTAAACAAAGACATACCGTCTTTATTTTTAACTGTCAATAATTGTCCCACACATGCTGGAGCACGGAACTTTAGGACAGTACCACCAATTATGGTGCAAAAACTGTGGATCACTTTTTGCATCCAATGTGAGTTAGCATCACTGGTCAAGTTATCTATTGACAACCGCCTTCCTTACAGAAATGAATATCAAAATATTTTGTCACTCACATGCAAACATTATTATGAAGACCTAGATTTATAACTCCTGTACCTACAGTTTTCCCAACGGCCTTTAGAAGAGGGTTAGAAATCAGCATGGCTTATTATTTGAAGTGTTGTTCTTCACGTCCAACATTCTTTTAACATTGGACAAATTTGTTTACTGTAGCCGGGAGACGTCCTGGCATGTCTAAACGCAGGGAAAGCCAAGCAAGGGAGAACGACATGCGCGCGCAGGTTCATCGTTCTATCATCTACTCCACAATCAGTTATACATGAGGCAGTGAAGGACGAAGGATGTTCACCGAGGTACGGGAAAGTCATCAGCAGTACAGAACGCAAAATTATAAAGTTGGCCATTACATGTGAGGAGGCGAAAAAAATGTCTGTGAGCCACTTCAAAGGTCAACTGCAAGAGCAGCCAGATTAAACCTCCGAATCATGTGCAAATGTAATTATACCGTAAAGATGCATGTCCACATAATACTCGTTTTGGCAGCATGGTGGAATTACTGTAAAAAATTTCTGTAGCCTTTATGATAAAATAGTTTGTACTTGCTTAACAATCCCTAAATTTTTCTATGATTTATGCCAGTAAAAGTTATTCCAAATGCAGTGTTCATTAAGAGTAAACATTTTCGCGAGTATTAAACAAAGAATATGCAAATATGTGATCCTATTTGAAAAGCATCAAATACAATATTAGCACGTCAAAATTATATGTCTGCCAAATTACTACACTGTAAAATATTTACCATGTAAACTTCCTGCTCCATAATGGAAGCATTTAACTGATGCATTACACGGATATAATACCAGACTGCAAATACAGGAATGTCGAGCGTCGTTACTATACAAGGTCGGGAACGTCCCTATGCATTTGCCTGTTTTGTGAGTGACGTAGAATCAGTACCATGGATGTATGGGATAATAGTTTACCATTCGCATACAATTATGTGGTAATGTTGTGAATATTATATTGTATTGGGTTTTAAGCTCTGCTTAAATCATTGTAAATAAATTACAGTAAAACCCCTCTATTATGACCCAATCCCGAGGAACCATGAAAAGTTTGGGCCGAAAAAGTAAAAGAAATTTGAGGCACGTCTAAAAGTAGATACAGTAATCACTTGCCAACTGCGATATCTTGAACCGCGGTTTCAGTTATGCACGGATTTGTTTTTGTAGACCTTTTCTCCAACTGCGGTACTAGTTTCTATTAACCATGGTTTTCAGTCAATGGAACCCATCCTTTTTTTTTTTGCTTCCATTATCTCTCCTAACAGTGGCACATTACACAGACTAGTTTCTTAATCAGTGTATGTACAATAACTTCAAATTCAATTCAATGCCTTTTTAAAATGATTATTTTTAAGTTTATGTGCGCCCACGCTTACGTTATATGCTAATTTTTTTATGGTGGGCTATTGTTTTCTTATCTTGAGAAGTCAATTTTATGTGTCAAGTGAATTACGTGCAAATAAAATGTGTTATGTTACAGGTACCGTATTATGGCAAGTGAGGCCATGTGTGTGTGTGTATGCAACATCAAGTTTTTTTAAATAAAAAATTTGGGATGGTTAATATTTCAAATACCTCACTAAATATTTATATTCCCATAAACATTGCCAGGCCTCATTGTGCCACTGCAGAGGCCAACATGCCACCTGTATTTCATACAAATTAAACACACAGATGTGAATAGCATTTATCAGTATGTTTTCCCAACACTGGGCCACTGTAACAATGGCAGTGGCGGCCGCCCGCCATCTTGTACCGACTGACAGCTGCCCAGCCCGAGGATCTAGGGCCGAGCTTCAGCAGCATACCACCACACCCGCTGCAGAGGATCTAGGCACTCACGTAGCTATGTACATGTGGCAGCCGGCAATGTATTCGCTGCCTGCCCCAGCACACAAGTGATTAATTTTTTAATATATCTATTATCAATAAATACAGTGCTGTTTTGTTTCACACATAAGGCAAGTAACTTACATTTCACTATGCACTCAAATTTGTTTTGAATTAGAAAAGCTAACGAGTGTTCAATCAAAGATGTCATACAGGTGTGACTAATGATAATCATATCTATTCAAATTCAGACACGGAACGTTTCTAAATTGCATGTGAATATCATCAATGTTATTATCAACAAACTATTGCAATTTCAGCAAGCTAAATTTTGGTTAGTGGTGAAAGCCAACATATTAATTAACCATCCTATCCTCAATGGGGAAATGTATTTTCTGCACAGTGTAATTGCTTGAAATATTATCGGTGAGACATTTCATAGTGTGTAAAAGGACGCATAACAAAAACATTGGATTTAGAAATTGCAAGTCATTGAAAGAGAGCAAAAAATGTAAAACTTGTACCAAATCTTTAAAACATAGTAGTAATGTTGTACGTAAAACATAAAACAGTTATATAAAGTAGAAAAATTTGGGATGGTCTTGTAGTAAACGTAGGCCCAGTGTTGTTTTTTGAGGACAATGCGAATGTACATTACGTTTAGGGAATATTGAATCAGTGCCTAAACAAGACAATCTCATTTTAAGTTAACGTAACATATTATTCTTATAAAACACTGAATATATAAATGCTTGATGAAAGATACGTAAATATATGTAATGAGTCTAAAACATCACCTGAGTAGATAAAATTTAAAACAAATAACATTCAGACTAGTAAAAAAAAGCCAAGGCCTATATGGATCCTGGTAATTTTTGCCGCGAAAAATCACACTTGGCACCGATGATTAATAAAATCGAGATCACAAAAAATACAGAATTGCAACACAACACTTCCATGATAAAAAAAATTTCAATTGTATCTGTTCAAGTACGCAATTTTAACATTAATTTCGTCACACGTAGTTAGTTTAAAAAATTGAATACACACATCTTTTTCGTATATGCAGTGATCTATTTTAATTGATTCGTAACATTCATCAGGCAAATGATAAAGCTTTAATTGTTTATTACAAAACAAATATTTGGTTAGGATTTGTTTTCTCATAACAAAAGTAAACATAACATTTCAGAGGAAAAAATGGTTTTGTTCCTTTCTTTGGAACAATTCTCATTGGTTTGTTTAGTTACATGACAACACACAACTACCAACATGAGAATATTCAAAACTTTGAGCAACACCCAGCTAAGACACACTTTAAAAAATGAGTTTTATAATGGTGAAACATCTGTACAAGAGCTACCTAAGCTTAAGTGTCGCTTTGCTGGAACCTAGTTTATTCCTTGCTGGTGAAATAGGCCCCGAATGTTATGTTTGCGCATATACTTCCAGGCCGCCATTTTGCTGCTACACTACACACCAGTCCGTGCCAAGCTGCAGTCCAGGGAGCAGGAGGGGACTCGCATTCCCAGAATTCTCTCGACTATAGTATCTTCCTTTGGTGTCACAAAAATCATCAATGTTATCTATGATTACCTGCTCTTCAGCAAGAAGTATGCAGTATGTACTTACTCCTGTAAACACGGAAAGCCAACCCACTCTTCCATTCCTCAAATCCTCGGAAATGTGCTTAGATTACTGCATCAGGGAAAAAAAATGCTCGACTTTCAACATTTCAGTCATCAATGGGTGTAGTTGTTTGTATTGACGCATGCCACAATGCTGTGCAGCGCATTTGCACATACTATGGGCGAATACGCCCCATCACCGAGCAAGCAAGAGTTCAGGGCAAGTCACAAACAGTGACAAACTACTTTTCACATGCCCACTGAATATACTCCACACGTTGTACAAGTTCAGACACAGAATTAATTAACGCATTTAATTATGAATTGTACTGCTTGCCTAGAATCCGGTATGTGTGCGCCACCCCTTTTACTCAATATTGTTTTACCTGATGGACCACTATCCTGAGACTACCTGCAAAGGAAGTTCCAACACCATGGGATCGCAGCACCTCTGCTGTCCTGTGATAATGTCGCACCTGCCAATCTACGGCCGAGGTGGTAAATTTGTAGTTTTCTCTGAGCAGGGAGATAAGAAATACGCCGCAACCCCGATAAACCAACTCCTGCAATGAAAGGCTACGCTACCCCTCACCCCCGGAAGATAGCTTATACTGCAATTTTCTACTATATAAGGAGGTACAAACACGCCTCACTCTAGAAACACCAGTTTCGCTGGCTGCAGAGGTCAGTGAGCACTCCTCAGGGTCTAACCAAGACCTCACTCTCCTCTCCTACAGCCTACGACCCCAGCCTCTCAACAGCATACATTTGTAACCAGAATAATTTTGTCTTATTCTTTTACCAGGCTCACTTTCGCCTGAATTAACATAATTTAACAAATCTTAGCTAACCCATATAATCCAACCAGGACTTCCCACTTTCATAATTCGTAATAATTAATATTACGTTAATTTGGAATTGTTGCATCAAAACCCCGCTGAGAAGAAGTCGTGAGACGTGTTGAGCTCCACACGAGACGGGGCTTGAACAAGGCTATGAGTCCGTAAGACATACCGTGGCTCCCTTGCCTAACCTCGGTGGCGCCCTAATACTGGACTGCATATCTATACACGAGAACCTTGGGTGTGACTGAATAAGATGCACCCCCAGGACTGCACATCTGCGGAGAGGTCAGAAGGGTGGTATCCAGAGTCGTCACTGAAGCGACAAGCATTACAGAGGTTGTCCCACTTGCAGGTAGATGCAGGAATTAATTGTGAGGACACGCCCCCCCCCCCCCACCTCCAGAGCCAGTTTAGACTTCGACCCATACCACCATTTATTCCTCTCGCCCACGGGTCTAAGCTTGATTCCTATTTAGGCGCCTGCTGGCCAGAACCTGAACAAGAACCGTAAGTCTACCTTCAGCCGAAGACTCCTTTGCCCGCAGTCGCCATAACCCCCCACCCAAGGCTGTCCATAGGAAAGACGTTCAGAATACGCACACTCACCACTTAGCTTCCATGGAAGACTGTCAGGGTTCAACTGCCACCCCGAAGCCTCGAGTAGTGCCTTCTGTGAATTATATTCCCACACATCGGCCTACATAGCCACTGCGAATCGCATCCATACTTCCAGCAGGTTCATCCCCCCCCCCCCATGCTAATTAATCCACCGCCGGACTCGTAGGTTCGACTCACTGTGGGGTTTGGTACCTCTCCCCTCAGACAGTATCCTCCCCCTAAGTGGCCCCCTATAGAACCCACTACGACCCACCGGGCTAGAGTAGCAACCAAAATGCCGAGGTAGGATCACCTCAAATAAGTTTGTAGCATTTATCTTGGTCATTAATTATATGTTAACATGCAGTAAAATATAGGTGTCTTAATTGTTGCCTTTAGGCCTAATTGCTATGCCACATATATAAAAAGGTAAAGTTTGGTTTAAAACTCTACCTGGCCGGTGTTTTCGTGTCAAGTAGCCCCTCACTAAGCTGGCTCTGGCCTCTGAAAAGGTAGCTCATTCCCTTCATCTTCTCCCCCCATCCCTCTTTAACAGTCTACCCTCCACCTTATTCGTCATCCCTCCCATTAGCCATACTGCTTCGCTTCCTTACTCCTTCCATCCACGCCCAAGCCGCTACACTCCATTTCTCTCTCCATCATCAAACCACACCCACACCGAACTAAAATTCCTTCCACACTCCAAATGTCACTACAGGCAGCCCACAATTTTCTTTGTCCTACTCTTCCAAACTTCACGTAGTGTGTGGCAGTAGAGGCGATGAAAACTCTGGCACTATCTTATAAAATCCTATTCTTCCATTTGGGGGCAAACACTCATTTCAAATTACATGTAATTTTGAATTTATCTACTTAGAATTAATGATGTTTTACTGTATACACACAGAAATACATTAATGTTTGCCTCTAAAGAAGTATCGACCAATAACAATACTTAGTTTCAGAACCAACTCTAGATTATTTTACATGCCAAAGGGTCGGATACAAAAATATGCAACCTACGTTTTTCTCTCTCAAGAACTTATAGACCCATTTTATTACTGGTGTATATCTTTCCTCCGCTTCACTCTACTGGTGAGACATTTACTTCCTTATGGAGTAGAGTGAGGAGATCTGGGAGGGGGCTCTTAACATTGAGGTCTCGAGAGCTGATTAGGGTGAAGCAAGGTGGATGTATAGCAGCGTCAGCATGCAAGGGCAGACAAGGAAACTTGCCCACTAGGGGTGTGCCAACTTGCAATTATTACGTTTAAACCAAACTCTAGCAAAGAAGATCCTTGAGCTTGAACTCATAAATATTTAGGAATGTACACAGCTGCAGTCTATTCTCCTCACATAAAAAAAAATTACTTACAATTAGCATCTTGCTTAAATTAAATAGAAGGTTTCAGCAGAAACAAAGATTGAACATTTATTATAACTAAGAATACTAATTAAACACTTTCAGGTTTTTCTTCACAAACGTATATTTTATGGCAGTTCTCGTAATATAATTACCTGAGGCCTACATTTATACAAAGTACAGTAAAACTCGTTTAAGACATTCCCACATGATACTTTTCCCCAGCTACAAAGTTCAGTGCGAGTCGTCCCCACTATTTCGCCATATACGTCTTTTGTTATTTTTTTCCCCCCAGCATTTACAGTTTTATAAAATAATTGTTCCCGCGTAATATGATCGATTTCTTCAGCCAAAAGGCTGTTTTCAAGAAAATTTTATATCAGTCATACACAATAATATCACGAATATCTACAATCTCAAAACATAGCGACTTAAAACGTAAACAAGATACACAAATGGATCTCCCAGTGTAGCTAAAACCTTGTTATAGCAAAATTTCTCTAAACTGCAAAAATGTAGGAATTCTAGTACTCACACAAAGTGGAACGACACATTTTCCAAACGGTTTCACGATAGCGATGTTTCGCTGGATAAACCAGCTTCATCAGGCAGCAGTGAAGCTGGCTTAGCCAGCGAAACATCGCGATTGTGCAACCACGTGGAAAATGTGTCGCCCTACTTTCTGTGTGTGTGCACCTGTCAAATTACTACACTGTGAGTATTCAAATTCTTATATAATCTTGGCAGCCTAGTGGCCTACTTGCGGTATTTTTCTCTAAACTGTGCAAAATTACCGTAGTTCACATGCCTGGCACCGTGCCATAAGTGCATTTTAATTTTAATAGATGCCTTTTTGTGATATAATGTTGCTGTGGTTTTGCTTTCTCAAATCATGTTACCATCTGTGGAGTATTAATCGCACGTCGTATAATTGTAGACATTGCAACGTAATAATAGTTATATAAAAATATCTAAGCCGATTGCAGCATGTTTACATCATAAAACAAATGTTTCTGTATCATAAAAAAGAAATTAATAATGTGTAATCTACTGCATGAATGTAAATAAATAACATGGCAGTGAATTTTGCATTGTTTTCGAATGTATGACAGGTGAGACAGGCCAATGTAAAAGACGTTGTTTGTTTGAAACTTCAATTTTCTGGTGGAAGAAAATCGAACTACAATTTTCTGCAGTAACATTTAAATTTATAAAACTTCAATTGATGAAATACAGTGTATCACGACATCGTCGTCTGACCAATTTCGAACTCCACTGCCAACATGAACCCGAACCTAACATTTTTGTGTTTGGTTCAAGTTCGAGTTTGCAAATGTTCGCACACCCCTATAATGCCAACTAGTGGCATCATCCAGCATGATTCCCACATGCGAACATACATACACTAAACTTTATAGATATATTTATTTCAGTAAATTTTGTTTACACTTGGATCTAAATACAATATTACAACTTATTAACTCTGACCAATAATACAATCAGAAACAAAAAAGGCTTTTTGATGTACAAATAATGAAATTTGTTCTTGGTAAAAATGTCTCAACATGAGGTCAATCCCATGACTAGGTTCACAAATTCGGCCATGGGCCTCGAGTAGTATTTATATTCACAACACTTTTCAAATACACAATTTACATCTCTACACAGGAGAAATATGGTGATCTTAAAAAATAAATGAGGCAGCACATTTTTTTATAACAGTCCACCTGCGATATGCCCTTTTCGAAAAAACGTCAAATATCACAGATTTATTTATTAATAGATGCTACAAAAATTGTTTCATCGACCACATTCAAAATAAAATACGCATGGGAAAGCAGGCTATCGCACTTTCATTGCAAGAGTCGTCGAGTCATATCGTCAAGTCAGGTACTTCCAAAATTCTATGTACAAAACTGTTTAAAAAAAGGATTTGGGTGAAAGCACCATAGTACATAATGTACAAGTCTTCTGTTGAGTAACTATGTATGTCTCCAACGCATGTGTCTCTATCTCTCTCTCATGTAGAAGGTGATATTGCACTGACAAGCTTCAAGCTCTACAAAATGTTTAATTAGATGATGATCCCATGTAACTACTGTATTATGTAATACTACATGTATCCTGCCGACAGGAACTTTAAATTAAAACCGCTCCAATTCTGTTCCTTGTACTGCCTTGCTACAACATAAAGAATAATAAAACATTGAGGCCAACTGGTCATGGAACTCTCAAAACAACAAAACTGTGACAAGCTGTTTATTACACCAACATAAATGGAAGAATTGAATGTATTGATAGCACATGTTAGCCTCTTTATTCGGCAAAGCTTGCATTGCTGTTGGAGGATGCAACACCTCTGTGCAAAATACTTAACCACATGTTTCACACAAAAACAGCAAAGGCAGAAGTTAGCGGCAAAGATGAAAACGGACAGCGAGTGTTTCTGGCAGATATCACATTTCCGAAAACAGTGAAGAGAATAGGTGCAGGGAATTTTATGCAGAAACAATGAAACTGGATCACTGGTTGCATGCACATGGAAGATATGCACAGGATTAATGATAACATTTGACTGTAACTTGATGAGACACTAAGCAGTTGACCACTTGATCACTGCTAGAAATCATTTTACCCCCAATGACTGAGCTAAACACTCTTATACGGGGATTAACGAGGCGGTGAATCAGAATAAAGCCCATGATGCATAGCCGTCATTGCAAACTGCCTGAAGGTTACATGGACTGCTGTCTGCAGCAGTACCAAGTTAAACATCAATATGCAAAGTTTGCAACAAGATGGTTAAGTACTGGATAAGTACTATATGTTGCACATTTTTAACTGTCAAGTAATGTGAAAAACTTGTTTCTGGCAGAAAGTAAAGTACCTGTGCCTACCAACAAGCATGCATAGCAGGGACTTCGAACTGCACAATTAAACCACTCTAGAAAGTTTCCCTAATTGATACGTCTGTACAATTTTCCCCCTGATCTGTAAACACCAAGGATCTTCAAACATTTATAATATTTTTCATTTTTGTCCAAAACTCCGTACAAGAGTTTTGCTGTATATGAATACGAATCTCCACTTGCACAGTGTCCTATATTCTCCTTAAATAGAATAATCATAACATACTCAACATAAATACATTTCCAAATTTTTTCAAATCAACACTGTAACATGATCTACACACGCAGAAATACAGTACAGTATCAGTTTCATAATAAAACACCAAGCATCAACTGTACGTCCAGAATTACCAAAGTAAGGGTTTGCTATGGCCTATAATTGGTAAAACTATTTTTCCGGGCACATAATTCCCCCCAAAAATCCAAAGTTTTATTTGTGCTTGTTGAAAATGAAATGCTAACACATGTAGAGCTGTTTACCACGCTTATACCAATGCAAACATGCAGATGTTAAACTACAGTTCAAGTCTTCTTACATACAGTCTTAACATGGTAATGGAATAATCTGTACACTGTTTCTAAATTGACATGCAACTCAGTCCACTAGCAATGAAATGTACAAAGTATTGACTGCTGGTAAACCCTGATGCATACATAATACTGAAAATGCACAGCACAAATTTTCCATGGATTTTTTTGAGAAAATATATAATTACATTTAAATTACTTTGATAACATTAAAATTTAATTTTTGGTTACTGTGCTTTGGCAGGAAATATTGATTTTCCAGATCTGATTACAATATTAATATATATATATATATATGTATATATATTTTTTTATTCTCACACAACAGACAACATTACACTATGTATATATTGTATTTCTTTTAAAACATGTGTAAAATATGGACAGCAAAACTAGTATCCAGAGAATTGTCCTTCCCTAGCTTCTTGCAGCATTGAACAAATACCAAAATATTTTACAAAAATAACATTCAATTAACATACATTAAAGAGACATCTCTGCAAGATGCCAACAGAAGATCAAATGGAAAATCATCACTTCCAATGTTAAACCAAAATGAAGTAAGCAAGTCCCTATTTGTGAAGGTAATTTTAGAAGACAAGGTACACAAGGTAAAACATGATTCCACAAACATATACAAAGCACCCATGTCACGTCTAGCCTCAGTGTCATCATTAACCACGAAGGCTCCACACAGTCTTGCTCTGTTTTGTCCCGTCTCACTGCCTGGACCCTCCGAGTAACGCACTAAAAACTGTGGGACAGATCCAGTCAACAAGAAGCACACGTCTCAGTCTGAGGTAAAATACAGCGTATTTAGCTATGCATGCTAGTTCAGGTGTTATGTCGCCAAAGCATGTCTAGAACATGAAAAGCACGAAGCCAAAGGGCTTGTTTGTTTCCACACTAAGTAATATTAGTACCATGTATTAGCACATGCAGTTCTGACTAGCTGCAACAACACAGCTCACCACCATTAGCACACATGACTGATTATCAAAATTCTAACTGTCCACTGTGTTCACCACGAAAACGGACAACAAAATTTTGGATGGCTCCATTACAAATCCAAACTCTACTACAACAGCACTAATAAACATACACAACATCAGATTAATTTGTAACAAAACCTGAAAGTGCAATAAACAACAAAACACAATGATGTCTAATTGCACAAAGACAGAAAGCCTTAAACATACAGACAGGTTTTATTCTGCAAGTAATATTGAATGGCTATATGAAAATGTGTTTCGTTTGAGAGGTCAGTTCCGTGGCTGCAAGTCGTCGCAAAGCATGTTCAAACAAATTTGTGCCGTCAAAACAAATTTTCAGAAGCTGCTGGGGACAGAATACCCCTACACAACAAAACGCCATAACTTATGACGATGTGCACGATATTTTAAACAATTTGAGACATTTTGACATTTACTGCATGCCATTGAAATTTTTTTAAGCTATGCATGAATGAAGATGACGACACACTGTAGTAAATTTTTACTTGTTTACATGAAAGAGAGCCTCCCACTGTAACCATGGCACGCACAAGATACAATAACGATACTGTGATCCGGCCAAGTAGGCGCAGGCCAGGAGAGGGTGATAGTGCCGTCTCTTCACGCACAGTAACCCATAACACAGGTGCACGCACCTAGAACTGGAAGCCGCCACGCGGGAGGTTCTGGTCAGCATTGAACTGGAACTGCTGCGTATCCTGGTCCACAGATGGCGCCACCTGTGAGTCCTCCTCCTCGCTCCCAAAGTAGCGCTCAATTATATCAAACGCCTTCTGGTAGATCTCAGTGTTCTCGTGCGACTGCAGGAACTCTATCTTGTCTAAGCCTACCACACACACACACAGTGTTTCACATCAATACACTTGTAACCAATTATGCTATATACAAGTATGTCATTACCAATTCTATTTCTCTTTTCATTAAAAATTATTTTCAAATACACATGCACGATTTAAGAAAAGTCTATAATGAGAAATAATCGATATATCTTGGAAATTAAAAGTATGCTTGTATGGTCAAAAAATTGTCCGTACGCTTTGATAAAAAACAAGTACAATAAAACACTGATTATCCATCACCCATTTAACCATCAACTTCTTGTAAATGTCAACCCCAGAAAGGAAAAACAAATTTAATGCTAAATACCATATAGCAACGTGTATAGGATGCACATTAAAAAACTACAACAAACAGTGGAGTGTAAATTATTTAAGAGATATTGGCATAAAAAAAATGCTTACCCCCAAAAATCCATAACGACTGAAATTATTTATAACCATATACAGTGGAAACTCAAACCATCTAACTCAATTTGACCGAAAGTGCGTGCCCACAGAGCATGTTCTGTGACCCCAATAAAATTTTCTATGTAAATAAAGCTATAAAGTCAGTTTTTTCCAAACTCAAAATTCAAATTCAATTTATACCACATTGCTCAAACCAAAATTTCTGTAGTACCATAGAAAAATACAAGCTCCGATCATTAAACAACAAAGTTGATGTGTGTGGCTTTCCAGTATTATAACTAAACGAATACGACTCATCAACTACCACATATTTTATGCAACCCAAGGAAGAGTCGAACCCAGAGTAATTAACGAGTGTCTACTACAAGATCGCTCCCACTGTCGAGATGCAAGACAAACCCCCCGCACACACAGAGAGCCTGCAAGTTGTCACCTACCACAAAGCATTCCAAGCACGGCTGAAGCAGTGTGCTTGGCAGAGGATGGCTACCCCCAGCCCAGTCTCGCACTAGAGGGACGTCACACCTCCCACCTTGATCCCGGTGAGGAAATGCCTAGCGCACTAAAAAGGACCGTGCACGGCTGAGGACAGGAGTTATCTTCTCCAGTAGCTTGTATCAACACTTCATGTGCTGGGGCTCTCGACTGACTGCCAAGTATTCTATATCTTCAGCAGCCACCAGTGGCTACCACCACCATCTACCCGAGGCTTCTGCAGCCTCTGCCAGTAACTACCAGAAGCTCAATTTGGTTCCAACCACCATCTGCATCTACCAGATGCTTTTTATCAGCAAGCCTGCAGACACCATCACACCTTCCGTTGCCGTTCCTCCTTGTTCAGCAGCCACATCTACTTGCTGGTAGAGACAACTACCTAATAAACAAGTCTTGTTCCTATCCCGAGTGTATTTCTGTTCTAGACCACTAGAAACTATATCTACCAATGACGCAACCGAGACAGGGTGTGTATGAACCGTAGAATAGGACTGCAGATTCCCGTACGCCAGAACACACACCAACTTTCGACAGCCACCCATTCTATACACCCCAGTGGATGCAAAGGTAGAGCCACAATCACTAGGTACTCATCCAAGAGAGGCAAAACAAGTCAGTTCATGTTGTAATGTTACCGGAGTGCTTATGGTGCTGGAAGTAGTACTTGTCTGGGCCTGAAGGTCAAGTCTAACCCCTGTTGCGACCACTCCCAGTAGTAGTGTTTGGAAGACGGCCCACACGGTTCACCACGCCAGGTTTGTGCGCCAGAGGTGCAGGGCTGATTGGAGCACCAAACTCACACTGTCAACCGCTACTGGAAGTACAACTAGATAGGGCTCTGTCTCAAGTTCACACAAATCTAAAGTATCAGATTTCAGAGGAAGGCATGTACCACCGCCAAACGAGTGTGCATAACTGACCCATCTGCAGTTTGCAGAGAAGCCGACCAGCCAGTTTCAGAACCGAAGACTCAAGCACACCCTGGTAAGACAGGTATACTGAGCAGAGTCAGTGTTCTCGTCCAGCACATTGTTGTACCTGCTAGTGAGGATTGTGTACCCAGACAGCAACCTACAAGTCCGGTGCTAGCTTACCAATAATAAAAAACTTTGGTTATAATCAGAGCCGCCTGACCTAGCGCAAACAAACCATGTTGACCGTGTCACATTTCCATAAGACAACACGCGTCAAAGTATTAACAAAAAAGTATAAGCATCAACTGTACTCACCAAGACATACAGTCAGTATACAGTACATTCTGTACACATACACAAGGAATAATAATAGATAACTTAAATTAAATAAATTTTCAACACACATTGTTTTCGCTTACGTGTAAATGCCATGCATTTGGTCCTATTTATGTAATTTAAGACTTCTGAAATAACCTGTTCATGATTTCTCCATGTCGTCGCACTAACTTGTACTTTGTATCAAAAAATAATAAATAATAACAATAGAAATCTCACACTACACATAATGTATTTAGAGCGCACAAAATAAGAAAACTGAGAAAATGTGGAAATACAGTACATATGTATATATATAACATGTACTGTAGAATTTAAATACAAATGCATTATGTATAAACGTAGCTCTAATAAGATGCCCAGAAAGTTAGAACAAGCAATGCAAAATCAAGGATATCCTATTCATTGCACTTTATAAATCACAATATTCAAGATGTGCACGAGAAAATAATTTCGGTACGGTATAAGATAAAGACACGTTACGTAGTTTGCACGCCCGCTGCCACGCCACAAGTGCACACTGATAGACGTAAAAACCAACAGTACAATAACGACAATTTCTTCCACACATACCTATTTTCTTATCCTAAATTACAAAATAAATGCAAAGTAGAAGTTAAAAATACTTATGGTAAAAACTTCCAGAAAATTTAGTTTTCACAATTGGAGGATAATGCTGAGAGATTGGGTGTACGCCAACCTGAAATAATATATTTTCTTATTATTTAAAAAATCTTTGCAGCTTATTGCATAAGTTATACTACTAGTATAATGTAAAATAGTAAACATTAACACATTACAAACCTTACCTTCACAGCAACATTCCTTTCAATCTACTTCAGTTATGAACATTTCTCATTTACACTCTAGCTGTTGTGTTAAATGTTATTTACAACACATATTACTTAAAACTAGGGATGACTTGATACAGATTTATCGACCGATATCACAACCATCGGAAACGGAACATTATTTGCAGATTATTATTCACAGATTAGCACTAATTTATTTAACACACTGTTTAACCCGGTATGCTACAACTCGTAAAGCATTAATTTACTGTATCCATCTATCAGATATTCTGTCCGAAACCCAATATATATTCGGAACAATTGTTTTTTGATGATTTGTTCCCGTTGTTTTCATTAGCTTAATATTGTGCCATCAGTTTTTGGACACTACGTGAATGCAAAACAACGCAATTAATCAACAACTGGTGATGGCGATAGTATTGTTTACATCCCGCAAGAGTTTTTTGTTTTATTTTCTTTTTACGTTTTTTTACAGATTTTAATGCATTTGTAGGTTGGCGACATTGAGAAAGCAACCTGTATTCTTATTGTTCTTATGAATTTATTGCATTCACAGGTTGGTGGCAATGAAAACGTATCACACATTCTGTGGCACTGTTGTCTTTCAAGGGTGGAAAGTGAAAACAAAAACACTAGATTTTGAAGGGCGTAGTTCTTATTAGAACCAGTCAGCTGCGGTTTTGGTTAGTGTTAAAGGTCTGAATAAGACTGGGAAAGTAATAATTGGCAAAAATTGTTGCAAATATATCAGTTCTCATTTTATCCAAGAGATTGAGTATGGCTCAGCCGACGAAGGAATACTAAGTTAAAATATTAATAAAAAAAATTCTCACTCAATTTCAAGTGAATATTTAATATTTAATTGATTTAATAAATTATTTTTGAATACTTAAATTTAATTAATAAAAAGTATTTCCAAATATTGGGAATTATGATTGTGCTTATCAAAACTGGTATTGGCATCGCTGTACTCGGCAAAATGTGGCATGGGCCCGGCCCATCCCTACTTAAAACAACACTTCAAACTTTTAACCCTAATTAACACTGTTAACGAGCCATCATATATTTTTTTGCCACTTCAGAATCAGGAAATATCTTTTTGAACGCATGCTCAGCAGGATCTGCTACACTTATTGGAATGTTGTGTTCCGACTAGAAAAGACACGAAACAGAATTTCGCTCTTGTAACGTTATCCGCATAAGAACTTATGACCAAAAAAAAAAAAACTGTCCAATTCCAAGTTATTAACACCACTTTTCACATTGTCAAATGTGTTTTCCGCACTTTGCGTGGTTGAAAACATCTTTCCTACAATCTTATGTCGCACCTACAAAAACACAGCAAAACGTGAACTTATCTCCTTTGTTAGACTTACTATACAAGGTAATTCTTCGGTGTACTCTTTTCTAAAAATCTGAAAATGGGGTTTCAATCTTACATTTTCCACTCATTTTGCCAATTACTATGCAATTACGAAGTTGTAAAAATACACAACTATGACATGAACATGGCTGACCAGTAACCCCCCCCCCTCCCCCAAACCCCACACACACACACACACGCACGCGCACACACACAGTGTGATGCAAAGATGGCGAGATGTGATTCAGGGAACACTTCACAAAAATACGACTTCAGTGCAGTCTAAAACTTCAATTAGACAATAACAGGCTGCGATTAGCTACCAGTTGCTTTGTTAGAGTGAGGCGTCTCAATTGCACTATGGCGATCGTACAAAAAATACGTACACAAACAAAACAAGAATGTTATGATGAACAAGACAAAAACCGTACATCTTTAGCCTTTTTCGGCAAAACACACTATAAATTCTATACATTTTACGGGCAAACTGTAAAAATTGGCAGTTATGCATCTCTACAATAGTAATTGTGCAACGTATATTTGTAAACATTGCAAAATATACACATTTTCTGTCACAAATGTTTGTAGGGGAGAATTTACGTTGTAAATTATCATGTTTTGTATGGGATCTTAACTTGACAATATTTACAGGAATACAAAAATTTAGTGCAGCTTATACTTGAAATATTAATTATCCATAATTTTTCAAAAAAAATTTCGGTGCAGCCTATACACTCTAAAATAAAAATTTACTGTACCTTACAATAAATTTATTTTATTTTTATATTATATTATATTATATTTTAGGGTTTCATGGTAAATAAAACTAGCTGGCCCACACATTCACAATCTAGAACCCTAAAAATACCCTCCCCTGTGTTATCAGCAGATTCCACAACTGAAAGAAGCAAGGTTACAATATTATCACTTTCTTCACTAAGATACATGACAATGGGTACAGATTGCAATCATTCTGATTGTTGCTCCCATCTGTGGACACCGAAAGAGGTCCACTTTGCAAGCTTTTTACAATGTCTGAAACTGTTGACTCTTGACATTTTTTTTTACAATGGCGGAGGTTTTCATCCAACCACAAGCATATTTTTCTATTATTTTAGAGTCTGGAAACATTACCTTAAACCAAGGCTTCGCATAGTCTGCTGCAGATAGCGGAAGGTTGTGCTCAACTAAACAACGTGTAACATAACATTCTGATCTAGTAACACTTTTATCATCTTTCGGTACGAAGTATGTGGTAAGCTTTTAGTACTAACCTTTCATGCACCCGTATTCTTTGTATTTCCTAGATTGCACGTGTCGTTGACAATCATCCCGCCCTCAGTGTTTTACAGAAAAATCGCAATCACAAATGATGCAAAGCTCGTGATATGGCGTTCGCTGACGAACCCTCATGGCGGCCCAATGAAGTAGAAGACCTCATACTGATAATGGCACCTCCTGAAATCGAGCCAAGGCTTACCAAGTGGCACGAGGCACAAACCCCAGGATCCGACAGGGAGCCTAGCTATCCTCTGTCTGGGAGGATTGACTAACCAAAGTGCCGAGGAGCAGTCTCTGTCAGATCCCTGCCATCGATGCCTACCAACTATGCCCACATGATCACTGCTAGACGTGATCGGGCCACCCCGAGCTGTAGCGATGTCCTATGGATAGGACATCGCTAGGCTGGTCTTACCCCTCACCGAACAGCAATAACCACATCCAGATCGTAGAGCAACATAGACACCGGCGATCCATGCACATCATCTGGGCATACAGAAGGATCCACCGGTATAGCTAAGGAAAAAGAGCAAATCTTAACCTTTCCTCTAGCAGCCAAACTGGAACTGGAGGGTGTCGAGCAACAGAGACACAGATACCCCAATCCCATCTATGCAGAAGGAAGATCCTGTTGGTACCATTGAGGATGAGAGACCCGTTCTGCCTCCCAACCAAATGGCTACAAACGAACCAAGGACGTTGAGCAACATATGTGCATATTAGAACCACCTACTCTTAGTAGGCAAGCAGAACAGGGCAGAGACAGCCCATCATCTGGAGAGACCTTCCTCTCCAGTATTTACTTATATCCGTTTCCCTGCGCACATTCACATAGCCCAAGAGTACCACCCTGTCGTATGTGGTCTGATAAAGATAAGATATGGGGCAGCTAACCCCCGGTTCTGGAGCCAAGTCTGTGAAGTGGAATCAACATCCACCACTCTCCTGCAAGAGTCGCCGGTTCCAGCCAGCTAGCACCGGCCCAATCTTCACTGACAGAAGTAATCCCTGGTAAGACAGGCATTAGAAAACTGACAAGTATCTCTACCAAGTTTGTCGTCGCTCCGACAGTAGAAAACTTTGTACCCAGTTGCCAACCAACACATCCAGCACGACTAACTAGCCATAAACATAGATCAAACGTTTAACCAGATCTAAAACAAGCCTGCATGACCTAACGCAACTAAAACCACGTTGACCGTACATATAGATCTATAGTCCAGCACACGTTGATTAAAGGAACAGCCTAAAGATGTAATTAAAAAGAACTTATTTAAATCAATTTAATATTAAATATTCACTTGAAATTGAGTGATTTTTAAAAATTTATATTAATATTTACGCTTAAAATTCGTTAGTCGGCAGTCACACTCAATCCCTTGGTTCAAATGACAACTGATATATTTGCCACAATTTTTTGCTGATTACTTGTAGAGTCTTGATCAGACTGCAGCCAACAGTTTCCAATAAGAACTACGCCCTCAAAAACTTGTGTATTTGCTTTTACTTTCCATTTTCAATAACAACAGTGTCATAGAAAGTGTGATTTGTTTACATTACCCCCAACCTACAAGTGCTGGAAATGCATAAGAAGAATAAGAATACAGGTTGCTTTCTCATTGTCGCCAAGCTATGAATGAAGTAAAAGCGCAAGAAGAAAATAAAACCAAAACTCTTGCAGCAAGTAAACAATACTATTAATAGCGCCAGTTGTCAATTAACTGCAATGTTATGATTTCATGTAGTGTCCAAAATCAAACGATGCACAAAATCTTTGGCGAATGTACCAACAGAAAATACAGTGAAATATAAACAGAAAAAATTATTGATAAACATTTGTTCCAAATATGTTTCGGACAGAATATCTGATTGATGGATGCGGTAAATTATGCTTTGTAAGACGTAGCATGCTAGGTTATTTAACATTGTGTTAAATTAGTGCTACTAATCTGAATAATATTCAGATACTGCTGATGTTGATGGTCGTGGGATGGGCCGATTAGTCTGTATCGGATCGGCCCATCCCTAATAAGAATCGAGATTGTGGAATCGTCCCATCCCTATTTTTTACTGAAACAAAAATGAAAGTTTAAATTTTCGTTTTCATTTTGGTATAGAGAATATTTGCACAACTGTATTAATATCACACAAAGTTAACACTCCTCAAAGTGTTAAGGCAGGCTACATACCATAGCACTCCTCGATGAGCACGGCATAGGGGTTAACACAGCCATGTGCCTTGGCATCCTGGTCGCCTAACCTCAGGATGTTCTCCAGTCCATTGAGCGCCACCTGCACTATCTTTGCATCCATCACCGTCAGCAGATCGCACATCGGCGGGATGCAGCTCTGGAACAATGACAAACACCCGTGGTCTTCACGCATCTCCCACAATATTTAACTGACTAACCTCGGTATCTGTGTTGATGCCACATCTGTTCTGAAGGGTTGTAAAAATTCTCGAAAACTCTATTTTCATACAGATCTGACATGTGCATCAATTAAAAATACAACTTCTATCCTTATTAAACTTCGTGTTGAATATAATGAGATCTGCACATTATCTGTGAATAAAGTTTAACTAATGAATATAATAAAACTTGGGATTAAAAAAAAAAAGTACTGTATTACAGTATTATTAAAATACATAAAATAACATTTAACCTCAACTTGCCTAATATAACATTTCAAAGTATAGTATTATTAAGTAGCTGATTATAAGCTGACGCAGAATGCAAGCCAAACTCGATTTTTCAAACCCTCTGAAAAAAAAAATGACACCAATACAAGCAGAATTTTGAACATTCCACACACAAAGAGGTTATCAATTAGGAAGTGTGTTCATGGCAGGCTAGATGGAGAAGGGGAGCCTCAGCAGCGGGAGGAGCATAAGGAGATGCCACACTGGTTACTAGGCAACTAGCTCCCACCCAGCTAGCCATGCAAGGGGAGGAAACTAGCTCTGTCAAATATCACAGTTAACAGCCAAAGGTTATGCAAACCAGGCCACATATATACACCAATACAAGTTTATGTTGACACCATGCTTTTGGCAAATTCCACTTTCTGAAGTATTGAATAATGGTTCACCGAGAAAGCAAGCAAGAAAGAAAAAAACACCTGAGTTAGAGATAAATAAGACAATTAAATAATTAATTTATATACTGTTGTTAGGTTATGTCTCAGGGCTTACAGTTATATACTAACAGTTCTTTCTTCTTAGTATTTTTGTTTTGACACGTGACGGCCTTCGGCAAGTAGCATGTCACATGACCATGACTAGGCTAGGCTAGATGCGTCCTGATAACCTGTATCTTTAGTCGCCACGTGGAAAGGGAGCTCGGACAGAGTGCAGAACTGGTCGAGTCGCCTTCCAGCAAGTAACAAAACCTGGTTCGGTGAGCAATACTTTACACTTCGGCAGTACGACTCAAACTGGTATACCTGGGCGATAGTTAACCTGAGGCTGCGCCAACTCAGGACCAAATTCTGCAGCATACTAGGCTTTGCTCATAGATATGTCAAATTGTATTTAATGCAATCTGTATGGTGTGCAGAACATACTGATTCAGTATGTGTGTGAATTATAAACAAGTGAGCAAATATTGGCACTCTGAATTTTGTTTAAAAAAGGGGTCAGACTTGTAAATATACTTTTGTTCATTCAAGTGAAACTGTTAATATTCATTTAATAAATAGTTTAAACCATAAACTGTAGAGGAAAAGTTGCTTTTGTTACTTTTGTAGCTTGTAACAAAAATTCAGTATGCAGCGCTAAGACTCTTAATTCAACATTTTGAACCTGCCTATAACATTCTTGTGTCGGAATTTGAGAGAAATATTTTGAAAACTATAATGATTTGACAACTGAGAACTGCATTAAGGGAGCACTTTTCCAAACCTCTCTAAGATAACCAAATTCCAAAGAAATTAGAAATATCACCTTACGTATGGCATTTAGGAATGCAGTTCTCACATGGTCCTTCCTTGAGGTAAACGGTGTTTTGGAGGTGGCTGTGAATTTGTCCGGCGTTGCAGTCTTTTCTTTGGCACGGCCCTTCGGAGCGGTGTTGGTGAGCTTTCTGTACGACGGGAAGGCATTCGAGGCTTCATCAGCGTTACGGTCCTTGGTCCCTCTTTCCTCTCGACTACTGGGCTTGGACGTGGCAGTGTAAGGGCATTTCACTATCCAACGGACTGCGCAGGGATGTTTCCCTGGTGCTGGGAGTCCCATATTCGTTGTCAGGCATCTATTCTGCGCCTGAAATCAGTGGAGGTGGATGGCATTGTCTGACTTACTGATTCGGCCATTTATTGCAGCACCCCTGTCCTCCTCTGAATGGAGTAAATTGCACCTTGGCCGATGGTTCTCCCTTTGGGTTCCCTGGGCGTGATAGGCCACACTTGCGGGGCAGCTATTTCAGTAGGTTCATCCAAGTCATCCGGTGCTTCTGACATGATTGAGACAGTAGTGGGTTCATCGGGGTCCATGGCTTTGCGTGAAAAGGGCCTTGCGTGTTCCCTCGTTGCCTTGCGGATGCGCCCACCGAAGTCTTCCACCCCGTACACGTTTTCTTGACGTCCGACTAATTTACATGGGCCTTCCCACTCACAAGCCAAACCCACGCTGAATTGACTGCTTGTCTTGCTCAGGGGGTGACTTTGTAGCAGAACAACTTTGCCTATAACAAAGGCTCAGACGCATGTTCGAGGTTGTCAATATTTTTGCTGGATGTAGGCCGCTTGACATTTTCTTGCAGCATCCGTACGGGCCAGGGCGGCTGGGCTTCTGGTTGAGGCAGTTTAGATGGTGGGCTCACCCACTGCCAATTCCCAGGGCGACGGAGAGCACGTCCCAGGAGGAGTAGGCTGGGGCTTGAGTTCATAGTCTTGTTTGTGCATTGCCTTAGGGCGAAGAGTATTTTTGGGATGTAGCAATCCCAATGTTTGTGGTCATTCTCCACACTGAGATGGACATTTTTCTTTATCTCCTGGTTCCTTCGCTCATTGGGGTCGGCCTGCAGATGGTAGAGCGGGTACATCATGCAGTGATCCATTTCCGACTGGCAAACTGTGTCCCATTGTCTGTGAGAATTGGTTGGGGGTAACCCCAGTGTGGTGCAATTGTAGCAGGTGGATTTGTTCCTCTGGGCTGTGGTCTGATGGTTGAGGTGGTGTCACACTATCCTAGTTCTCTCGTGGTCCAGGTCTGGTTGGCGAGATAAGTCATCCAGTAGGTCATTTGTTTTCCCTGGGCAATGTTGCACTTCAAAATCGAACACAGTAAGGAACATTTCCCATCTTCCAAGTTTGGCCTTGGCATTTCTGGATTTCCTCAGCCACTGGTGGGCTTTGCTGTTAGTTCTGAGAATGAAATGCACACCCTCCCAGTAGTACACTTATTCATCGATGTGATACCCCTGTTATGTGGCGTTGAGCTGCATACTGGCATAGGCAATCACAATGGGGTGTCAGTCGACGTCCTCTTGGTATAGAACTGCGCCGCGGCCGTTTTAGCAGGCATCTATTTGAAGGATGATAGGGCCCCTCGCTCTATGGTCGATGCAGCTGCTTTATGCCCTGGAAGCTGGCTTTCAGCGATTCAAAGGCTGCACGATGTCAAGGCCATTACCACCAGGCCTCTTTCTCCAGCCAAGGATGTAACTTCGCCATTAGACTGGCGATATCCGGTACGAAGTCCCGCAGCAAGTTGCAAAGACCGAGAAAATGGCGCAGTTGCTGCTTTCTGGATTGTTCGTATTGAGCTAGCTTGAGAAAAGTTGCAGTCAGAGGAGACTACATGGACCAGGTAGTCAATTGATGATTTCTCGAAGTGTCTCTTCGAGAGCTTGGTAATCATACCATGTAGATCCAGGCGTTCTAACATCCTCTAGAGGTGGATGAGGTGTTCCTCCCAAGTTTTCAAGCAGACTATTATGTGGCAAAACAGAACTGCCCAATATATCCCATCAGGACCTTCGATGACATAAGCAGATGTAAAGTGACTAGTGCATTCTTCAGCCCTAAGGGCATAACGCGAAAATGGAGGGTTTCCCCCTCGGGACTGGTAAAGGCTGCATGTAACCAACTGTCCGGATGTATGGCAATCCGTCAGTAGTACCCTGACAGCATGCCAAGGGTACTCAAAATTCGTGCCTCTCCAATGTCACGTAATGGGTGTGCTAAATTAATAGCTGGTGGGGCAATTGGATGCGCCACCTAGTTCACTGCCTTATAGTTGACACAGTAACGCAATTGCTCTATTTCTTAGGCACAAGTACCACACGCAAATTGAACAGAGATTCAAACGGCTCAAAAATGCCTTGTGGCTTCATCTCGCTCAATTGCTCCATGATAAGGCGATGACGTCTTGCCATCATCCTATATGGTCTGGTGTAAACGGGCAATGTGGTTGTCAACCACATTTCGTGTTGGATAGTCCTTGTTTGATGAAGGGCTCCTCCTACTCCGAACGCTCCTGCATGGTCATCTCGAACCTGCTACAATTGTTGAAATTATTTTGCACAATTTGTGGTTAATTTCCTCTGCTCTGAGAGGCGGTGGTATCACTGCATTGGGACTGTACTCCCAATTGACTGTAATTTGGTTTTTGTCACCCAGGTATACCTTTTGCTGCCCGTGGTGTAGAACACGTTGCTGGTGGAACCATGGGTGGCCCAGTATCAGCGCCTCTTGTAGGTCGGGTGAAACAACAAATTGAACAGGTCCGGAAAGCTGGTTAATTGCAATGGTTAGAGGGTCTGCCCATCGACTGTGAGTGTGCAACCTGGCTTAGCCATACGTACGATTTTGGTCTGAGGGCTTAGTGCGGCCCTTTATTCGTTTGTTAAAAGATTGCAGTGCACAAAATTGCCAGTAGCTGCAGAGTCTAATAAGGCGAGGACACTTCTGCCACGTATGGCGACTTCTATGTGCAGTGCTTCAGGGGAATTACTGTCTCTTTGGTTCCGGCGGGGTCTGCCTTTTACGTCCGCCAGCATCAGTGTTTCCCGCCTGTGAGGATACCATTTGGTCAGTTGGAGTGGGTCAGACCGACCAGTTGCGCCCACTTTCTACACGCGGTCACGTGGAAATTGATGCTTCAGACAATCTTTGTGGAAGTGATACTCTGGGCAATACCAGCATTTTGGAAGGTTCTGAATAGGCTCCACAGGAGGCGGCGTTTTCCTCTTCCTTTCTTGCGGCTTTCCAGGTTCCATGGGTTTGCTAGTTTTCTGTTGTTCTAGGCATGCCTGAGCTTGAAAATTACGCTTGATCTCTCTCGCCCTTCCACTAATTCTTCCCCTGTAAGTGGCTTGGGTATTATGAGGAGGTTTCGTAGCTGCGGCAATAGCATTCGTGTCATGTGTCGCACGCAGCTTTCTTCACTTTCCTCATGGAAGATGCAATAGAACATCTGAACTTTTCGCCGTATAAACAGCTAGGCTTCATCGTGTGGTTTTGTGTTCTGCTGTAGAACTCTGTGATGAGGTTTCATAACACTTTCTCTACTGTAAATTCGGTAGCAAATCAGTTACTTAGCCGAGTCCAGACAGTTATAAACTCAAAGTAGTTGTTCCACCAATCTAGCACTTTGCCTTGGGTGTGGCTCACCCATTGTTTAGGCGGGATTTCATGTTCACGGAGCTCTCTTTCGCATTCAGTGAGAAAACACGAGGGGGTCCTCATGGGAATGACCCGCAATATCAGGAAATTAACTTGGAATAATCAACCTCCTGTGTATACAAAATCTGGGTATTCTCGTCAAACAGGTAGAACACAACCAGCCGCTCTGTCCACCACTCAAGGGGCCGGGCAAAAGGAGCAATAAGGTACAGTTCTTACCTGGGAAACTGTGAATTACTCAAAGTACACAGTAGGGAACTGAGTTACCAGCTGACCATTTGCAAGGCTGTATTAGTCCCTAATCCCTTGTGACATACTCTCGGAAGGGAGGTGTGTGCAGAAGGTTGAAAAAGGCAGTATACACACACCTCTGAGGTAATCCAACGTGCCTACCCCTTTTCTCTGCTGCCCTCAGCTATAATTCAAGAGAGTGTGGCAGAGTACACAGAGAGACCTCACCTCTCCGATTTACCAACCCTGTCATGTCCACCATTAACTAAGCTTCCAGGTAACCCTCACCAAGTGGTTGATGCATTCTTGAGAGGAGAGGAGAGGAACCTCCCCTAGGAATTGCCAACCCCTGGTTTGGAAATGTGCTGACCTGCAGTCAAGCAGCACCCAGCAACAACCCACAAGTCAAGAACACTTCACCGCCGAGGAGCAACCAAGGCGACCACCAGCCCTCGCCAAGCCAGGGTAAGAGTCTCCGGTCAGCTAGACAATTGACCAACCTTCAGGTAACAGTGTGATCAAGTCAGCCAGCTCATAAGGCCATGATAACGGTTCTAGACTTTGTGCCCCTCAGACAGGCCACTAAGACCTGTCCCTTACACTGGCCATGCACCAATTAAACATTAAGGCGCTCAATGAAAATTGTGATTCTGGCATCACGATAAACACAGTAAAGAAGACTAAGACGTTGACTTCCCTACTTAAACGGCTATGTGACAAGCCCCACTAAGTAATGTGTTGTTTTAAATTCACTCCTCCTTGGGCACACATCAGTTTATGTTCCATGGATGCAGGATGTCAAACCATCCATTGCACTCTATATACAGCAACCCATTAATACATTTACGTTTTGATTAGAGATAGGTCAGTCCAGCTTTTCTAGAATCCGATCCCGATATCTATTATTTGGTCAGTTCTCGATTCCAATCCCGATTCTGATTCTCTTACAAAAAAAAGTATTTTTAAGTATTGTTTATGTTGTTTTTAAGCATAGCGTAATATTGAATAAAGTAGCGATGGTTCAATTCGTGATAAATCTTTTTATAACATACTTCTTACAGGGTAGGTAAATCAACTAAAAATGTCTAGATCTAGAGCTTACCTTTAATAAAAAACATCAATTTTGAAATTTTCATAAATCGTTAATACTATTACAAAAAATACAAGTGTTGTTATTAAATTCAGTTCTGCACATTAAATTATATATACTGTAAAATAATACACATGAAAATGCATAAATACATTTAAGACAAAACATCTGAATAGTAGACCTAAGATGTTTAGCTAGTTGAAGCTGTTACTTTCTCAATCGTAAGAGAGTCTAAATTTGCCATTGACAGAGATGCTCAAATTTGATTTGGGCGGACATTGTTGAAAATTCTCCCTGTTGAAGAATTGCTAGGTTTGCATTTCAACCTGTTTTTTTTTTGTAATTGCTAAGTTAACTTTGTTGGTATTATGTTTATTTTATTTGAAAGGGAAAAAAGGAATCAGTGAAGGGTTGGGTGCTTTAATTTAACGTTTTTCGTTAGACGGCAATGTTTTGATGTTCTTACAAGTGTGTGTGCCATTTCGAGTTCCATATTGTTTTAACGGAGCAGTGGGAAATTTTGTTCGTATGGAAATAACATTAAAATTATTGTAACGTTGAAAACTTTAACTTCAATGAAAAACAAAACGTGATACATATGTCGCTGCTTGATTTTGTACAGATGCAGCAATACACACACACACTGACCGAAGTTAACCTTACACTCATTGAATTTGGGTTTATAGACAAAAATAAATATTATTCATGCACTACAAGTGTGTTGAAAAGTGTAGCTTTTTCAGGCCACGTGCATTCCAATAATTACAGTAACGGTTTACAAACATATTATTCACAAAACGCGCAACCTTAATGTATGTAAAATTTGCAACCTCTCGAACACGTGTTTTTCAATTGGATAATCCTTGAAAGTTAACTTAACTAAAATCACGTATGTTCGTCACTAGAATTAAATAATTTATTTGCAGATTCATTCGGTAAAATCAACACTGGGCACGTTTTACTGAAACCAACAAACTTGAAACTGTATAACACATGACGACCGGAGTAAATACCCAGTGGCGACACAGCATCACTACTGATAACACTGCTGTTTTCTCTTTTCAGTGTTCCCACTATTTTTACTGCTCGTGATACCGAATTTATAGCGCTGTTTGCAAAGAATACCAAAACTGTAGACTGGCATGCAAGCTTCTGGTAAGAGTAGGATATAGTGTACTTCAGATAAAACATTGTACCGTAAATATATACTAACTAAAAAAATACGAAAAAATTCAGATGCATTGTCAAGGCTATCAATTTCCGTAATAAACATGCAAGCCTCCGTAATTCCGTAACTATGTTACAATCAGTAATAATTACAGAAAATCCATCATACTTGACAACAGTGTATAATTTGCAGTCATATTTTCCAGCAGTTAAAACAAAACACCTTTCATGGGAGCATAGGCTATATGATGACGCAATGTAGACACAAGGAATCGATAATTGATACCTGAAACATTGATTAATCGATTCAGAGTATTACGTAAGAATCGATGGTATCAATGGATCGAAGAAATAACTCGACCCATCCCTAGTTTTGATATATATATATATATATATATATATATATATATATATATATTATATATATATATATATATATATAAAATTTCAAGCTGGATCTGTATGTCAACACAACTAATCTAGGGATGTATTATAATTGCCACGAAGAAAGCTCTACCGTGCTCTCACAACCACATCATAACATCAGAGAAAATGCTCATTTGAAAGAGAGAGAGCACGAGTGCTGCTCTCCCTGTCACTCTGACCACGTGCAATATTTGTTTCAGTGTTTGAAATATGTTATAGAAGCTTTCTGGGCCAAAAGTACATCACATTTTACTTTACCTGTAAGTGCTTTATGGTTTTAGTCAACAAAAAAGTTAACATGTATTTATAAATATATAGATAAGGATTTCCGACAGTCTCTTTTTTGTCACTTTGTTGTAACACGATGAAAATGTATAAAACAAATATAACAGCATTTCTTGCCCTTACAATTATTCTGGTTAAGGCTATTAATCTTTTTTATCTGGAAAATTATAATTTTTCTGAAATTTTGTGGATTTTTTATAGTTGGGAAGATATTAATCAAATTTCTGCATTCAATTCTGACTTATGAATTTGGAGTTTTTATCTTGCCTGCTAATATGAAAAACAGAATCAAATGACAGCGATGTGACAAAATGAAATGCTATACCATACTTTCGGCAGCACACCAGCTCACCTGATCAACAAGATATCGTATCTGCTCTGCCGTGCCTCCTGAGGTAGCATTTGTAATGGCCCATGCAGCTTCTTTCCTAGTCTTGAACTCTGCTCGCCCCAGGATGTCAATTATGACCGGGAAGATGTTGGCATCTATTACTGCCTGCAAGAACACATGCTGTATAAGCAAACACAACGTTCACATTCTCCAACAGTTACAGATTGTCAGATTGGGTATCTGCGCTGCTGTAGCAGCAGACACTTTCCAGGAGGAGGACAATTTATAGTACCCATAAACCTTTTTTAAAAACAAAAAATACAAAAAATTTATTTCAAACATTTTGATTAAATGATTGATGTATTCTAAGGTTCGGCTCCACTCCTCCTCAAGAAATGTGTATTCATGTCAATTTAGTATTAATAGTAATTATGTACTGACAACCTACCATTATAGAAAATTTACATTTTACGAGTTTATTTTTGTGCATAATTTTAATTGTGCATTATCAGCTTGTTAATATTCGAGACCATATTTATATTTTAAAACCAGCAAAAGCCTATATATATAATATATAAAAATTATTCTCTACATTTGATGGTTCTTGGTACTTAAAGAGAACTTGGAAAACTGCCAATCCTGAATTTGGAGATGTTGCTGTGTGGAATGGTAAGCTGCTAATACAGGTCTGCAAACTTAGGACTTTTATTTTAAATTGATCCCAACCGAGCATACTGAAAAGTTCCTACGAAGAGTCGAGTTCGAGCTCAAACTCTTTAATTACATTTTTTAAAATGTTGCACAATGAAAGATTTTTTGAAGGTAATGTTCATATTTGGAGTTTCCAGGCATAATTGTAACTGAAACGTGCCTATCTATCAAATATTTACATTTCATTGAAATTTTCTTAATAAAAAAAAAAAAAACCCCAACAACACCACTGCCTCTGGATGATGTGACATCAATAAAGAAGCTCAAATCTTTCAAGTATGAAAAATATTTGAAGCCAAGCTCAAGCAAATATTCAACTTGAGTTTGAATTTTGGGTACCCTGCAATCTCTAGTTGTGAATTACAGTAAAACTCGCTTCCCGCGTAAGTCCCGCCACTTCGCTATATATTTCTGAGATATTTTTTCCAGAATTGAACATTTTTATAAACTAATCATTCTTGCATAAAACCATCAATTTTTTTCTGACAAAGCTGTGTTTCCAAGAAATTTGTACATCATTCATGCACAATTATATCACAAATAACTACAACTGCAATCTCAGTCACGTGAAACGTAAACAAGACACAAAAATGTATATCCCAGATTAGCCAACATCATTTAGACAAAGTTTTGATGGAAGCGAAAACTTTCCTGACAAGTAAATTTTTCTAAACTGCTTAGTTTGCACACCCGCAGAGCGCCACAAGTTCATTTAATAGATGCCATATTGCGTAATATGTTGCAGTGGTTTTGCTTTTTCAAGCCACGTTACCATCTGTGGAATAGTAATCATCATATAATAAGTAAACATATAACATTGCAATACTAATTTTCTCCCACAAACATTTTGTAGGGGAAAAATTAAGTCGGAATTTATTTATTTTGTACGAAATCATGACCTAACAATATTTACAGGAATACAAAAATTCAGTGAGTGATTAATTACCCCAAATTTATAATTTAAAAAATTCTAACATTTTAACATAAATTATTACATATTACACCTTGCAAAGTTCAAACAATCATCATATTAATTTACCGCTTATTACATTTAAATCTAACTAAACCTTTGAGAGTCTTTCAAAAGGGATGACAAACATAAATATAAACCACAATATAAACATAACCTTACTTTGAAATGAAACATTACAAGTTACCTAAAAACTGTATTTTAAAATATAAACAGGGGGCAAAACAATAAACAAACAATGGAAAAAAATAAATAAAGACTTCTGAAGCCCTTCATGGTTAAGTGTATTTTATGACTATAGTAGTTCTGTTTTCACACAGTTGCCTCTTCACTGATTAAAAGTAAGTACTGCATATGTATGTATAAATCACATTTGATGATGATGTAAATAAGGTATTTCAGGTCTAAACCTTCATTTCAGTTTTCTGTACATGTTTGATATACACAGTTTAATTCAAATTACTGTTCCATTTATCCACAATAAATATATACCTACTAAATTAAAAAATGCATTTGAATTGATGTACAATGTTGACTATTTTTTTGTTATATTGTTCGTTGGGTTATTTGATTTTATTTGATAATAATGCTTATGGTATTTTTGTCACTACAAAATTCTGTCTCGGACTAAAATTTTTGATTCCCCAGCTAAGAAGTTTTTGAAAGCTTTTCCCTTGAAAAACATCTTAACAGGGCATTACTGTATCTAGGTATGTAAGTGGCACCTGTATCTGCTGTCGATTGCCGGCTGTGATGTTGGAGATTGTCCAGCAGGCCTCCTTGCGTATCGTCTCCTTGGGGTTGGCTAGCAGGTGCAGCAGGCACGGCAGCGCAGAGCAGTTCAGGATCACCTGCGTCTGTACGTCATCCCCTGTCACAATGTTGCCCACCGCTCGCAGTGCCGCCGATATCACGTTGTGCTGGTTGTGCCTACAACACATGTATAATGTACATCCGTTCACCATACCAAGCCATCGCGTTAACACTAGAGCTGAACAGATACCAATTTCAATGGTGATACATCGGTCAATAAATCCAAAATCAGTATATCGGTTACAATCCGCCATGGTCCAACCAAATCCTTTCATCAACCCAAATGATTCAAACATCACGGGAATTGGTGCACTCTGTTATCTTGCGGGACATGTTTTCACAACAAACAATTTTATTTAAGCAACCAAAAATTGTCTTAATTTTATTTTTAAATTTTAGTAACATGTGATTTGATATTAAACGGAAACCAACGTGGCTGTCTTTGGTATTGCTACATATACACATACCTGGTGAAATTCTTAAAATAAATTGTAATTAATCTTATTATACTGGTATCTGCTTTTGAATCAGTTAGAATTAATTTATAACTAACAAACTTGCTGTAATATCCGTTGTCGTACATTTTCTATCACGTAAACGTCAACTGTACGTTGATCTATCGCTCCCACATTGCATATCAATATTTCGTTTGCCGAAAGACATGATTCACAAATTGATTATTAGCAAGGTCATCAGATGATGTATATTGAGCTGAATCGCTATGGCGGTGGGCAGAATCATAACTACGTGTATTATATTTATAAATGAACATCTCTAACCAAAAATGTTGGTGATATGACGAAAGTAAACAGTAAATATTGACATGTGATGCTTACTTGCCAAGAAGATACAGCAGACTCTCGATCTATGGTCATTCAGGGGACTGTCAAAAAATGTCAATACATGCAGGATTTCAGTAGATGTGGTTTCGGACATGAACATCAACAAATTACAACTTCTAACTTATAATATATTAAAAATATTTCACCTAAACTCTTGTAAATAAAGAAAATAATGTGTCTAAATACTGTATATAATTGATTGTAATCCAACATCAAATACAAGCAGATTAGGCAGTGTGGTCATGTTGGATGGTGGTGGAGGGGTGGCAGCGGGAGGATTTTCCCTCCACGCAGTTACATGTTGGCGCTAGTGGCAAATGTTTGTCTTTTAAAGTAATTAATGGTATTTTACTGCAAAGAAAACTTGTCATACTGAGACAATAATAAATAAATAAATAAAGTGATTATAATTTCTTTCTTCACTGTCTAATAATTAATCATTCAAAACTACGTCCTCTGATTTTCCCTGTCAAGTTATACTACACTCTGCTCGATGCTTACCTACCAATTATTAAACGGCACAAAGTGTCGAATAGGATATTTCATTTTATCAGTTTATTCAAAAGATGCGTGTCTATTGAAATAAATTACTATAAAACAGATTTCCCCGCAGAAGTGACTGAAAATGAATTTTACAACACATAATAAGTGTCGCTCCATGTTCAAATAATTTTTGGTGGGAGTTATGCTTCTGGGCATACAATTTTATTCGCAAAGATGCTGTCCCTTGAAAAGTTTTAAAATCATGTTAATTTTATGCCAGATACAATAAAACACCAATCTTACGGGGAGGGGGGGGGGGGGGGGAACCACCTTTAATCACAAAAGAAAATATCTTTAAAAATAATAATTCCTAGTTAAAATGTTTTGCGTAACAGAGGTAAAACAATTTGCTTTGAAATACAATTAATGTTATGTGCAACTACGAAGCATAATCTTGATATAATTACGTTCGCCATGTCCAGTTTATTTGCTCAGCTGCAGGCGGGCGGAAGGCAAAAGAAGCGGGCATAGACGAGAGAGAGACAGAGAATGTGTCTTATCTTTCGCCCGACAACAAACGTAACCTCTGGGAGTCTAGGCATGTAAGGGGAGGAAGGAAGATGCGTGGCTGAGAAACAGAAAGAAAGGTGACCACGCTCGTTGCTATGGGTAAACACTGCCCCTCTCAGAGGGGAAGGTGGGGAGAGGGAGTAAGTAGCAAACCATTCATGAACCACGCTGTATGGCCACAGTGTCGAAAAACGTGTTGGGAGGACAAGACATTAGACAGCGCGCGTGACGTATTTCACTTCCAGTTACTAGACATTTGCATAAACAAACAGCTTAAAAACAATAGCGGGAAATATTAGGTGAAGGGACGCGAAATATACTTTGATCTATGCTCTATGCAATAAATGTACAAGCATTATTTACATAGGGATTTCGGCGGAATCACAAAAAATGCATTTCATCAATACATGCGATAACGATTCATCGAGTTGACTGTAACCTTTTCGAAAAGTTACATAGCTCACTACAACTCACAATTAAAATTGCAATCAACCCTATCATAACGGATAGCTAAGATTTTGCTATAATAAATGCTGTGTATAAATGAATTCTAGGCTACCATCAATCTTAGAGTTACGTAACCCCCGAGCAGTCCCCTTCTAGCATGCAGGTTGAGTTCTACAGTAACTTATTTGAGTTGAACAGACCAGTGCCTAGGACAGTGGGAGGTAGGATTGTTACACTGGTGGAGTCGCCTCTCGATTCTACCTCGCGAGAAGGCGATACAGAGATATTTTCTATTGCGTTTTAGGTTAGGTAATTGTACACAGTGACGTGTGCCGCTTAAACCACTTCCACCACTACAAACATCAGTGACATGTTGCCTACTCTACAGGCAACAGGAACTTATGAGCATATGCTCTTCACCTGGGGGACACTCAACCCGGCAGACACATCACCCTCCCCCTCACTCTCCGGGCTGAGAGCCAACAAGCTGCAAAGACCTTGGGCAAGGCCGAGCACCATCAATGAGGCATGAAGCAGAAACGCAGACCAGAGTATTCCCACACCAACCAGGGCAGGAGGACGTCACGCCTCCCCCACACCCTGCGCCGGCAGCCAACAAGCTTCTACTATATTAGTCAGGATGCCGCCGAGCTCGAGAGTCATTCTTGTTCCATCTCTCACGACTTCCCACAGCACTGCTCAGTGCTGGAACCTCTAGAGAACTTTGAAGCATTGAGTACGCCCCCTGCGACTACTTCACCGTCGACGAACGTCAACCAGCGAACACCACGCTCACTAACATGTTAAATTCACTTTGTTTCCTAAAGACACCTTTCTTAGAACAGTTTAGAAGTATTATATCTTATCTTGTTTAGATATTTCTTTCCCGCTTTTCCATTAGAACCAGGTCGCCTACACCTGGCCAGTGTAGTAATCTCTAGCACTCAATTGCCTGGTAGGAGGTAGCACGCGTAGCATGTTTATTGAACCATCAATAAACATACTTTTGTTTCCTACCTTACCGCTTTTATTTCTGCAAGTATCTGTGTTTGCCTGCTATACACAGGTTGCTACATACACCATTGACAAGAACCGGGTAAATGATATTATCGAATTAACTTTAACCGCAGGCGAACCTCAGGGGTTCGTCATATTTTCTACACACCCATTAGACGGCCATGTGTTGCTTTCCAACTGCCACAGCACTGTACCAGTGCCGGCAGAGAGGAACAGACGAGCCACAACCACTAGCAACACCTTCACTCAGGGAGAAGCGGCAGTCTCGAGTTATTACCTTATCCCACAGCATTGTTAGTGCTGGAATATCTGTAGCTTGAGACCTGCTGCCCACATCTGTGTGGACGCACATCCAGTGGCGGCATTGGTGACCCAAACAGCTCGCCGTCTCTGATCAGCCTGCATGCGTGGGCGATCAGTGGAGACTTTACAGTGCCTGGTCAGAAAGCCAAAACCAGACTGACACTATAAACAATGTTTAGTTTGTTCACGTCAAGGTTAACCTAGCATACTGTAAGAAGAGACTCGATGCCTTACGACCATAGGCACAGCCGTAAACGTAGAGAATGAAACACAGCGTTCCTTGCCGCCAGACAGTTGAGCGCACTTCCTCAACCTACTCTGGAGCGACAGGGGGAACGGCATCGCGCCACCCAACACAGGTACGAGTCGGTATCGACTGCTCCGGTAACTATCTTATTTGTATCTCCATGTATACAAATTCATCCCTCGTGCCATCCCGTGGTAAAAGGATTGTTAACCGGCACTGCTACAGTATTCAGCTTGGATAACGTCCACTTCTGGACAAACTAAGCTCACCCGTGGAATTGTCAGTTCTGCGTAGGCCAAGGTTGCTACGTCTGGGTAAAACCCACTACGACCACGGCACCCAAGAAGCATCCTCTCCCGCATCTATTTAATCTACATCATCCCGCTTTTGGTCTAGCGGAGAAAATCCTCAACCATCGTGCCTAGTAGCCTATCCGGGCACGCGTCAACAGCGAGAAAGAAACGTGGCTGTGTTTCACGCTACCCACACAGTGCGAAGGCGTAATTACTTGCTATTCTTCAACATGTATTTTAATCAACCTAGTATTCTGTGTAATTTATGTAAAATTACATTTTTATTCACAATGGGCTCATCACTTATTTGTATTAGCGCCAGCAACCATAACAGCTATCAAATCCATGCAAACCCAAGGCACGTGCGGTAAGCGATAGTGTGGCAGGTCAGTTCGCAACGTGCGCGTCAGCAACTTGCGTAGGCGCCCTTGCCATACCTGCAGTTGACATCAGGTTGTGATCCCTGCTCCCCTTTTAGTATTGCTTGTATTTTATGTATCATAATATAATACATATAACTTGCTTTGAATGCATGTGGAACACCCTGCAAGAAAAACTCCACTTGTGTTGTGGAATACTTTCTGTGTTTCTTTTACCATCCATTATAGGTGCATGTTAATAACACTGACGTCTTCAGGTGAGACAAGAGTCAAATGGTGACACAATCAACTTACAGTTGGTGGGCACCAGCAGTGTTTCCCAGTCATCGCACTGTGAAACTCATGGTTCTCAGTGGGTTCTGTATGTCCGTCTCACGCGAGTGTACTTTGCATTACTAAATATTTTAACACTGAAAGAAGCAAGAGGTTGCTGTCACAAGGAAATAATTTATGTACTGTTTTGCCACTCATACAAAATTGTGCCAGAATGAACTTTATGGTTGAAAACTCGGACGTGTCTAACTAACTCTGTTGGGTGCTCCCTCAGTTCTCAATTAACCTAGCGCACTCCTAGATGGATGACTTCTCCGTAGTGTTAGAGAACACAATCTCCACAAGGAAAGAGGTCTACAGCCGCTAGGATGGACTGCAGATTTTTCTGGAAGACAGGGCAAGGAGAATTATGAAATGAACAGTGGACACGTGTGATTAGAACTCATCAGGGCGCATCTCCCAGCACGTGGTGAGTGTGGTGACGGCCTTTACATATAGCCGGCTAGGACGGAAATAATATCACCGTACAAATTACACAAATAAAGATGAGACAATATGGGACACAGCATGAATGGTAACAATAAATACAGAGATGCTTGAAAGTAAACTTATATGGCGCGGATGCCGCTGGTTAAGAATCGTTGCAGATCACGTTCTACAGGTGAGATTGTAGAATCTCTTCGTAAAAACGGCAAATTATTATCAGACAAATTAGTAGTGGTGTTGGGAAGAATATTCCTCTGATGATTTAAGCATTTATAGACTTGTAGCATGCCTGATGGCGGGAAAATCAAACATGAAAGAGACTGCATGGTCATACATACAAAGCATCAATCACGTGAAAATACACGGAACCGTGAACAAAATAATACATAAAATGCTGAAATTAATGATGGTGTACATGATATTACACAAATAAACTGTCAAAGTGCATGGATGGTGCAGATATTGACTTGGTGGCTGTTAGCCACGTAGTCGCAAATGATGTGGCTGTAAAACAACTCAACATGACAAAAACCCTCAAATAAACACATAGAAACAAAGCCCTTAATACTGCACGCAGCAATTGAAACAGAAATTACAATGAAACGCCTTTAGCATAGGCGGATGGTGCCTGATTCAAAGTTGGGCATGCTGCATGGCCTCTCTGACATTTTTTCTCCTTTCTCATTTAAGTTTAAAAAGTCACAAGGGCATAAATTAAATTATTAGGTTTAGCAGAAGCATATTGCTGGAGAAATGTCTGGCAAAGCGTATGCAAGGCAAAGGTTAACCGGTATATTAAAGTGAGCTATGGTAATCTACATCAGTGCAAAAAGTTTGAAGTGCGTACGTGACAGTGACTTACCTCGCCAGCTCTCCTCGACTGACTGCCCAGAGGCAGGGGTCGCGCAGACCTACCATGGCTGCCTATGGGGTTCACACAAGCGGAAGTGCTATGCACAATGAGTAAAACTTTTATCTTTGAAATGGCACATAAACCATTCAAATAGAGAATTACATTAAACATTTTAACTGTGAATTTAATGTATTCGTTGAATGTCTTTTATGGCAGCGTTCAACCGGAATAATAACGTCATTCTTTGCACAGCGCACATTTTGAATTTATAACCAAACAGGGTAACATTTTAGAACATACAGTTTGAACACTTAAGAGCACATGAAACCTGAAATGAAACAAAAGCCACGATTTACATTCCAAATACGTATTCCGTTATGGGAAAGTTCAGGTTATGGCCTCTCTGCGCACATACGTGCTCATGCATTACGTGACTGGTGAGTGCAATCATGGTCTTAACGCGGCTGTTTGCTTGCCAATGTCAACACAGCACGGGTTTCCTACATATACAATTACACTCACCACACCCTATAGTACATGGAAACACGTACTCAAAAGGAAACTTCTCCTGAGGCTAAAATAAAACTTGGGCTTCTCGATAACAGTGAATTAGAAAAAGCATTAGACGAGCATGACAGAGAGCACTCATTCAGCATGCAGAACAGAGCAATTCCACTGACACGCAGAACCAAAACTTACACCTCTCCTTCAACACTACCTCAGTACATTACATTACGAAAACGACACACCACCATCCATGCACGACACAGCACAACTAAACTCACTTTCACTGAGCACAGACTCAGAATTCTTTGGATCTCCGAATTACGAAGACATTCCATTAGCACCCCCACCCACTACTACATCAACAATTAAACAACAACAAAGCAAATACAACACATAATGAAAAGATGAAAATATATGTTTCCATGTGAGTTCAGTGGAAAAAAACAAAACAATTGCTAGGAAATTATTTTTCGGTATGTTGGTGCACAGCAGTGATAGGTAGATGGATGACAGTGTATGATAAACTGTGTTTCTGTGAGACATTTGGCGACAGTATCCTGTGGATGGGCCGGCTCGTGTGTGTAACCAACGCCTGGATATTGATCCTCCGAATTCGAGGTGCGTGTGAGAACATTTTGGTCCTTCAGCATGAAATGACGTCAGTACGCAACTTTCGTGTGATTGAAGCTAACATCAGACCACATAGAGTTTTACATTTAGTAGAAAGGGTTGAAGAAAACACGTCACAATTTGAAGAAAATCACACTTCCTTGAGTGTTAAAAAAGTGACCAACACAAAGTTCAACATTGACCAACTAATGGTTGATTTCGAACAGGCATATTGCACAATTATTAAGACCAGTGCAAGAAAGGCATAGCAGACAATCGAGATCAACATCATGTAGTGTCAAACTGCACAGGTTTTCACTCCCTACATTCAATGGACAAGCCACACAGTGGTAAGGTTATCATGATCTATTTACCTCATTGGTACATATTAACAGCTCATTAAGTCTAGTCGAAAAGTTCCATTATTTAGTAACTTCACTGAAAGGTGAACACTCAGTTCAGTGACAGGGATTCCATTAACTGAGGACAACTACGCTTTAACTTGGGTTACACTGACCGATCGGCACCTAGACATACGTGTAATTGCAACTGCTCACTGGGAGAAAATAGTTCAATTCCCGGCAATTACATCTAACTCACCACAGAAGCTACTATGAAAGCTGCTGGATACAGTTAATGAGAACCTTAGAGCACTGAAGATATTGAAGTTGCATGTGGACGAGTGGAGCTTTGTCATGTTGAATTTAATGCTTAGTAAACTAGATCCAGAGACATGTGAGCATTTTGAATTGGCCCATATAACAGTGAAGTTGCCAACATACAAGCAATTATCAGAGTTTTTAGAAATCCAGTGTAAGATTCTGACTACTGCGACACAGTTGTCAAACATTGTAGCAAAACCTAAAGTTAACTATCAGAAGACAACAGAGATATGCTAATTCTGTAAAAACCTCTTTTGTGGTCGACACTTGTCGACAACAGTGCATTATATGTTATAAGGTTAATCACTTTATCTATAGATGCCCAGTATTCTTAGAGAATTTTCCTGAGCAATGACGAGAACTAGTCAAACATACGACTATGCTTTAATTGTCTGAAGAGCCACCAAGCAGAAAACTGTTTGTCAAAATCATCACGTTTACATTGTGAGCAGCGAAGTCACAGCTCGTTGCATGCACAACCTCCAATTTGAGATCAGGCAAATACATCCAACATATGTGACTACATCAGAGCATTCACTGACCAGTTCAAGCTCTGCACCCGTAACAGTCTTGTTTAGTACAGCATTGGTACATATTAAGAATGTGCTGAGTCAATACCAAACTGTTAAGATTCTGCTTTGCAGTCTTAATTTACTACGAAGGATTGTACTGTGGGCTTGGGTTTGCAACGTCGCAAAACTCAGGTTTGGTTAGAAATCTAGGATCCGGTACAAATGCTCAGGTTGGTAGAGGAACAGTCTCATGTGTTATTAAACCATATAATGCACGTGGTCTGTGTTTAAGTACCGACGCTGGTATTTTGCGAAGGATCACATCAGGAATGTCTGCAGTCAGTCTGCCAATTGAAGTCCAGCAAAGGTTCAGTAATATGGAGCTAGCCACAACAAAGTTAACTTGGCAATTACAAAAATAAAACAGGTTGGAATGCCAATCTAGCTATAATATCCTATATTAATTACTGCAAAGGAAGTTAGCAAACGTCAGTCTTTCTGTGTCTGCCATAACAGGAACCACGAGGAAAGAGGAAAATGTAAGTGCATTGGACTCTCGTCTTTTTTTCAGTGACGAAACAGCTGTGGTGGAAGGATTCACTGTTGCCATGCTACTTTTATAGAACTGTAAAAATTTACCCCACTTACATGAATTTGATAATAAATAGGGGCATGTACTTTTCGTGATCGCAAATAAACAACGATAAATGCGGAATTGTAACAAAATTGGTTTTTATGCAAAATAATACGGTATATCAGATTTTAATGTGCTATAAAAGAAATGTTTTCTAGTAAAACTTTATTTATAGTATTAAAAAGCAAACACGGACTCATATTTTAAAACTAGCACTGAATTTCTGTAATCATGTATATATTGTTAAGATACGATTCCTTACAAACACAACAAATTCAGACTTAATTTCTCCCCTACAAAACATTTGACAGAAAATTGGTATTATGGTTCAGTGTTTACAAATATACTTTGTGCGATTACTATTCCAGAGATGGCAACGTGACTTGAGAGAGATAAACCACGGCAACATGTTATACAAAATTACATCCATCAATGTGCACTTTGGCACGGCAGCGGAAGTGTGAACTACGTACGATATCTTTCTCTTTTACAGCAGTGAAATTATTTTCTAATGTACGGCAACAATGGCCGAGCTCCATGTTTACATTTTACGTGGGCGGGATAAAGATTATTTTGTATATAAACGAGATTAAACAAATTATTGCATGAATGAAAATTTTTTTTTAACTTCGTTAGAAACTAAGGCAGTTTCTGTTACCTTTACAATGTGAAATATGCACCGCGAAGTCGATTCCCTTGTGAGTTTGGAGGTTACCATTAGCAGCGACCCACCAAAGAGCAAGTTTGTTGGTTTTAGGAAACGTGCGCAGTGACAATTTTATTGAATGATTCTGCAAATAAATTATATAATACCAGTGACGAGTAAACGAGATTTAGGTGAAGTAAACTTGTAAGGGTTTCCATAGGAAAACACGTGTTCAAGAGATTGGGAATTGAACTAGGCCTAACAGTAAGCTTGCATATTTTGTAAATAATGTATTTACAAACTGTTACTATAATTATTGAAATGCCATTGGCTTAAAAAAGTAGCACTTTCAACATTTTTATAGTGTGTAAATAATATTTGTTTCTTTGCCCATATCATTAACTTTGGCCAAAGTGTGTGTATTGCTGCATCTGTACGAATACGAACAGCTACGTATATATATATATATATATATATATTATATATATATATATATATATATATATATATATATCGTTTTGTTTTTTTCAGTGAAGTAAATTTTTTTCGAAGATACAATAATTTGAATGTTATTTCTATACGAGCAAAATATATCACTGCTCGCATCAGAACAATATGCAACTCAGAATGCCGTACACATCGTAAGAACATTAAAACAATGCGATCTCATGATAGATGTTTAAGCACCCAACCCCATTCACTTCTCCATATTTCTTTTTTTCCCTCAAAATAAAGTAAACAGAACCCAAACAAACTTAACTAGGTTAAAATAAAACAGGTTGGAATGCCTGAAAATCTTCATTTTATTTAATTATTTCCAGAATAATTACTTATTACAAGACACAATTTCATCGTTTTTAAGAGAGTTTTAGCACCAGATTTTAAATCATTCATGACTAACTGTAAAGTTTTTATTTACCTCCATAATGTTTTTAAGTGAAAATTTTTGCACCGCTTTTAAAAGGTTAATATGACCAAATTCATAAATTCTATTTACCACTTTCAGGGGGCCCTAATAATAAACAAATGAAACAGTTACAGTGTGTATTTGTGAAAACAAAGATGAAGAAAATAAATAAACTCAACACTCCACAAAATTAGCTCATGTAATTTAATAATGTTTACATAAGCAAAGTCAAATAACCATATTATATTGAATCATACTGTTTTTTTTTTTAAAGCACTGCAATTCATTATTCGTTTTGTATGTTCCACACTTTGCTGATATAACTTTAACCACTGTATTTACCGGAAAGGATGATGAGATTTTTTTACAGAAAAGGAATAGAAAAATTTAAAAGTAAATATAATATATCATATTATTCATATAATAGCATTTCTTCTTGAAGGGTTTGTCATACAGTAATGCAAAAATACTTTTACCATAAATAATTTTTTCAGCACTTCATAGGGGTAGTCTTGAATTCAGGTTTAAATATTTTTCCCTCAAAAATATATATTTTAGGAAGGTGTAGGCATAGCTTCAGGGCCGTCTTATTTTCGGGTAAATAAGGTATCTTGTTTAGTACTAGCTAACTGCGAGAGCACGGTTATAACGAGGTCTTTTTGAACAACCTTCAAAAGATCACAAAAATATGCCATGAAAAATGGTAATTTTTCGAGTTAAAACTTGTACGAGATCGTGAGAAGCAGACTTGCAGCGGGATTGACGCTATGTGAAGCACACTTTTTTATCTGTCTGCCATAACTCCACTCCCTCGCCCCGCCTTCTCGTTTCCCACAGTACCTTGTGCCGCTCTCATGTGTCATTCTTCCACCTTGCCACCAAACCAAGCACATTGTTCAACAAATAGAATCCTGCCCTTTCTACCTTGACCCCATTTTCACGAAACTGTTCTGCTTTTCCATAGCCGTTCATCGTCAGTGTGCTGTCAAACATGTAGATTTCAAACAACTTGGATTTCTGCTTTGATTTATTGATTACGGTTTTACGCTACAATTATTGACGACATACGCATTTCCTAGAAATTGATTTGTTTCTGTTTTTTTATCACATGGGCAGCAACAGGAAGACCTTGGATCTCGCTACCAAGTATGAGATCATAATAACGGTAAAGGGCCTAATAAGGCAGACATTGCGCGGGAATACGCTCTTACATCGTCGAGCTTATAGACAATTTGTGAGGGGGGGGGGGGAGGGAGAAAGAATGGATGCGATGGAGAAGGAACATCAGAATATGAAGATGAAAAAGCTACGAGGTGCTGACCATGAAGAAAGCTTTGCTCACCTGGTTCAACCAGTCGCAAGAGCAAAACATGCAGATAACAGGACCAATGACTCAGGAGAAGGCCAAATTATTTGCAGTCATGACTGCTGTAAATGCTCTACTGGATCGCTTCAAGAAGCGGATAGAGTGGTATTTCCCAAGGGATGCATACAACGTGGACGAGACGGGCCTATTCTACAATTTGATGCTCAATCGCACAGTTTCGGTCAAAGGAGACACATGCAAAGGGGAGTAGCACAGCCTTTCCTACACAGGTGGTACGATATGAGAGAGAGAGATAGAGAGAGAGAGAGATAGAGGGAGAGAGAGAGGGAGAGAGAGAGAGAGGGAGAGAGAGAGAGAGAGAGGGAGAGAAGGAGAGAGAGAGAGAGAGAGAGGGGAGAGAGAGAGAGAGGGGGAGAGAGGGAGAGAGAGAGAGGGGGGGAGGGAGAGAGAGAGAGGAGGGAGAGAGGGGGAGGGAGAGAGAGAGAGGGGGAGGGAGAGAGGGGGAGGGAGAGAGAGGGGAGGGAGGGAGAGAGAGAGGGGGGGGGGAGAGAGAGAGGGGAGGGAGAGAGAGAGGGGGGAGGGAGAGAGAGAGGGGGGGGAGAGAGAGGGGGAGGGAGAGAGAGAGGGGAGGGAGAGAGAGATAGAGGGGAGGGAGAGAGAGATAGAGGGGAGGGAGAGAGATATATAGGGGAGGGAGAGAGAGATAGAGGGGAGGGAGAGAGAGAGAGAGAGGGAGAGAGAGGGAGAGAGAGAGGGAGGGAGGGAGAGAGAGAGAGGGAGGGAGAGAGAGAGGAGGGAGAGAGAGAGAGAGGAGGGAGAGAGAGAGAGAGAGGAGGGAGAGAGAGAGAGAGGAGGGAGAGAGATAGAGAGAGAGGAGAGAGATAGAGAGAGGAGAGAGATAGAGAGAGAGAGAGATAGAGAGAGAGAGAGAGAGACACACACACGCTCTGCTTCGCTTATTGAACCTTTATTCTGGACAAAAAAAAAAAAACACCAGCCTACACACGGGAATTTTCCGGATATTTTTAACTGCAGCAATGAAATGTTCCCGTCAGCGCTACATAACAATACAAATATATCAATTGGCAACATTTAACTTACAAATAGTATACATAAAACGAGGTTAAAAAATATTGTAACTGCGAACTATTTCTTACCGGCCATTGCCAACACGTCTCTGCTCTCGCTATTGTTAATTCGTATTTAATACGAAATAAATATTACAAGTTATATAAGATACTAAGGTAAAGTTTCATTTATTCAATAATACAGTACTCTAAAGTTAATCACAGTGTTAAATAATTGTGGAATACAGGTTATTGGAAAAAACAGGTTGACATAATATGCCTAGTCATTTTTCAAAGGTTCAATTCCAAAAGGCAGAAGAAAGCGTGAATGGACTATACATGAATTTTTAAAACTGGTTTCATTAAAAAGTTTGTGATCAATTTCCATGTGCAGACTTGAAAGCTCTTTGAATGCAATTGACTGAAAGACAAATTAAGTGATATTTTGGTTCAATAAACTGAATTCAATAATTTTTTGATCATGTGAAAGAACCTTTATAGTCGAGAAGTATTGCATAAAAAAACTTTCAGCTGTGACAAACTACAAAATTCACCCATTTTAGAAAATTTTTAACAAATGGCACATGTGGGTTGAACGTTATTGTTACATGAAAACATATTTCATTTAAACATAACAGTCCAAGCAATAGCTGGAATTGAATAAAGCTACACATGTTGCAATGCACTGATATGCAATACAATGAACATAGATCAATTAAGAAATTTAAATGGGTCCCGTGATGGTCAATTTATGTTTATCCCTGATTTAAAACTTTTTATGCCCTGAGAGCAGAATACCTGCATTGCTTGTAAATACATACCCACATTTTTACCAGCAAGTATGTAAAACACCCTAAATTCGGGTAGTTACCCGCACATTGGCAACATTGGACTATTGTGGAATGTCACTGTGAAGGCCAGTCAAGGGCGACTGAAGCGCCTACATGCCGGGTATCCCACTCACTCCAGCCACCTAGGCTTCAGTTTTAACAGATATTCGTACAGATGTCCTATATGAGAAAATAATTTCTCTACTATACCAGAGAAATATCTTATGTAGTTTGCATGCCCGCCATGGCTCTACAAGTTGTTTTTAGTCTTTTGTACCTGAGTTTCCCACAAAACTGTTTTAATATTAATTTCAAACGCAGTTTTTATTTTTGGAAAATAACGATACATAACGAAATCATTTACAAAAATTACAAAAAAATTGTTGTTCAAAAGAAATTTTTACATTGCGCTATCATATTTTCAATTTTTTTCTGCATGTCAGTATTATTTCGCCTGTTGAATGATCTTGTTAGCTTAGTCCATGCATTCACTATTATAATTATCAGCTGTTGTGTTCTACTTTACTCTTATCGGAGAAAAAATATTTAAAACAAACCATTTCTATCTGGACTCTTGACATTCAAGGATACATACTTTAAAGGATTCAATAATGGATTTGTATTTGGCCAAAAACAGGATTAAACACATCCCTAGAGTGAGTGAAGAGATTTTGATGGCTCTTAACATAGAGATCTTGAGAAACAACGAGGGTGATTGAGGTGAATATGAAGCAGCGCCAGAATGAAAGGTCGGGGTAAAATGGAGATCCCTGAGAAAACTCACTGACCAACGGCTTCACCTGGCACGATTTCCACAAGTGAAAATCAGGCCCATCCCTAGAAAATGTTTTTATAATATAATACAAAACCAAGCTCACATGCACGTAGTTGATAATATAAATGACTCCCAGTCTCATGCAGCACACCCCAAATATTAGAATTGCTGGTACAAATCAAAGTGCACCGTATTAAGTACTCACATGAGCAACTCGACGAGGCGCCTACAGACGCCCGCATCAATGACTGCTTGTATCTTGTCGTTGGGGCCGTCGGACAGGTAGGAGAGAGCCCAGCAAGCATCCGCCAGGACATCCCCATCACCGTGGAACAGAAGGCGGGATAGCACAGGTAGACACGGCGACACCTTGGAGAACACTGGTGGAGGGTTCTTCCCACGACAGAGATTCGAGAGAGCCCACACTGCATTCCTGATCATTGACAGGCGTGAAGACTTGCTTAACAGCCTGCAATCAGGGCCATTACAAAGTGGAACCAGGTGCTTGCCAACATCGTGATGGCTGGACAAGCTGCGTTTACCTATGTAATGATTTCCAATGGAAAATAGCAGGCCATGTGCGTTTGTTGGGATTCCTTATGTGTTAAAAGTTGAGTTGTTCCTATACAGATACCAATGCTCCTCACACTGAATTTCACAAAAAGTATTACTATTGATAAAACATTTCTCCTACACTCATTTAAATAAACACAATGATGTCTTAAAATACTGTATATATGTAATTTATTGTAATCCGACACTAAATGCAAGCTGACGAACTATCAAACCCTCTGAAAATGCCAATAATATTTCACCAAATGCAAGTCAAATTTTAAATGTCCCACACGCACTATCAACTAAGAGCGCAGAGAGAAGTTATCGATCATGCAGTGCCATGCCTGTTGGTTTACGTGGGGGGCGTGGGGAGGATGACCTCTCCACGCTACCTGTTGGCGAAACATTGCACGCGTGGCAAATATCTGTCTTTTAAAATAATTAATCATATTTTATTGCAAAGAAAACTAGTAATTTTGAGACACAAACAAGGCAATTATAATTAATTTCTTCACGGTCTTTAATAATTAATCATTCAAAACCACATCCTATGATTTTCCCTGCCATGAGTTACACTGCGCTAGCTCGGTGCTTACCTACCAATTATTAGACGGCAAAATGTGTCGAATAGGCACTTACATATTATCCGTTTATTTAAAGGTTCCTTGCAAGAAGTTACTGAAAATGACCACTTATAATACAAGTCACTCGATGTTCAAACAATTTTTTTGCTGACATGTGGTAGAGTATATGCTTTTGGGCATATAATTTTATTCGCGAAGATGCTGCCCTTTGAGTTGAATAAGTATTAAGATTTAAAGTCAAGTTAATTTTACACCAGATACAATGAAACACCAACCTTACTGGATAAAACCACCTTTAAACACAAAAGAAAACACCTTTACAAATAATTCCTCGTTAAAATGTTTTGCACAACATTTTCAGGTGAAACCATTTGCTTTGAAATACAAGTGATGTTAGGTGCAATTATTTTGAGCGACGTATACCGTATTTACTAGTGTATAGTGAGCACCATGATTTTTGCAACAAGTTCCAGTGAAATTTTTTTTTTAAAAATAGAATTGCACCAAAAATTTGTGGCACCCTGTTAGTAAGTATGGAACAAATTATTCTTTTTTACATTAATGTGTGGTGATTGCGACATGTTTGGAAAATACTTTAACTTGCGTGCAAAAAGCCAAAATAAAAAAAAATTCCATCAACATCAGCTCCTACTCAACATTTCTAGCTGTTACATTTTTCTTCTTTTAGCAGTCATCAGCTCTTTTTTTTTGCTGGGCTAAAATGTGCAGTACCCTCATAAAAAAAAGGGGCTATATTCGGTCCTTCACCCCACCCCCTTTCCAGGAACATGGCTCGCTAGCCTTTGTCAAGGAGGGATGGCGGAATTATCAATGGACAACATCTGGGTGTTATTACAAGGGATACCATTAGTTGGGGGGGGGGGGGGGGGGTGTTCGACCTACACCTTACTGAAGGGTCGCTGAGTGAAAAAGAAAGAGAAGGGAGAGGAGTGATGTGTAAGAGGGAGATAAGAGATAACAGACAGTTCAACCACTTCCCTCAACCCCCCCCCCACCACCAAATATTTATGGCTACCATTCCCCCTTCCTCATTTTCCCCCATGTATAGTGCACACCCCTGAATTTTTTCCCTTTATTTTTGGAAAAAAGGGTGCCCTATTCACAAGTAAATACAGTATTTATTATTTTTCTTTTTATTTTAATGTGCGGCGTATACAACAAACCGAAATATGGTAATTTTTGTGGCTACAGAATGTAATAATAACGTGACTTCATTGTCTACAACCGATACTAAAGTATCAGCCCCACACAGATTCATCAGGAAAAGGCAAAGTATCAGCAGATACCGATACTTAGTATCAGTATCGGTATCAGAACAACTCTAGTTAAAAGCAACAGTTATATTTTATATATTAAGTAAAACAGTAAGGCCACAACTACTCAGAAATCAAGTATAAAAAAAAACTAAAAAGACATGTGTATACACATGATTATGATTATAAAGTGAAATCTTGTTGAGATCCTGCTTATTTCGATTTCCCGTATCAGTTATTTTTTTGGATGGTCCCGACAAATATCCTATATAAACAATGTTAAAAAACCCACATGCTACGACCCTTAAATCATTCATTTACCCTCATCCATTAATCAGATATTCTGTCCAAAAACCACAATACATTTTAGCTATGAAATACAGTAGATTTTCGAAGATTCATTCCAGTTATTTATATTTTACATAATGTCTCTTCGGTACATTCGCCAAAGCTTGTGCGCATCATTCATTCTTGAATGTTATTAGGGGGATGGGGGAACGAACTGCTATGGATAATATTGTTTACATTCCGCAACACTGTTTCTTCTTCTTCTTCCTGTCTTGACTGCATTCGTAGGTTGGTGACTATACTATGAGAAACCATCTCAATATATTATTCTTCTCACATATTTAGTACACTCATAGGTTGGTGGCAATGAGAACGAATCACACAATATCTGACACTGTATCCAACTATCTATGGCATTATTGTAAACAGAGTTTGGAATGAGATTAGAGCCCTGGCACTAATTTAACGGGCACAATTAATATCGGAATTTATAATCTACATGTTTGCTTAGAATTGTAAAAGTTTGAATAAGACTTGCAAGTAATGATTGACAAAAATGTTGAAAATAAATCAGTTCAAATTTTACAGATGGATGAGCATCGCTTGGCTGACCAAGGATCACTGAATGAAAATAGTGAAACCCTCTTAAAAAGTTTTCCTGCTTATTAAACTTTACAAAGTTTACATTTTGTCTATTGCCAATACATCATTTTACCCTTTTAAGAAGTTTTTCTGCTTAATGAGCCCACAATTCTCAGTATTTTTCTGAAATGTCTTAACAGGGTTTCACGGTATTAATGTAAATAAAAATTAAATTTTTTTCAATTTCAAAAATATAAGTTTTTAAGTTAACGTGTACATTGAATCATAAATTGACTTGAATAAGTTGTTTTAATGACATCTTTTAGCTGTTGTTTAAAAAAAAAAAAATGCATTTTAAGGCTATGTACGATATTTCCCAGGCCTAAAATACAAGTCCACATCATTCGTTCTTTATTGTTAGTCCACTCAAAAACTAATAATCAAGTTTCCACTGTAGTTGTTCCAAAAATACAGTACAGTAAAACTATGTTAAGACTTTTCTGAAGGAACTGAAAAAATAACGCTTATTAACCAGAGGGACCTCTTAAAAGGGTCAAATCACACATGGGCAGATAGACAACATGCACAAATATTAAACTTATTAAGTGGAAACATCTTAACAGAAAGTAGTGGCGGTTGTTGAACCAGGAGGACCAACAAAGGAGAGTGTGATGATAGTGTCAGCAGGCTTCCTGTTGAAGTGGTAGCTGTGACGTCTGCCTGGAGCAAGCGGGATGGAAGAATACGTGGCTATATGGCCTAGGCGCTCGGCCCTCTTCTGTAAGCTTCGCTGGTGTGACGACACTCTGCCAGGTGCGTCGGGAAGGCTGACGTGTTCCTGCGGCAGCTTGGAAACATTGTTTATTTCAGCCCACTAGGCTGAGAGCGATTCCATTGCACTTGTGAATAACGTGTTGGGTTTGACCCTTTCTCGGGACACGTAGTACTACACGAGTAGCGTGAGAAAGTAGGGTCTGGAATATCGGTAAATACCACATATCCTAACTATCCCTCCACAGGAAACAATCCTGTAGCTATGGCTAAGGTTCCTGGTTTAGTATTACACGTTAGGACGAGTCACAGTCATTTGGTATAGCTCGTATAAGCGGCACGCATCACATTCAATCTTCTCATAACAAAATCAATTAATTTCACTCACTTTTACAATAATTACAATTCAACTTTAAAACATCAGAAACAGTTCAATTTTTATTTGCGCACACACGCAAGCCTTCTTCGTAGTGGTGGAATTATTTTTGTTAAAGAAAAATAAAAGTTTGATTTTACTTCTGCCTTACTTATGTTCGTCATCTGTCCTTTAGTTGGCTGTCTGGCCACGTCACATCTATCCGTCAGCCAGCAATGGTAAGGTGAGAGGCAACTGGTATAATGTAGACGTTTGCATAAACAACCAGCTTCAAAATGATAGTTGCATACAATCTTAGGTGATGGAACCCGAAATAAACTTTGATCAATGCAACATGCTATAAACGATAAAAGCGTGTTATGTTAACATTATTTCAATAGGAATTTCGCCGGGACCACAGAAAATTGTTGGTGGATGCTATTTATCAGTAAATGCGATAACGATACATCGAGAGTAGACTCTATTTTCTTTCATGCATTTGTACATTCAATACATCCTACCCCCTAGGGAATACACGAAAACTAACAAACAAATTTAGAATACTAATACTGTCTAGAAACAAATGAAATATACTTGCACATGACCTGTATGTCAATAACCTATTAAACGAACAAAATATTATTGTGTATTTTTTTTTAACTCCTATAACAATACTGAATTTGGAAATTATATTAAATGAATTGGCAACATAAGCAAAAACATAAATATAATATCTGTGACTAATGGTAAATATAGCCCCTGAAAACCCGCCACAGTACACATTCACAGCAACGCTGTTCATGTTTGCTGTTTTAACGTTAGCCATTGTTTACAACTACAAATTTATTACGTTAAATTAAATTTATCACAAGATGGATCAGTCAATAAATTTTATACTCACTTATATCGCAGTACTTTGTGTGTACCACGAGTAAACCATGAATATGTGTAAAATATGATGAAATTTCAGCTTCTTGGTACAATTTTTTTCTTGGTAATTTGAGGCCAAGATAGCATTTTGATAATTGATTTTTGGGAAAAATACCTCAACCAATTTTCGGGTAAATATGGTAAGCCTTTCTGCCAGAAAATATTTGCTTTGAAGTACGCTTGGCCTAAACATTGTTTTATGTGAAGTTGGATTAGGAACAAAAGTAAACAGACAGGCTCATCTCAAGTTTTCATTAGCTGAGCTTTCGAATTATCAGGTGAATTGTAAACAGTAAATCCAGAAGCCATAATTCTGTGTGTGAGAACCGTTGTTAATGCATAATTCTTAATACATCATTTTTTGATTGTAAACTGGGCTTTAAAACTGCACCAACTTAGTGGGATGGTAGTGCTGTAAACATGAGCCATTCCAGTAGCAGTGGAACCCCTATTATATCATTTCCTGCTTAATAAACTGCCATCTCTCTCTTGGTCGACAAACATGTGTTTCAGTACAACATTTCCATCTTACAAAGTTTTCCTCTTATATAAGTTGATGTTTCTTGGGGCCCTTGAGAAATGCTATAACAGGGTTCCAAACACGTGGAAATACACAATTCAACACGCAAAGTCTGTCAAAAAGATTTGCACACATAACAAGGTGGTACACTTCTTAAAGGTGTAAGCTTTGAGCATGAAATTGAATATTTCTATAGTACAACGAAAAATTTGTTGTTATACATTATTGTGGAGTGGTTTGGGGGGCTGACTTAACAAGACAAGGTTTAGAGAGCTGATGAGGGTAGAGCGAAGTGAGTACGTACCAGCAGGGGAATGCACTGGAGGGGAAAACGGGAAATCCAAGAGAAAAACTACCAACAAGCAGCATTTTCCAACACTATTTCCTCATGCGAAAATCTGGGAGTAACTAGTCAGGGAATCAAACCCAGTTCACTTTAATGGGAGGCAAGCTGTCTAGCCACAAAGTAGCAGTTGGTACTCACTGAAGCAAGGGCACGAGAATACCAGAGTTGAGGACGTGGTCACGGCACTCGGGAGAGTCGCCCGCTATGTTGCCCAGGGCCCACACTGCCTGCTCTTGCACATCCTCGAACTCTGAACCCAGCAGCTGGATGAAGATGGGCACTGCCCCTGCCTCTATTACCATGCGTGTCTGCAGTGACGTGCCTGACGCTATGTTTGTTAGTGCCCACGCCGCCTCAAACTGCACACCATAACACACTCTCTCCACAACACATTTTGGACCACCAATTCTTCACAATTACATTTACATAGTAAAATCTCAGTTTTAAGTATTTTCCTATTTTATTTTAATGTAGATACATCTTTCCAAACCCCAATAGTACAATAAAACCTCGTTAATACAAAGTCAATTAATTCGAAATCATATATAATTTGTAGTGTTTATTCATTCCCAAACAGAAGAATAGGATTTTATATGGTATTAAGTTTAGTTAATTCGAAATTCGCTTTAGGAAGATGCTCTTCTTACTGATAAATAATAATAATATCAACAGGTTAGCTTTAAACGTAATACTCAAATTATAGTACTGTAGTAACTGATAACAACTAGGTGTATATTCTGTATGAGTTCAGACGGGATCAGTTCTTATACAATATTTTTGTCTTTAGGTGCAAGTCTTTTGAAGAAATTAAATTTGAAAATTCATTAATTACTGTTGAAATGTGTAAGTGTGTTGTATGAATGTTACCACAATTTGCAGTCGTGTGATAATGCCTCAGTAAGATACGTGCACAGAAGATAATCCAGGCATTGTAAATCATGCACGGCGGACATGAACACATCAAATGAATACACAAATACCATCACTCCAAGATTATAATTGCTACTTAAATACAGCGATTTAAGCAATTCTTTTAGATAAGGAAAACAAAATGATATCTTTGAAGCATTTACTGGGAACATACAAGGGAAACAATAAAATAATATAACACTTAACACAGCAGAACATATGCACTTCAGTTAAATTACAATAAAAATTAAATTATTTTACTAATATTAGTATTCTGCCGCCAGTGCCATAAATTTAAGTTCTACCTAACAGATCACCACAGTTAAAACAGCACGACCAGACCACATGATGATAATGTTTGACTACGGTCCAAATTAAAGCTGTATTTTACTTATGCTTTGGGTTTGACTTGTCGGCAGAGCAAGCTTGAGACTCATACACTGAAACATATTGGTATCTTTCACAAGAACAGATTGTGATTTGATCAGTTCCATTACTAGTACAGCTTTTAATTTAGAAATTGCCTAAAATAAGAAAGATACTTTTCATTCACTTACACTGGATGGCAGGACACACCTTGGGTAATGAATGGAAACCTGACTTGACAATGTTACAGAAAACTGAGATGGCTGCAGGTCAGCCATTAACGTCTGGAAGGGACATCATCTCGTCGTCGGTCCTTGTAGATAACCAGAAGTCTTCTTGGAGCTATCACACTTGTGTACCGTCCTCCTCCAAGGACTAACGTTATAGAGTTCGTCTAGCCAGTAATGTTAGCAAATTATGACAACAGAGAAAATTATAAAGGAGTTCATATGTGTGACCATCAAAATTCTAATTTCAGTCTGTTGATCAAAATATTAATAAAGGTGTTGTAAATCACTGAATCTATCTTTGTTTAAATATATATAATTAATTCAGCTTATTATTATCATAAATACGTTTTCCTCATTTTCTTTTCCAAACCTTGAAAAAGTATGATAGTGCAGAGAACTAGGGTAAATAAAAATATTTACTCATCCTATCCAACATAAACTGGCATTAAAGTACACCAACAAATCAAGAACAGTGTTTTGGAACTATTGCAAAGGCAAACCCTTACGCCACCTTTTATGTAATTCGAAGTTGGATTTCATCCAAGGTGTACGTGAAGTTCAGATTAATTAATCAAAGCTACAACAATTATGATGATAAACATGCATCGCCTACACTGTCACGGGTGCGCGCGCACACGTAAACCAGCTATGGGTAGCGGCGCAGTAATCAGCTGAGACAGCCACTGGCGCTGCCCGCCACAATGTCGCTGATAGTACCAGAGTGTTCATGTCTATGGCCAGACATGAGATAGAGACAAAATTCGCCGGAAGTGCATTCATAGTAGAGGAGGCGAGAGGGTACTGTTTCACAAGGCTGCAGTTTTTAACCAAACTTCACAATTTTCTTTTGTTTTTTATTTTTTGGCATAGCAATTAAAGGCAACAAATACAACATCTATATTTTACAGCACTTGAACATACAGTTAAAGACCACGACATATGGACTAAACATATTTTTTGGTCAATTTCCTTCAAGTGTTTGCTTTTTTAAACCAAAAATGTTATGGTTCCCCAAAACATGGTTGTAATTTCGAGAGAGTAGTTAATTCCAAGGCTGCAGTTATGTTTACTTTGGAAAGGAAAAATATACATTTCTTTAATACACATAAACAAACTTTTTTAAATTCGATAATTCAAAATTATGTAATTCAAGTCAAAAAATTAGGTCCCGAACACTTTGAATGAATGAGGTTTTACTATAATGTCATTCATGCTCAATATAAATTATTTGACTTTACAGATTTGGACAGATCTTAACATAATACATACTCTATAAAATTTCAAGTCAACTATAGTACTTTGCGTTGAAATTCTACTGTATTTGCCCTCGTTTAAATTTGAACCTTAAAAAAATAAAGAGTTGACTTGTTTTCACACACTAAAAATTTTGAGGTCATTATTTTTTGTCCACATTAGTGTACCGTCACCTGCATCTTGCATACATAAAAGTGGTTTTTATCCTCACCTGGAGAGTGCAGTTGGTGTTGTTCTGCAAGAACTCGACGAAGCGGGGGACGATGCCTGTCTGGATGACCTCGTCTATGGGGGGGTTTGGCTCCCGCGACAGCAGCTTGCGGAACTTCTGCGTGGCGGCCAGCTGCTCATCCACGCTGGAGGAGTACAGCGCCTGGACCATGGTCCCAGTGATGCCGGGCGCCGCACTGCCCAGTGACACCACCTCCTCCTGTGACCCACGACCACACAATACACATTACACCAATACTAGCAACGAGGGTAGAGCTTTCTCAGGGCTATCACCCTTTGACAGATGAAAAATCTCCATTTCCCAGATTTCCAGACAAGAACTATTTTTTTTACTTGACCTTTAGCTTTAACAATTTTTCTCCAAGGATAAATGCTTCTGGATTATAGCAAACTTTCACACCAAAATAATTCTTTAAATTTACAAAATAACTCCATATAAGGCAAGAAAATCATGGCAACACTTTGTCCACAGTAATCAAAACAACTTTATACAACTCGGGTAGTGGTGTGCAATAATAAAACAGTAAAATATAACTTGCATTATTTCAGAATTCTCCTACATTTACCATGTTCAAAATTCCCTGATATTTCCTCGACAGTTATAAGATTTCCTGGCATTTCTCTGTTTTCCAGGCGAGTGGCAACAATGTTTCTCAGAAGCTATTCATATTATACTAGAGTCTGTCTCATTTAAGGTTTCCAGAATTTGACAGCTACTGCCGCCAAAGTATTTAAAGTGTAATACAGCAGCATCGTATTTGAAATAACGAATGTCCAATAACCAATCCCTGAATAACATGTATTCTCTCTTACATCAGCGAAAAATAAAATAGTGCACAGTACAAATAAAAAAACAAGTAAGCATTTCGAAATAAGCGTAAATAATATTATGTTGTAGTATTCTGTTTAAGGTTATTAAAAGTGTTTATAGTTTCAAATTTGTTAAATTTCATAACAGAAAAAACAAAAAAGGAGGGCTGTTTATCTTCAATAACCAACGACTGGATGTCATGTTGTTATTGTGAGATGCGATTTTTGTGTTATATTTACAATGCAGCAACTTAAAAATCGTTCATGCAATCGCCAACGACAGCAAGACATTGTACGTGCTGCCAAAGGAGTTGAAGTTGTGTTACTAATGGGAGAACTCGAAAGTCTTCCAGTGGTATTAAAAAAATAAAAACGACCGGCCAATTACTTGGAATTTTATCAAAAAAGGCGCAAAGTAAATAGCGATAAATTATGTATGTGAATATTTGGAGTGTGGTGTATTTTGATAGGGAAATGTAAATATCTTAGGCAAATGTTTGTAGTCCTTTTATAATTAAAGTAAACATGTTAAGTTTGTGTGCGGGTTTTTAGCAGACATCATTTAAATGTTCAGCATTCATTTTATTTCTTAGAATATGTTAATGTTACAGTTGAATTAATTTTTGACTGGTCAATAAACAACAAATAGTACTTATTAACTTCACCAAAACATTGAGGTTACATAGCTCGTCTGTGCGTGTAGGCCAAAACCACAAATGCAGTTGTAATTAAATACTAATTATTTAGGCCTAATTACGTTAAAACTGAGATATATAATGTTTTGTTTGTCCAGAAAGACTATGCAAAGTACATTTTCTTCTGTGGTAAATTTTTTAGCTATGGTAATAAATACTAATTGTATAGGACAACACGCTGTATTGAAATTTTCATTGGGGACGATGAGCATGTGTATTAAATATCCACATTACTGTAATAGTACATATGGCCATGTGTTTGATGTAATTGCCACTAGTTTTCATTACTTAATGATCACAGACCTACCAGTCTTCACCATTTGTGAGGAATGTTTTTTGTACATGCTTATTTTATTGTAATTGCTACAAATAGGTTCCATAATTATTGATTGTAGAAGACTTTTACATTTCTAATTAACTATTTTCGTGTATGATTTGACAGGCCTAAATGTAATTATTTTAAGGTAGGCCTAATGGTGACATTGCCTTTACACAGAACTCCAGCAGACTTTTGTTTTCTCGTAGTTCATTTTACTGCTCAGTTGTGAATTAATGATTATTTTAAAATGATTCTCTCATCAGTTAACTATGTGAGATTCATATTCTTTTTTTAATGAATTCATCAAATTTTTCAAGAGGCGTACAAAGATGGCAATTCTGATCATACTTTGGGCCAGGTAAGTTTTTGTATTCTCTGTTAAATTGTTTAACACGTGTGCTTTAATTTTGATTGCAGTGTTAATTTTAACCAACATCAATGTCTTTCTATCTTGCCTCAAAAATTTTCCTATTGTGAGAGTTGCAAACTTGCAAGTCCAATAAAATTTATTGATTTAAAATATATATTTTTCTGTGTTTGTGATTATTGATATGATAGTAATTAATCATATCTGTTTAATTAATTGCAATAATATGAATATATTTTATTGATAGTATTTTGAGAACACAATGTACATGTTACCATCAGAAATTAAAAAAATATCTGCGTAATCACACATTTTCCGCAATTACGCCTATAGTTGGCACGTTTGAAATGTGAAGCAAAAATTCACATGATGTTGACATGTTTTAACAAGTCACATGGAAATCACACGGTGGCGGAAGGTTATGTATTCTGTTTGTTTACAAGGTACTACTTTCATACAATATGTCAAAAACTGGAAACCTTACACGAGACAAGATTATAGCCAGACTGTTCATGGTAAAGTGAGCACTTTATAAATCAAACTTTGAAAACCAAACTGTGCCTGTTAATTGCATAATTACCACCATACACACAGACATGCCGGCTGCTAACTCAGTATACACCATTCACAGTTACTTCCTACCTTTCTGAGGCCCTGCTCATGTTCAACTGCCAGGATATTCCTGCGCCGCATATAAACAAAAGCTTAAAAAATTACATCCGAGTGTCACTCTGTGAAATAATATTTTACATAAGAACTATTTCTTACTAGGCACTGCCAACATATGTACTCTCGTTTATTCGTGCAGCTTTTTGACTTTTTTCAAAGTTTATAATGTAACTTCTGCTTCAAGGCGATGCTATAACATGTGGTTTAACAAGCAGGGATATCAAGTACATCTTTCGCTGTTCCGTGTGAGTTGATGTTTATCTCTTTAAACAAACTGCCAGCCTGTCACAGAGATCTGCGCGAGTCATCCATTTCCGCCTGTCGAAGCACATTATCTGATTGCCTGTAGTCCGTGTCCAAAATGGCAGATTTTGTTAACAAAATTATCACTTGACCCAATTTTGTATACAAAAATGGTGGCACATACTGCAATTTAGTATTTCGTATTTTGTATCTGGTGGATGTTAGCAAAAATACGAAATGACAAAGCACAATGTTGTTATTTAACCTTCAAAACACATGCACGAATGCAAGTGCTGCAGCGAGTGCTAAACAAGCGACTGTCAACAACGTCCGTAGTGAAACTTAGTTTGTCATTTCGAACATTGGCTTGGTTCCTCACCCCGATAAATTTCACAAAACACGACTTGCCAGTTTACCGGCCCCGGCCCAGGCCACTGGGTAATTGTTCACTTTGTGGTGTTATTTTCGCAACGTCATCAAGAATAAAAGGACAATTTAAACTATTGTGGAAAAGTTAGGAAAAAAATTGAGCATCTAGTGTTATAAAAAGAACATCAATACGGGGCCCAGAAAAAAAAAATCCAGACTTTTTCAAGAAAGGCACGGTTTAACTTTTCTTATATTTTTTCATATCAGGTTTTTTTAATGTTTACACAAAACTTAACATTTCGTAGTTTTTAAACTTTTGTGTGTGTGTGTGTAAATCAGTAAAATTTAAATAAGCTCCTTATGAGAGAGATTGTATTGTGTTGTTTAAATGCCAGGTTGCTTCATTTATAGTCCTGTTATTGTCTTTATTGCATTGCATTATAAACATTCAACTAACTCTGCCATATAAAGGGCAGGTCTGAGTGATGCACGTTGATAAAGCCACACACACAATAACGCACTTATCTATTGCTCTGTGTCGCCCGCCAAACGCGCGTGCACATCTGTCTCCGGCCCGGAGCAGACGGAGTATACTCGATGTGCCATGAATTGAATTACATTATCTATACCCCGTGCAACATAATTATCAGTTAAAGTATCGTGTACTTGAAATCCTGCACATACAGTGTGTGATTTGTGTTTGCTTTGAAATGTATAATAGGTATTTTGTTTCATCACAATTTTCAGAGCCAATATCACTGTTCCAATAATAGTAAAAACGTGTAAATATGATGTGGGTTTTTAAAAATAAAAATTAGCTTATTCATGTTTACTCCGGTCTCAATTAATCGGGAGTTCACAGTACTTATTTCCCTTCTGTCTTCATTAATATTATTTATAAATGAAATATAATTTATGCACAAAATATAAGTAATTGTTAAATTTAACTGAAAATAAGGTACTTTTGTCTAAACACAAGTATATAACACTACGATATATTTAGCGAACTATTAAAAACCTCATGTATGGGGTATTTTTAAAAGGTTTGATTCAAAAAGTTTGAACAAACCGTGATAAGACAATAAAATAGTTTCAGGTCTTGATGCTGTACCGCGTGCATACCTGTCAAAATTATTAGCAAATCACATTTTGCATTATCCAAATTAGAATACAAATAGGCATAATAACACATTTAGGTTCGTAATGATTTCATGTTTTCACTCGGACGATAAACTAATTAAACGTTTAGGCCATTGGCAATATTAATTTTACAAATGAAAGAAGAATAAAACAAATTGACGTATCGCTGATTAGACTGACTGGCACATTGGTAGAGGATTTTTACCCTTAGACCAATAAGGGGGTGTCTAGGTTATGTTTGACGGTATTAGGCGAGGAGTGTTGGTGATTGACATACACTGTCATCCTGGTTACTGCTGAAGATGCTGTTCTGGATTACAACCGAAGCAGGCTCGACTGCTTGGTGTCCGAGTTCTGCGGCGCTGTCCCATTCTGTCTGCCTTTCCGTCGTGGGAGGTTAGAGTGCACTCAACTGCTTGGCACCAAGGAACGCTAGATGGTGATCCCTATGCTTATCTGGTAAGGTATAGTCACTGCTTACAACGTACTGTTTACACCCTGACGTGAACAAATTAAACACAATTTACAGTGTAAGTCCGGTTTTGGCTTGCTGACCAGGCTCTGTAGAGTCTTCACTGATCCCCCACGCTATGCGGGCTGATCAGAGACAGGGAGCTGTTTGGGTCACCAATGCCGCCACTGGATGTACACCCACACAACAAATATATCCCAGCATTATCAATGCTCTTGGATGAGGCAATAACTCGAGACTATCGCTCCTCCCTGGGTGAAGTTATTACTAGTGATTGTGGCTCCTCTGTTCCTCTCCATCGGCGCTAGGGGCAGTGCTATGACAGTTGGAAAGCAACAGATGGCCGTCTAATGGGTGTGTGAGAAAATATGACGAACCTCTGAAGGGCGCCCGTAGTTGAAGTTAATTCTGTTATTATAAATTACCCGGTTCATGTCAAGGGTGTACGTAGCAATATGTATCTAGCAGGCAAACAGACAGATACTCTAAGAAATAAAAGCTGAAAGGTAGGAAACAAAGAAATGTTTATTGAAGTATCAATAAACATGCGACGCGTGCTACCTCCTACCAGGCAATGAGTGCTGAAGGTTACTATGCTGGCCAGGTGTAGGCGACTTGGTTCTAATGGAGAACGGAAAATAATTAGCTAAATGAAAAAATTTATAATTCTAAACTGTTCTAATATGGGTGTCTAAAGGAAAATTTAAAACATGTTGAAAGTGTGTTCGCTGGTTGACGGGTTGACTGATCGGTGATGGAGAAGTAGCTGCAGGGGTTGTTCTCTGGCGGTCCCGGCACTAAGCAATGCTCTGGGATGGCGTGAGAGATGGAACAAGAATGATTGCCAGAGCCCGGCAGCATCTGGATGTATATAGTGGAAGCTTGCGGGCTGCCGGTGCGGTCTGCAGGGACGGCGTGACGTCTTTCTGCCTTGGTTGGCGTGGGAAAACTCTGGTCACGCTTCTGCTTCGTGCCTCGTCGGTAGCACTCGGCATTGCCCGAGGTCTGGGCAGCTTGTAGGCTCTCAGCGCGGGGTGGGGAGTGCCTGCCGCGTTGCATATCCTTCAGGTGAAGAGAATTCGCTTATAAGTTCGTGTTGCCTGTAGGGTAGGCAACGTGTCCTCACGTCTGTAGCAGTGGAAGTAGGTACCTTAGCGATAAGTCGTAATCGCAGTTGGCTAGTTGTATAAGCGGCATGCGTCAATTCACTCCCCTCCGCTGCGATGAAGACTCATCGTGGAATAGGTGGCGGAGAAAGGTGTAGGCTTCCTCTCTGGAAGGTCTAGGTAGATATCGGTAGACGTAATGAGGCAGATAGCACTGGAAAAATTTTTCAGGCATACAGGCAGGCAGGACCCTTAAGCTTGGGTGGCTTGACCGCTGTAGCAGCGCATTTTCTGTGCGCTCTGGTCGCCTGGCCGGAGAAGCGAAACACGTGAGACGTGGAATGGTGGCAGCCGGCCGGCGACCTTGGTTCTCTTTCTTTTGGGCGGGCGTACTTCTCTGCCCCTCGCCCTGGTGATGCGGCTTTGCTGATGCGCCGAGAGTGTGAATTCGGAAACGCCACTACTATCCTGGAGCTTGCTGCAGTGATTTAAGAAAGAAAAAGGAAAATATTTCCAGGGAACCCTTGTGTCTATCAGCAAGCTGAATAATTATGTATGACAGAGTGCTAGGTGGACAACCACGATATTGCAAACAAAAGAAAACACAGCATATAAGCATATGAAGCATAACATAAAAATCCCCTCCAACAAAACTGCATTCTTCTTGTACGTGATCTTCACTAGTACACTGTAAAAAGCATATGGTGATATTTATAGGTTTACCTACACATCAAGTCAGATTTAAGTGATATTATAAAAAAATATAAAAAGCTAAAATGTCATTGTTACGTGTCTCTGTTTTCAACATAATCACTGGCATTGTGGCGAGTGTGTCTACGTGATTCGCTTATGGTAGCCATTACTGTCACTGTGGTGATCATCTATTTGTAATGCTACCTACTAAAAACTAAGAGACCTTGAAGTGTAAAATGCCTATACTTCATTGTAGTAAAAAGTTACTGACGTAAAGCTTTTTACAGCTGTATTAAAAAGTTAATGAGCATATCGCCGAGTGACTAATTACGGGTGCATTTTACCTAGTTCGTTCTTTATACTTGTACTGGATAATTTAAATTTAATTTAGTCTAAATGTGATTGTTCTGCTTGAGCCACTGTCTTCTGGCTTGCGACTAAATTAAATGTGGTGCACGTGACCGGTTTATGAGTCCTTTTGCCACGTGCACGTAGTAGTGGTTTATTGCTACTGAACTTGCACATTACTGGCGATCTTCGGTCTCACCTTTTGCAGGCCTCCCCCTCAGAACGAAGGACAGCATGCAGAGGGTATGACCACATGTACCTGGTTGTGGGCCTCCATAGCGATTCCCGGTATCGGCCAGGCATACGGGCGGCCTTTGCGGTACGTGGGGGCACCAGGCGTCTGCTTCTGCCGCAACAAATTGGGAGAGTACTTGTTCAATGGGCGTTAAGGCAGTGCGGGGGAGTGACAGGACCTGGGGACGGAGCACGTCTGTTGCAGCTCGATGCCCCGGGTGGCTGAGTTTCCGGTGTGACAGGCGTGGCAGGTTGTTTGTTGTGGGGACGGAACACACTTGTCCGAGCTCGACGTCCAGGTTAGCGGAAGTTCCTGCGTCGCAGGTTCTTGGTGTCGAACACACTTGTCTGAGCTCGACGTCCTGGTAGGCGGGTTGTCCTGGTTCTTGGGGTGGAGCACTCTCGTCGGAGCTCGACGTCCTGGTGGTCTAGTGGCATCTTGCCCTTCTTCATCACAGCCAGAGGTCGACTTCACCGAAGTTGGAATGACCACGACTTCTGACTTCGTAGTTGTACTAGATGGAGAGGTAGGCACCGGGGTGATTCCTATCCCTCTCACCAAAGGTGCTTCTGATTGCTTGCTAATGCGGCAGGCTTGGCTGGGTGTTTGACAGGGTTCTCTGTCATGTGGAATCTGCCAGGATAATTCGGAGCAGCTAGATTTTGTTTTCACTGCGATCTTCTCGGCGAAGCTGTGTGGCATCGAGGGCATTGATTCAACAGAGAATGCAACTTGACGTTGTTCTACATCTGGCTTCCATGGCGCGATGTAACTAGGAGCCTTGTCAATAATGGTGCGCATCAGCTCGGGTCTTGTCGACGGTCCTGGCTCTGTACCGGGATCTACCATTTTGGGTGGGGGGTTCGTATTCATCCCCTGATTGGCCAGGTGTGTGTCCCTTCGGTTTCGTCGGCCCCAAGTGTTGACATGTCCCCTGGGTATGGATGTATCTGGCCTCGGGTGGCCTTTCGGATTCGTCCGCATATATCTTCAGCCCAGTAAAAGTTGTCTTGCGTACCTACGATGTGATACGGTCCATCCCATTTGTCAGCAAGGCCAGCGCAGAATTGGTTCTTGGCTTTGCTGAGAGGGTGACTTTGCAGAAGGAAAACTTCCCCTAAGTTAAATTTCTTTACCCCTGTTTACGGTTTGGGATATTTCTTTAAAATGTATGCATTCTGGACTTTCTGGGCGTGCATGACGCGAGCCAGGGCTGCTAGCCGGATGTCCTCGGGTTGAGGCATATCAGTGGGCTTGCTTTCCCACTGCCAGTTGCCTGGTTGGCAAAATGTTTGTCCCAGGAGCAGGACGCTCGGACTGGTGTCCACGGCCTAGTTTGTAAGGCGTCGAAGGGCAAACAGTATGGTACGGATGTGCTTATCCCAATGCTTGTGATTGTTACACGCACTGATACGGAGACACTTCTTGATCTCCTGGTTCCTCCATTCAGTGGGGTTGGCTTGGGGATGGTAGGATGGGGTAGTCCAGGTTTCTACCCCCCCAACCCTTGACATGCAGTTTGCCATTGACGGCTCCTAAACTGCGTGCCATTGTCTGTCAGTATGGCTTTTGGATACCCCCATTGTGTAAAAATCTCTGTCTCCATTTTCTGCACGATTGGGGTGGTTTCTTGGCTGGGTAGAGGAAATATACTACCCATCTTGAAAATTGATCTGTTACCACAGGCAGGTAGCGGTCTCCTTTCGTGCTACATGGATAAAGGCCCATCAGATCAGCGGCAATGTGGGTCCAGGGTGTCTTGGGTCTCCATGGTTTTGCGGTGTGAGAGGGAACAGGGTATGCTTTGCCGCGGCAGTACATGATGCACTGCCGGACATCGCAGCTTATCCCATCCCAATTGCAACGGATTTTAATATCCATTAGGGTTTCCCTAGTACCCAGATGACCAGCTTGGTGATGGTCGTGATGGTGCCGGCATATATCAGCTTGTAGTTTCGGTCAAACCCAGATCATCCACTGCGTAATGGACTGCCCCGCTACTTATCCATACGTCATCCCGTAGTGCGTACCGTTGGGACTTTTCCGTAGTAGGCTTTGAATATCGGGATCCTCCCATTGCCTTAAGGTTATTTATTGATGGGATACTTGCAGCTGAAGAAGTCGGATTTGTTCTTCCAGAGTTCTTTCGATTGGGGGGGGGGGGGGGGGGGGGTAGGGGACATTTTCTCCTCTTCTTCCTCCTCCAGAATCGGGGAACGAGACAGGGTGTCTGGCAGGTCGTTCATCTTACCTGGGCAATGCTGGACCTAGATGTCGATCTCAGTAAGGAACATGTCCCACCGGCCGAGCTTGGTCTTTGAATTCCATGACTCGTGTAGCCATTGGAGGACACTAGAGTTGGACAGTAGAACAAAGTGTTGCTTTTGGAGATAATACCTGTATTTCTTCATGGCCCACGTAACGGCCAGACACTACTGCTCATTGATGTGGTAGCGCTGCTTGGTCTCGTTTAAGCGAGTTGATGCATATGCTATCACATGGGGCTGTCCTACATCTCGCTGGTATAGTATTGCGCCCAGTCCATTTTGACATTTTTCGTGGTCCCTTGAGAAGTGTAAAAAAAGGGGTTTCACTGTGTAACAAAAATGGTTTCTTTAAAAATTACATGAAAAATGTCGCACAAAGTTATTTGACCTAACAACAATTTCCCATATCCATCATTATCGCGGTTGTTACATTATATGTATATTTTCCAGCCAACAATAAAAACTTCCAACATTTCTCAACACTTGATAAATCAAATTTTACAGAAAAAGCCCTACTTTATGGAATGGAATTCATAGATCTTACAGTTTCCAGATCTGGGATGATTCCCTAACTTTTCCACGTTTTACCTGACCCTTTCAAATTCTCTGACACAGTTTTACCTGACCCTTTCAAATTCTCTGACTCACAGTTTTACCTGTATAGCAATTTCAACATTTAAAGCTGTTTATGTTTTGCTTTGTTTTGAGTTAAATGTTTATTTATTTTGAATATAATTTTTAAAGCCTCTATCTACCCTCAGGATTAGTTAGAATTGTAATATTGGACATCCCCTCAAAATTCTTACTTATTTATTTTGTTTGTTTACATTTAACGTATTTTGACAGTTATATTTATTTTCTGTAATTTTGCCATTAGAATTGAGCTCAATTATCTTTGGAATTGTTAATTCCTTTGTCACGGTTTTTTCTTTGCACTTTACCTGGTGTTTGAGCACACAAAAATAATGACACAAACCATCCGCCATTACTGCCTTTATCACCATTCGCAGAGCTAGTGTGAAAGTCACATACAGCATGCAAAACTTTCTCAAGTAACACAAATTAAAAAATGTTGGTGGCCCCAACATTCTGCCCACCAAAAATAAGTATTTTCTAGTTGTAAGAAGACTACCACTGAAAAACAACCAAAAATGGCCATCATCACTACGGATCTTTAGCTGCTGTTCTACTCCACTGGCAAAGGACAAATCTTGGTGACAGGACGCGTAAGGTCCCCTTGAGGCATCGTAAGCAAAAACAACTCGAACCACACCAGAGCCTGGATGAACTGCAGCCATTCGTGCCTTTTTCCAATTCAGTGGAGGCAGTGTTGGACCCTTCAAAAGGACCAGGTGATTAACACTGACATTAGGAGTAAGTTTGGTCCACTTTGCCTCTGCTGAAGGGTGTGGAGATACTCCAGACTCCATTGTTTCCAAATTTTCTGATGAAGCTGAGTGACCATTTGCCATCAGTTTAGTAGATTAAGAGGCAACTCCAGTACATAGTGATCTGGTACAGCAACATGGGGTTTGCCAGCAAGGAAATGTCCTGGGGTGAGCACATCAAACTCATCTGGACTTGCTGACAATGGGCACAGAGGTCGTGAGTCAAGTACTGCAGATACATGAGCCAGAAGTGTTGCTAACTCTAAAGGTCAATAGCTGGTTGCCTACATGTCGCTTCATGTGATGCTTGATACTGTTTATAACGCCCTCCCAGATACCGCCAAAGTGAGGGCTGGCAGGTGGGTTGAAATGCCATTTGATTCCTTGTTCAGTAGCACCGTTTGCTATCTGCTGCATGTTAGCACCCTGAAACAGTTATTGGTGAACCTCTTTCACCAAGTTGGTGCCACTGTCAGAGTACATGTCTGATGGCAAGCCTCTGATGGAAACCAAATACTTCAGAGCTGCTCAAAAAGCTGTCGCCGACACAATCTGTTACCATTTCAATGTGCATTATCTTTGCGGGAAAGCACCCCCCCCCCCCACACACACATGTGCACCTCCCTCCCCATTTAGTGCAGTCCTCTGCGATTCACGGGTGGCATAGCTCGAAATGGGCCACCAAAATCAATCCAATTGAATGGAAGGATATCACCTGACTCAACCTAACCTTTGGCAACACAGACATCACAGAATTGACTGACCCGAGGTTTCGTATTAACCCACACGACCAAAGCATTTCTCCGCTCTTCCAGTCAAACCTGGCTCACATGAAAGTGTCTGTCTCTGAAAGGCTGCCTTTGCCCACAGAACCCACATCGAAACACACTGCAGTTTCCGTAGAGATGAACAATTTTGAAGGAAGCCTAGGTGGTCTGAGGTGTAGGTTTCCTGCTGTGCAACCAACACTATAGCTGACGAGCGATAGAGCTCTGGAACTTCACCTGGGTCTTGAACATGGTGTGATAGCCAGTGTTCCGATTGCTGCAGCAGCCAGTCAGGACCAGAGAACCAATTAGACTGGCCCAGATACTGGTCAGGCAGACATCCACGTGAAGCTGCGTCCGCTGGTTACACTCCGAGGGAACACGACTCCATGTGCTTGGAGGCACTACTGACTGAATTTCTGCGCCTCTGTTGGCTACAAAAGTTTGCAACCTGCATGGTAACATTCTTCAAAAAGTTAACACAACTGTCGAATCTGTCGAAGCATACTATACTATATCTTTGATCTTAGGTTGGAAGACATGTTGCCACAGCTTGTTTAACAAGTGTGCTGCACAGAGCTCAAGTTTTGGAATTGACATAGTTTTGAAAGGAGCTACCTTTGATTTTGCAATAACCAAAAGAAGTGACCTGTCCATTCACTCTCTCACACCGAGCATACATAACTTGCATCACAAAACCCATAGAGTTGAACCTGGGATTCTCGTACCAGAACAAGTCTTTGAAATCTCATCAGAGATAACAAGGGTAATAGAGCCTTGAAGGTCTCCCAATCACTTAACACATCCCCTCCTACCTGCTCATCCTAACCAAGGCCTCTGGTCCACAGCACCTGGAGCATTATCTTACTTGCAGTTACCACAACAGAGGCTAGCCAGCCACACGATCGTACAACTGTGCAATCAGGGATAGGATACCAAGTTCGGTGGATGGTAACAGTGGCACTCTTACCTTGTAGCAGAACTGATCCTTTACCGGATCCCAGCGTATTCCTAACATTTTCACTGAGTTTGTGCTTTCAAAATTTATAGCACCATCACTTGGGTCAGTGCTGTTTACTACAATGCTTTTATTGGAACACCACTTGCTCTCAGCAATGCCACTAACTGAGCCTTCAGTTCAAGTGCCTCAGAAACAGTCTCTGCCCCAGTCACAATGTCATCCACCAACACATTGTGTAACAAGGTAAATCTTCATCAATTGCCAGTTGCTGCATTGTTCAGAGTGCCTGGATTGATGAAGATGTCAGGCAATATGTCGCTGTATTGTACATTTTAAACAATTAAAATATTTTACTTTCTTGTCATTTATCATCAAAAACAAACAATCTAGACATTGAATTTTGATAGCACTCTATGATACTAAATAAATGAGAACCTGTGGATATTTAGATATCATCACACTAACAGCGACTATCATACCTACTGAAGATTTGAATAATTTTATCCGTATTTTTATTTTAATAATCAAATTCCACAATCTCTTGCTGAAATCTCGGCTCTTGTAAAATCTCAGTACTCCACTGGGCTAATTAATGTGGATTGCTTTTCCTCTGACTTCTGGTTCTCAGAATATTAATCAACATATCCATAGGTTTCATATGAAAGCATTCTTGATGTAAAACCAATCCATTAAACTATAATGGTAATTTCAGTAGTCATATCATCTCCAAATATAAATCACATTGATTCAAGATTTGTATTACATATCACAATATGTCTATAAATCTCCAGTCATTGCAAAACTATATGTTCTTCAGATTTCACAATAGTTATATTCTTTCACCAAAACTTTCATATTCCATCACTCAATAAAACAATTACACAGAGCATATTAAAACAAAACCAACAAAAAAAACTTTACTCTAAGCCAGGGCTGCCACCAGTCCCGAAGCTGAAATCCTAGTTCTTGTATATAAATATCCTGTAAAATCCTGGATTCAATGGGTAAATCCTGTAAAATACTTGGAATTAAAAAAAAAAATGGCAAATTTAAGAAAAATAAATGGATATGAAGGACATTTACATATTTAGTGTAGTTGTTTTGGTTTAAAATGTACAAACCTTTGTAAAACTTTTCTCCATTTTGTTTATACAACGAACGTATCTGCAAATAATTTTTGTTTCCTCACCACTGTGAAATCAACGCCAAGTGCAAAACACAGTCGCCAAATTCGGATTGCATGCATAAAAATGGCAATTCACTGCAAAGGTTCTTTCCATTAATGGCCTTGACCTTTGCATGTGATCATACAGCCAGGAACAGAAATATGTAAGTAACTATATACCATGCTAGTGAATAACTAAGCAAAATATTTTGGACATACACTAAGGAAGTAATGGTGTTATATCCAAAATATTTCACGTAATTATTCACCGCCATTATAATAATCTTTCAAAGAAATAAATCAGTGAAACTGACACATCGCTGTGGGCGCTAGTGTCACATGTAAGCAGCAGCCACTTTCACGGGGAAAAAACTTTGGGTTTCTTATTTCTAGTGTGTTAAAAAAACGTAAAAAAAAAAAAAAAAAAAATCAAATCTGTTAAAACGGTAGGACTGCTCTAAGCAAAACAGAGATTTAAAAGTTTAATTACCAAACATCATAAATTTAAATGTAGGTTTCCTTTCATCTTGCATCATTATATTATATATTAATTTAAATTAATTAGAATATCTAATTTCTCATGTTATCTTTCATATAGGAACATATACACCTTTAAAAATTAGTAGGGGTCTGTAGTATTAACTCACACCGTTTACCTCAAACAGTGGATATTGTTGTTCAGTGATAATTTATTCACTTTCGGGAAGTGGAAGCGCATGTTATGATCCGGAAGAAAATTCGTCATCATATGAGTCCACTCGAGCTACTGGAGTGGCGACCTAGACAGATCACAACACTGTCTATTGCATCTTCCAAACACACGACAGTCCTTCTACCAGTAGTCTGCTTCTATATTTTGGACATGCAAACAGTATCCTTGCTAGTCTTCTTCAGTGACGGAAGATATTGCTTCCTTTGTGATTTCCATTAGCTTTGTCGACAAGCTAGCTGTAATGGTTTTTTCCTGTGCTAGTGTCTTTGTTTTAGGCCACGCTAGTTCAATGGGATTAAGTTCGCACATACAAGGAGGAAGTCTAAGAATAGTGTCCGAGAAGTTTTAAAAATTGGTCAATGCAAAATACTTTTTCTTGAGGCTTCATGTTTTGTGTAATATGTCGATAAGCTCTGTTTTTCGCGCTTCATGAGGAAAGGGAATGTTGTTATTAGACAACCACGACTCCATTTCCTTTTTCACTGCATACTCCGATGGGGGTTTGGCAATAACTGATTATGCATCCACTTTTCCAAGTTCTCAGAATTCATCTGCCCATGGTAGCCCCCAGTAGCTTTGCCTGCTGGAAAAATCAGCATTGCATTTTCAATGAATCCAGTTTTAGCACTTGCGTGAACAACAATTAAATGTTTTGATGAACTTCTGTTGGTTAGCACACCACGTTCACTATCACTTTGTCAACATTTGTTAAACATGATGTTGCTATCAACACCCAGGTTTCATCAATGTAAATTATGGGACGCCCCTCCATTCTGCAGTGGAGAAGTGATTTTTAGTATTTGCAACGCCGCTGGACAATGTGCGGTCTTTCCAGTAATATTTTCTGAGAACTGTTACACTGTTTCCATTTAAAGTCCATTTCTTTCAGTATCCGCCTGAGCGTATGAACATCCCATGGAAAATTAAGTTTTTCTCTTAAAGCAACAAGAAGCTTAAGACATGGCGGTACTTGTTTCTGTACTAAGTAAAAATCATGAATGACGTCTCTCATTACAGCACATTTCTTTCATGTGGAACCTTTTGGTGTTTGCCTGGTGTTGACAGCGAACTGTTAGTATCTGCATTTTCTTTGCGAATTCTGGAAACACTTTTCATAGAAATTCCAGTGTATTCTGATGCAAGTAGATTGGGTTGAGATAGCAATTGCTTTATTTGAGATACACTAGCTTCTTCGTCACATATCTGATCACCTCCCTCGCTTCGCTGTGTATAGTATAGTTTTCCCTTTCTTCATAGACTGCGCCATTATATACAGTGAGGTAATGTACTATTAATTACCATGATAAATTGACCTCCGGGCTAGGGCTTGTGGAAGAAATGTAAATTTAAAAAAAAAAATAATTTTTAACATATATAAACAAACCACCAGGCGAAAGAAAACATAAAGGTAAACCAACTTTAGAATCTTACCATTATAGCGGTGAAGTAGGAATTATGCTAGCATCACACGCACGCCTGAAATATGCCTATATAATTATTCAATTAAAATTCTCTTGCCTTTTCACACTACAATTTTATTATTTGTAACTTCACACACCTGCAGTATAACAGCAAAGTAAGTTACACACTTTTATAAACCTGACCACTTCAAATTTCCTTCCTTAGTTTTCTCTGTCCATTTTAAATTCCCCTACACAGATTCCCCTGACCTTTACAAATTTCCTAATTTATATTTTTCCCTGACCTTGTCAATTCCGTAACTTATAGTTTTTCCCAATTTGAAATTCCCTGACTCAAGGTTTTCTAGTCCTTTAGCAACAGCTGCACAACTTGCTACCTGCATGGTTCCATCCTCGTCTGGGGTTGTTGCGATGGGAACATTGCGCCTCTTGAACAGTTGTTGCTCTCGCTTCTGCTTGCGCAGCTGCACGCCCTCCTCCTCACGTCGCCGGCGCAACTCTTGAGAGTCCAGGCCCACATTCTTGTAGCGGTATTTATGCGTCGGACCAGACATCTGCAAGAAAAAAACAACCCACTGCAATAATACCAGATTTACTAATGTCTTTATGTAGTAGGTATAGGCTCATTACGGATAACTGAGCACTTTTAAATCAACATTGGCCCTAACTGGAGATATTTAAAAAAGTTGACAACAATGAAGGGAAAGCAGTTCCATGATCTCAAATGGGACCACAGTGGCTAAGTGGATAGAGCAATATTAAGTGGGGCCGCAGTGGCTAGAGCGATCTCAAGTGGGGACGCAGTGACCCAGTGGCTAGAGCACTCTCAAGTGGGCCATAGTGGCTCAGTGGATAGAAATATATCAAGTGGGGAAGCAGAGGTTCAGTGGACCTTAATATTATAAAGTCGCAAGTAGTCGCACGTAGTCATGGGTACTTGCAACTAGTCACTGATTGTTGCAAGTAGTAATGGGCAGTCACTGATAGTTGCAAGTAGTAATGGGTAGTCGTAAGTATTCACCGGTAGTCGCAAGTAGTCACTGATAGTTGCAAGTAGTCACTGATAGTTGCAAGTAGTAATGGGTAGTCGTAAGTATTCACCGGTAGTCGCAAGTAGTCACTGACAGTTGCAAGTAGTCACTGATAGTCGCAAGTAGTCACTGATAGTCGCAAGTAGTCACTGATAGTTGCAAGTAGTCACTGATAGTTGCAAGTAGTAATGGGTAGTCATAAGTATTCACCGGTAGTCGCAAGTAGTCACTGATAGTCACAAGTAGTCACTGATAGTCACAAGTAGTCACTGATAGTCACAAGTAGTCACTGATAGTCACAAGTAGTCACTGATAGTCGCAAGTAGTCACTGATAGTCGCAAGTAGTCACTGATAGTCACAAGTAGACACTGATAGTCGCAAGTAGACACTGATAGTCGCAAGTAGACACTGATAGTCGCAAGTAGTCACTGATAGTTGCAAGTAGTCACTGATAGTTGCAAGTAGTAATGGGTAGTCATAAGTATTCACCGGTAGTCGCAAGTAGTCACTGATAGTCACAAGTAGTCACTGATAGTCACAAGTAGTCACTGATAGTCACAAGTAGTCACTGATAGTCGCAAGTAGTCACTGATAGTCACAAGTAGTCACTGATAGTCGCAAGTAGTCACTGATAGTTGCAAGTAGTCACTGATAGTTGCAAGTAGTAATGGGTAGTCATAAGTATTCACCGGTAGTCGCAAGTAGTCACTGATAGTCACAAGTAGTCACTGATAGTCACAAGTAGTCACTGATAGTCGCAAGTAGTCACTGATAGTCACAAGTAGTCACTGATAGTCGCAAGTAGTCACTGATAGTCACAAGTAGTCACTGATAGTCGCAAGTAGTCACTGATAGTCACAAGTAGACACTGATAGTCGCAAGTAGTCACTGATAGTTGCAAGTAGTCACTGATAGTTGCAAGTAGTAATGGGTAGTCGTAAGTATTCACCGGTAGTCGCAAGTAGTCACTGATAGTCACAAGTAGTCACTGATAGTCACAAGTAGTCACTGATAGTCGCAAGTAGTCACTGATAGTCACAAGTAGTCACTGATAGTCACAAGTAGTCACTGATAGTCGCAAGTAGTCACTGATAGTCACAAGTAGTCACTGATAGTCGCAAGTAGTCACTGATAGTTGCAAGTAGTCACTGATAGTTGCAAGTAGTAATGGGTAGTCATAAGTATTCACCGGTAGTCGCAAGTAGTAACTGATAGTTGCAAGTAGTAATGGGTAGTCACTGGTGGTCGCAGATATATAGGTATGTATTTAAATATTTCCATAAAACCAGAGCAAAGCGATGCCGGGCTGCTAGTATTAAATAAAAATAACACACTATTTGTACTACACCTTTATGGCCATTTCAATTATTAAACACGAATCAGGTATTAAGCATAATTTTCTCACATCATTAATAAATTTGCTATGCTAGTTAATTCTATTAGTTTTAATCTGTGATATTTTCTGCTCAGAAATCCTTCTTGCATCTTTGTTCCTGAATAAAACAGCGTTGGCTCTCTACAGTAGTTGTTAGGTGATTTAGTAGGTTACTTAGTAGTTTTATTGCCATAAAATATGGATTCACTGTATATTTGCTTGTCTTGTAAGCAAGGAAATAATTTTTGTTAGGATGTTGGCATGGTAACTACATACACATTTTTTTGAGCATCAAAGAAAATGGTGAAATAAGTATAACGAACCAGCGAGATTTTTAGAACTGGAAATATTGATCTGCATGAATTAGTTATTGTCTGATTTGAAACTATGCTGATAAATTTTTTTTTGCATTTTAAGTACTTTTTATTCTTCCAATTTGTGGAGTTCCCCTGAACACAATACTGTACTTTAGGATAGAATAAATTTTCGCAAAAGTACAGATTAATTACCATTTCAGGATAACATATTAATTTAGTTTATTTATTGTAAAGTATAAGGAACTCTGTTTCTGGCACACAAAAGCTGGGTGTTTGTTCCAGTTTGGATTTTTAAGAATCTAAAACACATAGTATATGACTCTTCAATTGTTACAAATAATTTTTACTTATGTGCACAATGTACACAAAAATTACATTAAATAAACTCGGAGACAAGATATTTACACACACATCATACTTTACTGAGAGTAAGCTAATCACTGTATCCCTAATAATATTATTCACTTTTTAAACTTACTATTACCCTGCTCTTTGTAGACCTACCAATTAATAAAGAGATTTGAGCGGCTCTTAACAGCAAGGTCTTGAGAGCCGATGAGGGTGAGTATGGAGCAGCATCAGAATGAAAGAGCGAGAGAAATGGGAGATTTCCGAGAAAACCTGCTGACCAGCGGCATCGTCCGGCACAATTCCTACATACAAAAATCCAGAAGTTACCAAGCCAGGAATTGAACCATGTTCTCCTTCGTGAGAGGCGAGCAGGCTAACCAATCAGCCTCCATGGCCCCTAGAACTAAAGTACTTTTTTTAACATGTAGGCAAAACCCAACAAAAACACACCTGTGCTGAAAAAAGTCAACAAAATAGGCAATTACTGTAACTACTAGCTACTGTTAAGTGACTGCTGGAACATATTGACAGGTATTTTTTTATGAATTTAGCCAACACTGTGAAACATCTAAACGTTACAGGTTGTCTGGCGGAGTGTCCACAACAATATTAATGAGCACAAGTGGCAAACCCACAATTTGTCGGGTACCTCACGGCATTCACGTTTGACAGACAAATATGGGCACTGCCGCAACTTACTGCATATCTGATGAGCTTTTTCCTTATACATAAGTAAGAATTTTTACATTTCTTTTTGGTAACTTGGCAGTTGCATGAGTTCAAAGGCTCCCAAGCAATGTTCAGTCACTGTTACCTATTTCCCAAATACCTAGACTGGTTTCCAAGATAAGCCGTGTTATTGTTTATGACAGTGTTACAAACCTGTACTAGTTGGGTATAACTGCATGATAAAAAACTTGCCAATGAAACAGCTCCAAATGTATTCTCTGGTCATCACATTCTAAGCAGTTGTGTCTATTACAATTTTTAACAACTATAGAATAATACAATGTGAATATTTTTTTAGAAATAAGTCAATATTTTGTCACCAATTTATAAATGTGGTAATTGAAAAGTGTCAGTCGGCAAAAATCACTGTGAGTAGTGAGCGAGTGCCCTGTTCACTTTTTCTATACAAGCAACTGAACATTTTGAAAAATTGTTCTACTGGGGCAGTTCACCTACATAAATTTACCTGGGGCTTCCAAAACATTTCAATTAATCTAAATATTTACCAATCCTGTCAAAAAATAATAATAATGAAAACAACATAAATGTATGTTTCTCTATATAAATATGTAGACAAAAGTATACATAATTCCTTGCTGTTACGTGCAATTTTAATTAAAGCTCATATTATTTAATTAACTTTGTGGACCTGATCTCATTGTGCACTAAACACACAGTGTATCCAAGTATATTAAAGTAATATGGCAGTCAACAGAAAAACTGTGACAAGTGTAATTTGGGATACAGTGGAATAAGTTATTAGAAAAAGTAATATATGACATCCAACACTGTATTCCCTTACCACTTTATAACGAGGCAGCCATGGGAATGTGCATAATTCTTCTTGGTATTGGATAGTGCAATTGACCAGATGAAGTTATGTGTACAGTCCAATAACCTAACTGAGTATCACATGGTAAAGCTCAAACGAGAAAATAATCTTGGCACAGTTGTAAGGGTGGGAAGATAGTGGAGGGCAGGGCTCTCCCCGCTGGAGGGAGGGAAACCAAGCGACACTGCTGACTGGCACTACACACACCAAACTGATAACATCGCTCTCTATACTACCGCACTGTTAAATACTGTGCAACGTGACATGCACAGCATTTGGCCACTGTCACTACTGAACTGAAATACCCAACCCCTTCCTCCAGCAGCAATGGACTCGTCCGACACATTTTGGACTTGTGCGCATTATTTTCTCATTTGTACTTCACTCTACACTTCCAGCCCATTCAGTTAAATTTACAACTTGATACAAAAACATGTCTACTTACAAAACTTTTATATAAATTACATTCTATTTTTTGTACTACACAGTAAAACAAAAACACTACCTTTATTGTTAATACAAGATTTATGTTTCTTTGAACTAAAACTGTTATATTAGCTTGTATATAATTACATGCACATATATATTCATTAACAAGCCCAGACTCATTATGATTAAAAATGTTATATTTATAGATAAACTGCACTCTGAATTGATGGATTGTTCAATTTTGTTAACATGCAACTTTCAGGGTATGGTATCCTTTTGTTATAGGTTATTAATAATTCTAATTGAAGGATAAATGTAACTAAATTCATCATACCAAAATACGACAAAATTAAAATAGAAAAAGTAATACGTATAAACCAAATTTTTTTTGGAAATTGTACAGTTTACAAGGTGTTATTCAAAGCAACTGATTTTATGACCTTTGAAAGCATTTAATTATTTAGTAATAACTTATATTTATTTTTCGTGTTAATTTAAAAAGTGTGCGTTCAGAACAAATGTCGGCAGTTTACAATAGTAACATTAACAATTTATTACATCAAGCTATCCTATTTGCAGGAGTATATTTTTAATTTAATTGCAATGTCTTTGATGAGGTTTCAAAAATTATAGACGTTGTTGATTTTGTCTTTCTGTAAATTTTACAATAGGCTTACTACTGTAAATGGTCAAGGATAAATAAATAAATCTAAAATATAGTTTGAGAGTTAACATTCACCTCCAGCAGAAGTCTTAGAGTTCAATACCAATATCATGCAACCTCTTCACCTCATTTCACAGTGCAGGCCATGCTATGCTACATTTGGTCAGCTGAAGCTAACTGGAGCATTGGTAAACAACTTAATAATTCTGAATTTTTACAAACCAAGTATAGTATTCCTTTATGGAAAATGACAATTCGTACTTCAAATTTTTCTTAATGTTAAGTGGCATACAATCTATAAACTTATTGCTGAAAGAAACTTTTTTTTTGCACCTGTCATTTAGTCTGGCTACTAAGAAAGTCAAAATGAAATTGAAGAAATTTCTATGTTTCATACAAGTGACCAGTTACGAGTAGATTTTTTTAAATAATGTTATCTCCCCGCCAAGTGACAAGTAAATGCTTTGTCTAACACATAACTCATACTACTAATGTTTTGCCAGTACAAAATTAGTACATACATCCACACAATATCAATTTCAACATTCTCAATCACCAATAATAAACTTAGCTTGTGGTTCAAACAGAGCGAGGTGGCGCAGTAATTAGCCTTTGAACTTGCATCCGGGAGGACTTGGTCAGACTCCTTATGCAGCCATCCTGCCAATGGTTTCTCAGAATCACTCAGGTGTACGCTGGCATGGCCAACTAACTTCCCCATTCTACTGATTCACATCTGCACCTCAGTTACAGGGTTTATTTATGTGTATTTGTTTTTCCTTTCCTATTCTGTTTATAAGAAGTTGAAGAGCATAACCAGGAGGGTTATTCATCTCTCTCTCTCTCTCTCTCTCTCTCTCTCTCTCTCTCTCTCTCTCTCTCTCTCTCTCTCTCTCTCTCTCTCTCTCTCTCTCTCTCTCTCTCTCTCTCTCCCTCTCTCTCTCTGTGTGTGTCTCTCTCTCTCTCTCTCTATATATATATATATATATATATATATATATATATATATATATATATATGCTTCTTGTGTTTTTAAAAGTGTCTAAATGGTTAGTTTACATTTTAGCGTAATTTTATTTTTCCCAGAGATGGTAACATTTTAGTGACTTTTTTTGCAGTTTACATTTGTGTGTTAATTTAATTCCAAAACATGCAAATATTGTGTGTCGAAGGGTAATTGATATTTGTATACGATTTTTGTTGTTGTTTGAATGTAATTGAAACTACAATTAACGAACCTTGCAATAATTGTGGTAAAAGTACAACATGTGTATTTATAGAAGATAATGTTCTGAAATGTTGTTTATTATAAAAATTATTTGTATTGTGCTAGAACTTTATTCAGTTATATTTTAAGTATATTTTTTGAGGCCTTATAGTGTGTACGCCGGCACCAAGGAGGTAGGCTATCTTGTTTTTTTTTTCCTCCTTGTGACGTCTGTGCCTCACAGCTGTTTTTGACAGCTCGTTTGGTTTGACATACTTGCACTATTGCAATCTCAGGCCATTTTTTAATGGAAATGGACTGTAATTAGATACGTGGGTATGGCGTCGAAATCCAAGTAGAAGGTTATCTGTTTTACCAGTAATTTTCTTCTTGGGCTAGGCATCAAACAGACAACACCTAGTTCAGATACTCTAAGAATGTGTGACATGCCAGGAGTATTGTATGGCATTGGGCAAACTAACAAGAGGCCCTAATATAATGATTATGAAAATATCAGAGTCCATGGTGTTACGCCTATATTTGTCCATATGCATAGAGGAGGTATCCATAGTGCAATTTATCTAGTTGCAGAAAACTGAACTAATAAATTGCTTGTGTGTTGACATCTGAGAATTTTAAGTGACTAATATTTTATTTTAAACTTGATTTTGTTTTGATTTTTTCATGTTTGCTTGAACTTTGATTATTCCAACTAGGATAAGTAACAATGAACTCGTGTGCCTGGACAAGAAAATACCCAGTAATGCTACCCTGAGTGAAGAGTTTTATATGAAAGATCCCCGACAGTTAAAAGCCCAGTCAGACCAATGAGATGTCATTATTTTTGCTTGTGTGAAAGAAAGACTTAAATTTTATTGCTCAGCCTCGACAGCCATTTTATATGCCGCATTGCAAGGTTCAATTATTTCAATTATCTTGTATGTCAAGTTAAATTTTTTTTAACGACATTTTTATGAAACAGTGAATAATAGCTTTTAATTTTTCAATTATTATTCATGCAAAGCATCTCCTACCCAACACAACACCAGAGCTGTAAGCTTATTGACGAGACTCTGAATACACTTCACTTGACCCGAGCTCATTCTCATTCTCCCTCACACACTGAACAACCAAGGCCATCTCCAAGCTGAGACAAAGTATAAGGGAAGTGTGTGTTAAATTTACATGTTTAATTGTCTTTCCAAAACTTTAAACAAAACTCAGCCAAACAAACAGGTCAAGACAACCTCGCTGTCAACGAGATGCTAAGCACTACCTACTCTACGTTCAACATGGATCAAAACCACACATCCCATACATGCCTGTAACACAGTTTACAATATTATGCTTACCGCTTCCCAAACAGCACAAGACATAACTAGCTACGGAAAACTGTTCAGAAGAAAATAAGCACCAATCTGCTACAAGCACTTTATCCAATAGACCTACTATACAAGATAAGACAATATTCCACATCAATACTTCGGGGAAACATTCCTCAAATCTGTCGGCGAAAAAACTTATAATGAACGTAGGTCTGCAAACGCTTCATTTCTTTACTACATTTCGTAATACAATGTACACTGTATGGCACGTGGGCTGGATCATGTTGATGTGGAGTGCCATTGCAGCGTTCATTTGCATGCTATAAATACCATTATTTATGTTTTTGAGAGTGAATATGTGCAGTTCCTTTCCATGTTTTGTCTTAAGGTAATGTATATTAAACTTTACATGATTATTACTAAATGATGAAGTACTGAAATCGAAAACTAACTTAAATATTAACAACACACCCACTCCCATTCCTCGGTTGATGTTGACAAATAGGCCTACTTAGGTATAAAAATTGACAGAAGATTATAGGTCAGAAATAATTCTGGTACATTGAAGCCCCTTCAGTAGAAAAAGCTGCACAATAACAGAGATGAAGACAGAAATATTTAAATCACAATTAAGCTAATTTTACAACTTACTGCAACTTAACCAAAATGACAAATTTCAGTCTCTGCAGTCAACACTAAGTTATCGAATTTCAGCCGCTTGGCACACAACCATCCGTCGCTTCCATCAGTTGCCCATCCGTCAAATTTTTCGTCCAACTGAAAGCAACTCAACTGTCTGACATCCGTTGATCCGTCGGGCAAAAAAAGTTTCAGTGTTACCATCCAACAACACTAACTTTCTCGCGCACAGTAAAATGTTTTAAATGAATTTAATAAATATATTTTTTCCCCTAACATAATTTATCAGCATTTCCTCTGAAAATTTACAAGTCATCATCAGAAGAGACAGGGATGGGAGAGGAGGAGGAATAATGGTGTGTGTAAGGAAAGAGCTAAAAGGGGCGGTAGAATGGGTTAGTGAGGATGTCGAGGTAATGGAAATCAAATTGAGTGGTAGTAGTAATAGGAGTATTACTTTGCTGGCAGTGTATAGACCACCAGGACAGGGATGGCAGGCAATTGAGATGATCAAGGAGAGGGTCGATAGACTAAAGGGCAGGCAGTGGGTTGTTGTAGCAGGGGATTTGAATATGCCAGGGGTGTAATGGGTAGAGGGTGCAGAAGGAATGGGTAGCATGATGCAGAGAATGGCAGCACAGTTAGTCAACAGAGGATTAGTCCAGGTAGTAGAAACACCTACGAGATGGAATGAGGAGGGTGTTGGGTCAGTGCTGGATGTGGTGTTGGTCAGACCTGGGAATGCTGTAGTTGGTGCAATAGTATTGGATGGTATAAACGACCATCATATCCCGGTTGTGGAAATTGGGATTGGCAGGATGAGAGAAGAGCAAATGGCAGAAAGGTTGGCGTGGCAGTATGGGAGAGGAGACAAGAAGGGGACAGAAATATTCCTGAGAGACAGGTTTAAAAAATGGTCTATGAAGGAGGGTGTAGAGGGGTTGTGGAGAGAGTTTAGAAGATTAATGGAGGTTATGTTGGAGAAATTTGTGCCAGTGAAAAGGTTACGGACTGGGGGAGATTCGCCATATTATGGACAGGAGATTTTGAAAATGAAGAAGTGCAGAAAATTACATGCCAAGTGGAGAAATGAAGGGATGATAAGATGTAAAGAAATGATGAAACAAATGGGTAGGGAGCTTGAAAGGAATATCAAACAGGCAAAGAATGTATTTCTGGGGAACATGGTAGAAGGAAATGGCAAGGAATGTGGGAACTTGTTTAGGTATGTGAATAGGTTAAGGGGAGGAGAGGAAGGGATCCCTATGCTAACAGGAAGGGATGGTAGACATGTGACAAATGACCAAGAAATATCGGAGATGCTGCAAGGACAGTACTTGTCTGTGTTTGAGGCAAAGGAGGGTTGGAATAGGGGGGCAAACATGGTTCGGGGGGTGTTTAGTAAGTTTAAGATGAGGGAGTGGGAGATAAAAAAGGTAATTATGGTTTGGAGAGCAGTAAAGCAGGAGGACCAGATGGGATTGGAAATGCAGCACTAAAGTTTGGTGGCAGGGAGTTGGTGAAATATTTAGAAGTGCTGTTTAAAAAGTCCTTAGGAGAGTGTAAGTTACCGCAATATTGGAATGATGCTATGGTGGTACCTATACACAAGCAGGGAGAGGATAGGGGGGGGCCTGGCAGCTACAGACCGGTGAGTTTCACATCAAGTGCAGGAAAAGTAATGGAGAGGCTGGTGGTGCAGTATGTGGTGAGGGTTATGAACAATAGGAATTGGTTGGAGGAGTCCCAGCATGGTTTCAGGAGGGGATACTCAGGTGAGACTCAGCTGGCTGGGTTATTAGAGGATCTGGTGCAGGTAGTTGATGAGGTGGATGCCTGCTTCATAGATTTTGAGAAGGCATTGGATAAGGTGCCCCATGGAACATTGATGAGGAAAGTGGAGGCGCTGATACCCGACAGGAGGGTAGTGGAATGGATTGGGGACTTTCTCAGAGGGTGAAAGTGGGGGAGGCAATATCGGAGGAAGGGGAGGTTACGTCAGGGGTACCACAGGGAAGTGTTCTGGGTCCTTTGTTATTCACCATAATGGTAAATGACATGGGTTTGGGATTAGGAGAAAAATCAGATTGTATGCAGACAATAGTGTTGTATATGATGAGGTGGGAGAGGGGGCGGAAATTTGCAGACGGACATTGATAAGATATGGTTGTGGACCAGGAAAAATAAAATGAAGATAAATGTAAGAAAAACTAAGGTAGTGAGGTTCACAAGGAAGAAGATGATAAGCAGGGACATGTTCAGATGGGAGGGACAAGAGATAGAAGAAGCAGCAGAATATAAGTATCTAGGGATTGTACTGCAGGGAGACCTCAGGTGGAAAAAACAGGTAGAGAGGGTGTTAGCAAAGGGAAGAAGGGCTCTGGGTATGCTGGGAAGGGTGCTGAAGGGAGTCAGCTGTGAGGTGAAGGAGAAGGCGTATGGCACAATGGTACGGCCAATGTTAGAATATGCTGCAGCAGTATGGGACCCAAATGTGGAGGTTGAGGTGCGAGAACTGGAAAAGGTGCAGAGAAAGGCAGCAAGATGGGTGAAGGGTAGGTGGAGAAGCCAAGGACAGGATGATGAGGAAGAAGGGAACTATAGGCCATCAGTGATGATGAAAGAAATGGGGTGGAGCTCACTGAAGGACAGGAGGAAAGTTGAGCGGTTAGTCAGGATGTACAGGGTGGTGAATGAAGAGGGAGGATGGGGAGGGCTACACTGCAAGCTAAGTAAGGGGGTGTTTAGGGGAAGAGGAAACAACAGTGAGAAGCTTCAGAGGGTGTGGGAGGAGAACGGAGCGGGGTAGGCAGTCCATGCTTGTGAGGGAGTGGAATGTGTTGAGGGAGGAATTGGTATCTGTGAGAGGGGTTGGTAAATTCAGGAAGGGAGTGGAAAAGGAGTTGGTTGGGTGAAGGAGAGTTGAGAGAGACTCGCCATAGGGCGGTAGCTAATTGCGAGTGTATGCATGTATACACCATAGTATACTTATGTTCAGCTCAATTCAAAAGTGAAACTAAATAAAGTAAACAACTTCACTGCCTTGTGTACTTAAAAAGAAACAATATTCAGACAAAAACCAGTGACTGTTTAATGAAAGCCATGTTCAAGAAACGATGTTGCAAGGTGGTGGCCCGTCTGTCCGTCGAAAGTTATAGTTTGAGATATATTTGATGGATTGACAGATAGAAAAAAAAGTTGCCTGCAATTGGTTGAATATTACATGATCAATAGGAAGGGGTGTCTGATGGATGTAGCGGATAGTTGAGAATCCAGCTTTATGCTAATTGGAAAATTGTACAAATATAGGCCTATTAAAATAAAGTTTACTCTGAAACTGTGCCTATTTGTCTCGGAATAACTAGGGAAGTGAAACTGAGCATCTGGCTATGAAACAGGTGAACCAGTTAGGGTTATGTTAACACACAAGCAAATTTAGTGTTTATAACTGTGGAAAATTTCTTCCAGCAGGGCTGTGCATGAAAAGGAGCAGGTGCTAATATTCGTAAATAGGTCTTGAACCCAAGTAGGACTTTCCTCATGCCAGTATTTACACGACAGGTAACATTATTCTATGGCGGAAACACTTTCCAGTTAACTGTTCACATGTTAAATTATGGCTACTCTCAACCAACACTTCAGGTACATTTTGGATTCATTTTGTCATACATTAGCTTGGTAAAGATGACAAACAAAACCATACCTATATTTGCTTACGCCTTTGTAAAGAACAGTAATCAAACTTATCCTCTAAATACATGTCACGTCATGCAACTCATACAAGATGAAAATAATAGGAACATACCTTATTTTCACGGTTTTCTAACTTTTCTTTGATAAATTTTCATAGAAAATTATTCTTTTACTTCAGCACGCTTTCAACTTGAAGAAGTACGACTCTTATGGCATGATGGGTACTTATAATCGAGAGGCTCGATATACAAAAAATGAAATGGGTAAAACAAAAAAAATAAAATTACCAGTGTTCAACTCTCTACCCTCGCATGAAATAATCAGCTTCTTTCCAGTAGTCACACTTAACATTATTATTCAGAAATGTGAAAATTAACAGCAAAACCAGACACAAATGTACTTACCAACAAAAATAATTGTATTTTTAAAAATATATGAATATTATAAAGAACATTTGGAGAAGAACGTTAAAGTTTGGTACCGCATTGCAGTCGGAAGTTAAGGGGAACATTGAGTGTGAGGACCAGCAGCGCGATGTTATTAATAACAATTTATGTTACTCCACTGAAGTGAACAACACGTCCCATCCTAGGCCAATTACCCTTTCGTTAGCACCAGCACTATGACGTTAACAAACCACCGCATAAGAGCACCAGTGGATCACTAATCTTCATTCCACAAGCTTATAATTATGCATTTCAGTAGTTCGCCATTGCATCTTTTTGTATTTATATTTTATTTTGCATTATTAATTACCTTTTTAAATAGACTGCATTATTGTGTTACGTGCAACATAACAATATATATTCCTGTGAGCATCTGATGGCGACCACGTGCCATGAGATGTGGTTCATGAATGGTGGTCCAGGCACAAGAATGAAAATTTGGAGAAATTTTAGGTTTGAGGAGTGGATGTTGCTGGGTGAGGTGAATTTGTGAGGTATTTTTCCCGGCGCGCCAGGCACTACCAGACTTAATGCCATGAAGTGGTATAGCAGACTCTTCTGTCTGGGTCATGTTGTCGAGGACCAAAGACAGCTATCCTTCCATGCTGCTGTACTACTCTGATTAATCGTGATAAACTGTACGTGAATTAAGCAGTGTATTATTGAGGGCATCAACACCCTATGCTTCGTTACATAATGAAATATTCCCAAACAAAAATACAAACGTTGCAATGCATATTCAAATTGGCGGGAAATTGTAAGGGCTTGTACCCTGAAATGCCTTGCGGTGTACCTGAATAAAAACACTCAATTTACATAGTGATATTTATTACACACTTGTTGAACATGCCTCGAAGAAAACACTTTACAAAATACATACCGGACAAGGACCGTTCGGCTACGGTAAAACTGTAAAAAATTGAGTCGAACCCTGTGCATTACTTATGGTGCAGAATTAAGCTTCCTCAGGGTATTCAAGAACCGGAGAACTGAAAGGCAGTTTCCTGGACAACTAATGAAAAAAGGTTCTGAAGATAATTAAACTATTGTAGTGAAAAATATTGGTACTTACGATGCATGCTGCCCAGGCGCAGAATCGAACTGTAAGCGACCAACCTCTCTAAGCTCTCGGCATATACTAACTTTCCAACAGGGCGTGCTCGCCAGGTTTGTCGCCAGAGCGTGCCACGTGGAACTACATTCTTGCACCATACACGTGAAAACTATGCTAAACACAACACACCTGATTAAAAATCGAATACATAATTAACAAACATAAAACTCTCCAGAAATACATGAGATGAGTTGTAGGTGATGACATGTGAATGGGTACACTAACAAAATACTAGCAAAAAAAAATTAAAAACAACACTAGGGCTTTAAAATAATGATTAATGGTGTTCTTCCTTGCACATATGACAATTTGTCACTACCATAGCCCTTTTTACTCAATGTTTCCGAAATAATAATAATGTGATACTATTTCCTGGTACCACTGTGCTCCATACTCGTGGCCTCATAGCCACTGTCCTCTCATTCGTTGTGGTGTACCTGCAATATACACTTGCATTGCACTACACTGCACTGTCTTGCCCTTGTGTCATGTAGCTTAACGATGCACTACCATGTGTGATAGAATGCACCTCCTCATTGTGGATGTTGTTGAAGTAAGGCAAACGGTCTAAGGGCCAGAAGCTCAGCTCACATCAAATGACCCACCCCCTCCACCAATAAATCCTTTTGAGACAGTTTTGCAGACATGATGCTCCTACCGGCAGCAGGCACACTCCCTACCGGTCTGCCGTCGTTGACACAGCTGGTAGGGACACCTGGGTGTCTCCCCTCTGTGTGCTGGTGGCGGCTGTCATAGTTGTTCTCTGTCAGCTATCCCCGCTTCCTTTTCCGGCCAGCCAGGGGCCAAAATACCCATTCAGGTCGTGCATGTTACCGGCAGACATTTCAACCTCCGCGACCGACGTAGGGTATATGAGCAGACCGACTCGTCCCTGCCATCGTCGCTAAACTCTTGCTCAATCCTGCTGTCCAATTGCGTTTCCTTTTGCCCATTACTCTCATGTTGCCTTTCCTCCTCCGTGCTCTCGTGGGCGCGACCCGCTCCCATGCTCACATTCTCCTTTGTTGCATCACATCTTACGTACTGTTTCTCACCCTCTTCTTAGTGCGTCTCGATGTCCATCGTCGGACTCCCTTCTCTTGCTAGTGTTTCCGGAACTGCTGGCACAGGTTGCAGTGTTAGCATCCAAACGTTGCAGCTTGTAGGCGGTGAGCCGTCGAACATTTTGGTGGGGTGGGGCGGGGGGGGGGCATTCTGACGAGCCCCCCTGGCCAACATTTGGTCGGGCATCGTCGGGTTTCCGGCACCCTCTCCTGTTGACCCTGCTGAATGTGAGGCTACACCTTCAACGTCTTCCCGCCTTGCCATTTGCATGGCATCGGCGATGCCGTCGAGCGTCGTCTGGGCCAAACTCCTTCTCTTCTTCCTTTTGTCTCACTCCAGCGCTGCGATGTATTGCTGGCTGTTCTCATTTACTGTATGCACATCATTCTCTCTGACCACTGTTCCTGCAACATTCTCCACACTGTGTGGTATTAAATTACCGAGCCTGGTGGATCGTGTGACATCCGTCATCGGCGAGACTTCTATCACAGGTGATCGACCCCCTGCGGGAGGTGTCGGACCACCTTCCTCCTCGCTAGCCCTCTCCTGGAGCTTGTCATACTGCATGTAATTGTGGGGCTATATGGTACCTGGTGCATCTTCTCTGCCTCTCTCTCCTGTGATAAGGCAGATGTCATCCCTGTGTGCTCGTACCAGTTTCCTCCCTAACTGGACAATGTACTTAGTTGGCCCTACACTTTGTGTGATTATATGTGGCCTGCTCCAATTTGCTTTTAGGCTCATGCAGAAATTCTTCCGGGCTGTCGACTATGGGCGAGCTCTCAAATACACACATTGTCCTGCTTGTAGGACGGGAGGTGGTCTCATAGTCTGCGGGACCCATCCAGGCGCTTACCTCCTCTGCTGTTCCCGCTGCCCGTGCTGCCTTTGCCTGCAATTTTTCCGTTGCTGGCCGCTGCAGGGCATGTGTTCAACCCATCTGATGTGCCTATCACCAAAACGGATTCGTAACTCCTTCTTAAGGTCCTGGTTACGATGCTCTGTAGGGTTGGCCCGTGCATGATGTACCACTATTTTGAGGTGTTGTACCCCCCACCGGTTGCATAGCTCCTGCCATTTCCATCCTGAGAACTTCGTGCCATTATCCATTTAAATCAGCTGTGGGTATTCCCACTGTGAAAAGAACTCATTCTGTAGTGGTTTTATTACGTTTGGCACATGTACACTGCTAATTTCATACACCTCTGTCCATCTCAAGAAGTTGACGGTAACTACAATAATAAATCTTTTTCCCCTGCAAATCTGGGGTAAGGGGCCATTAGATCTAAACATATGGTTTCGAACAGTAGTTTTAGAAACCTCAGTTGCTGCTGTTGCATGCCATCTGTGTGCTGTAACTTGAATAGTTGACATTTTGCATATTCCTTCATTACGCACACACCTCTAGCCTGTTGTTTACAACTCTCCATTGCTCCACATGTCTGTTCGCACACCTCTCAATCTGTGCTTGCGCAAACTTGAAGTTGTTCTGCATTGTCCCGAGCTCTTTGTAAAGTTCATTTACATTTACTTCTGCCCATGCTGTATATATCAGGTTGAGCTGCCCTCGTGTAGTTGTTCCTGCGAATTTGGCGGAACAATATTACCCCACTGTGCTTCATCACATACAACCACATCCGGGTTCAGTGCTCGCGACAATGCATTTGCCAACTCATTTTCTCGCCCAGGGACGAGATCTACAACTAAATCATATGCTTGTAGCAGCAGCGCCCACCGGGTGAATTTACTACATGTCTCCTTCGTACTATTGAGCCAAACCAAGCATCGGTTATCTGTGTGCAAAGTGAATCTTTGATACTTGACATAAGCATGGCACTTTTTGATGGCCCACACTACTGCCAAACATTCCCTTTAGTTGACATTTTATCTGTGTTCCGTCAGACCTAATTTTGCATTTCTGTAATCAATTACGTGTTTCTCTCCACCCTCTTGCCACTTGTATAAGACACCACACACCCCCTCCTAACTGGCGTCAGTCTGCAAGAACAAGGGATTTGTAGGATCATATTGTGCTAGTGCTGTACATGCTTTACACTGTTCTTTGATTTCTACAAAAGCCAGCTCGGCTTCACTGGTCCAAACAAACTGCTTCTGCGTTGACATTAATGCTGTTAAGGGTGCTGTTATAATGGCAAATTCTCTTAAGTATTCCCTTATCCAATTAATAAGGCCTAAAAATGTTCATAATTATTTACATGTACATGGCGGATATTGCTGGTCATTAAGTGGTATTTGCTCTGGATTCTGTTTCTATCCTTTCTCTCTTATCACGTGTCCCAGGAAGTTAAGTTCCATCTTGCCTAGGTGACATTTCGGTACCACGCATGTTAATTCGTTCAATGCCAACCTCTCCAATACAAGCGACATATGATGTGCATGCTCCTCCCATGTCTACGACCTCACTATCACGTTGTCTAAATTAGCGAGGGTGCATTCGTGATGAGCCCATCTAGCACTCGCACCATCATCTCTTGGAAGGTAGGCCTATATGTTTGCATATTCACCATTATATTTTATGTTTGTCGATGCTACAAACAATAAATACGCGATATGAATTGCGTGCTTGAATTTACTGTGTGTCTTTGTTTTAATTTTTATTCCATACAAGGCCGTCGTTTTAACGAAATATCCCGACACATATTAATAACAACAGGTTAAATAGTTGTTTCCGCCACAGTTGTAAGTAATACTCTCGTGGCAAATATTAACGTGTATTACATGTAATGTGCCATATCGTGTGTAATAAATAGGTATAAATCTGACCTAAATATTGTTAAAGGTCTAAATAGCGAACATTCGTAGGAAATATGTCAGCATTCCTTGATCAGCAATCTACACATTTGACAGTTAGAAAAGTAGACGCCACATGCAGTGTTTAAATTTTCATGTAGGGGTAGGATTAATAATCAGTAACCAAAAGGAGATATTTAGCAGGGCTTCAGAAAATGTCGAAGTTATCGTTAATCATCGTTACCTCCAGTCCTGTTAGCCTTATTAGCATCTAGCACGCTGTCTACAGAGATGATTTATAAGTTAGTATCACTGCAGACGACATCGCTATCTGACGAGTAACACGGTGTACTATAACACCTGTAATAGCTAATTTTTGTGGTCATTTCTTTACATGATACAAAATACGCGTGTAGATTTACTTCGGGGGAATTTCGCCACCGTGGTAGTTATCCTTAGGGGAACATTTCTTGCTTCTGTCTGAGCTGAAGAGGAAAAGTACCTTTTCCACATCTGAACAATTCCGGCGACCGGTATGAACACAGTTTGGTCATTTTTGGGAATATTCGTAGAAGATGAATAAGGGGTGTACCATTTCTTTAGTCTACGATACATTGGCTTTAAAAAAAAAAACACCGCAAAAAACTAAAATGGCTGCGCCCAGAAATATACCTTGTGCTGATTTTCTTGAGTTCCAGGTAGGCCCCTTTGCTTGATTTGTCGTAAAGATGAATATCCGAAATTCTTTCGAATTTTTTTTTAATGAGTATAAAATCTTTTAAATGAGTCGATGTTGTAGATGTAACGAAACAAAGATGTACTTAACCTTCATAAAATTTTGTTATAAATCAATGTGACTGAATTTGTAGTACTGCCAGGGCAGGCGTTTTGTGTTTCTTTTTTTTTTTTAGGATGGAGCGAATATTTATTACGGGGATATGCTCTCTTTCCGCAGGTACAAACATGCAAGGAACGTTCACCTTTTTTTTCAGGGTACAGCTATTCTTTCACCCATATTTACTGATGAGTTAATGTAAACAAACAGAGCAATATTCCTCTGCCGCGAGCAACAACTCTTAGTTTATTAAAAGGTCACGACCCGAATTAGTAGACTAAAATTATGTGTTTGTATTTAATGTGTAGTGAAACTTGCTAAAATACAAAGGTTGTGTCTTATTTTAAAGTATACTCTCGAGGGAGCACTGCTTCGCGCTCTCTCGTACTCTCGCTCTGTGAATTGAGACAATCACTATCGCGTTTATCCGACGTTATGCAGACAGTTGAGGCGGGAAATCTGTTAAGCTAAAATCGCGGCCGTAGCTATTGTAAGTGATTTATGTTGGTGTTCAAAATAACTAACAAATAATCATAGTGCTACCAGAATAATCATTAGCGCATAAAATATAATGATTTTCGTTTAATATTTTACCGTCATGTTGCAGCAAAGTGACGAATAAAAAACTACAACTAAGTCAGAAATCCATATTTATAGTTTTATAAATAGACCTACATATTGCGTATGTCAGTTTACTGTTTAAAACAGTTGAAATTACTCACAGTTAAAATACAATGTTGTTTTGGGCCAGAAAGCTAGTATAACCTTATTCGAACACAAAAATTATGAAAACAAATATGGCGCCTGCGAGAGTGCCAGTGAGTATACAACTTCATGCTCTCTCCGACGAATTGAGACGACCAGAGCGCGTACTCTTTGATGTCGTATTGACGTCGCAAGAGCATGAGAGAGCGCTGTCTTGGCCAATTGAGACACAGTCTATTTACCATATTGCAACCATCTTTGAACATGTGACTTTCGAGAGCATCAAAATTAAATGCTACAAAGTACCGAAGTATTGACATACAGAATGGTCTATTTGAACACTGCCTATGTTGATGTGATGCCTGCAGTTCTAGTCACTTTGCTATAAGAGTGCGATGTTACGTCTTGTTTCTTTTGTAAACATTTTTACTCTACTTAACAATATTTTTTCCCATCACTGCTTCATTTAACGTCCACATTCTTATTTACTTCTGGCGGTTTGCTTTATGAATTTATGGCATTTATCAACAGTTACATGGCATTCTGCTAACTGCAATAACACATTTATATGACACTACTATGACGTCCTTCTTTCAGTGCACTGAAAATAAATGTGACACCTCAGACATTTCCAGCTGCACCTTTTGTTATGCGTATGCTTTAAAGGCAGCGTTGGACGAAGTTGAGAAAAATGTAATCAAAAACAATTTAGAGGATTTTCTTTTTTATAAATTTTCAACAATTATTGCTGGATCTTACTGCATCAACACACGGCCCATGTCCGCGACACAACAGCAACCAGAAGGCTGACAATTTCGTGCATTAGGTTGGTAGTGAGACACCTGAACCATAGGGACAAACTTGCATCAATACACAGCTAACGGGCATCAAGTGATTTTGAAAAGTGTGTGTGGGATATAATCACTCTCAAAACGTGCAAAATTGGCATTAAAAATATATCTCCCACAAGAAATGAATAGTTGCCTTTTAGTTGTGTAGTATAGTTCGCATAATAAGGTTATTGAGATCTGAACTATGCTATGTGAAGCTATGTCGTAGGACAAGAATATGCTGATTGGTGCATATAACGCTCTGTAATCACAGTGCTCTAGGCTCTATCTTACAAGACCAACATTCACCAACTTTGAACTTGTGTGCTAAGATGAACATCCTCCGCAGTCAGTCTACAACAACTGGAGCAACTTGCATGTTCCATTCTTATTGAAGATGAAGCTGCACGTTCAAACTGAAATTGTGAACTGTTTCGTTTCACCGCAAGGCTAAGACTGCTTTCTATCTTTAGAGCAAGGCAAACAGGGTTTGATTCCAGGTGGGGGTCCCTTCCGGATCTTTGCACGTGGGAATCTTGCTGGGCGATGCCGCCAGTCTTGGGTTTCCTCAGGGATCTTCGGTTCCGGCGTTGCTCCATATTCACCTTCTTTCACTCTCATTGGTTATTGATACTTTGTCGTTGTTAAAAGACGCCTAAACCTGCCAACTACACCCCACCATGTTTCTTGGTGTCAGTGAGCAGACCAGCCAATAAGGCAGCTGGCAGGGGACTTGCCCCCACCGGAGCCCTGCACTCACCAGTCAAATCTTGTGGGGGGTTCTTACTCCCTCTTTCTAGTGACAGTAGTGGGTTTTCCCGACTGACTGGACAGCAAGCTAACCTCTCACCTACTGCAGCTCTGTCAAATAATTATTACAGTTTAAGTAAGTTTTCTCTGTAGCACCCATCAAGTGAGTTAAACAGGGACAATGATTCAAATGGCTCTGTATTGTCACTTATGGTTGCTGCTTGAATTACAGTCAATGACGTGTGCAGTTTGGCATCCCAGTAGCGTATTGTAAGGAAACAAACCTGGACCTATGACTGACATGCAGGTGATCACTTTACATTGTATGTGGAAGAAAATATTTTGAAAGAAATTTTCTTGTTTGACTTTAAATGTTTTGAGTCCACTGCAGTTTATCAGCGAAGGCTGATATGTTTCACTTCAGAAAGCCAACACAGCATTTGAAACTTCAACACAAAATAAAGTCTTGTTTGTAGTTGTCGTTTGACAACATACTGCCAAATATTTGTAATTGTCTGTTTTGTTTGAAACTTGAGAAAGTCCCGTAGGTTGTCGAATTTTAATTAACAGCTGCAACTTTACTGTTTGTAGTTGAAATGAATATTTGTTCTGTGAAGTAATTATTAAAATTTTTTTAGCAATTCTTATATTTGTATGCTATTGCACTCTGAATATTTTTGAAAATTTGATTCATTGTAGACGTACATTGGATCTGTAAGAATAAATCACTCCCACGGACTCTTAACGAGACTACATAATTTTTGTGCGCATGGGATTACTTTTCAGGATGCTATCAACAAAATGAGGAATTTGGATGACAAGATTATTTATGCACTGAACGCATCCATCCCAACAGATTCGTTCAAAGTGAAGACTGACCCTACAGCAACGTGTAAAGCTCTCTTCGACCAGGTAAAATGTGTAATTCGCTCATGATTATTGGTTTTGAAAGTTTACTGTTTGTGTGCCCATGCACACACTGCATGACCATCAGCTTAATTCCATCATGGGGACCACGGTGGTGTAGTGGTTAGACTACTCGCCACCCACCAAGTCAAACCAGGTTCGATTCCCGGCAAGATCACACCTGGATTTCCGCACGTGGGAATCGTGCCGGACAATGCAGTTGGTTGGTGGGTTTTCTTGGGGGTCTCCCGTTTCTCCCACCATTGCATTCCAATACTGCTCCATATTCACCCTCATATGCTTTCAAGACCTCGTTGTTAAGAGCCGCCCAAATCTCTTCACTCACACACTCAGGCCCTAATTTAATCATGTGAATATTATTTGCATAATAATATATATATTAATACCTCTGTTAAAACAGTGAGGGTGTGGTGCAGGTTGGGAAGTTCGGTGGCTGAGGTTGGTAATTGGGAAAAGGGGAAGTGGTAGAATAAATATGGGGGAGATGAAGAATAGTGTTTGTAGTAATGTCTGTATAGTTATGGGTGAAATAAAGAGAGATGAAGAAATGGAGTTAAGCTCATTACAGGGGGTTGTCATGTGGAATGATATGCCGTCAAAGTCACATTTGGCTGTAATGAAGCATTGCAACGTGCGTGCCCCCGAGCCTGTGATGTGCATTCCCAGAAAGCTGAATTTCTCACAATTACAACTGTTACAATATTATATTATTAAAATCAATGTAAGCTAATGGATTAAAGTACCTATGCCAATTTTTACTTTATCCTCTTTCCTCTTAAGTATGCTGGAAATCATTTAAAAAATTCAATTTTTTTTAAACCACTTTCTCTATTTTTTTCTTTTAAAGCATTTAATGGGATGTAGATGTTGATGGCTGTAGATTGTTTTTTACCTTTCCTGGAGAAAAGGTGTTATTTCCAGAATATTTATTTAGACCTACTGATGTACACAAGTAAGTGCAAACACTGATTTTATGGGCAATATTTTGCTAGCGATCTGCTTAACTGGTTTAATGATGGTGAAGTGAGGTGAAGCAGCAACAGAAATGAAAGGTTGGGAAATGGGAGTACCAACTTTGAGAAAATGTTCTACCAAATGGCAACGACTATGAAGCTCGCTAGATGCGGTGTGGTATTGCTGTAAATGGAACCCACATAGCTGTGGTGCTCTAGCCACGTTACCGCAGTGGCCCGTGAGTGCGCTCTAGCCACGTTACCGCAGTGGCCCGTGAGTGCGCTCTAGCCACGTTACCGCAGTGGCCCGTGAGTGCGCTCTAGCCACGTTACCGCAGTGGCCTGTGAGTGCGCTCTAGCCACGTTACCGCAGTGGCCCGTGAGTGCGCTCTAGCCACGTTACCGCAGCGGCCCGTGAGTGCGCTCTAGCCACGTTACCGCAGCGGCCCGTGAGTGCGCTCTAGCCACGTTACCGCAGTGGCCCGTGAGTGCTGGGTCGTTGTGCTTGCTTGGCAAGGAGTCCGCACAAGCAACAGTTCATGCCGTACCTCGAGCTTGGCTCAGGAATTTCTGACCACTGGAGACATTAAGCCACCCTCACTCTTTAAAAGAAATGTTTTTACAACCACCATGTTTGTCTATAAAGGTAGGATGGCTCCATTTCTAGTTCTAAAATTTATTTGATGTTCTACAAGTTCGGTGTATCAGAATTGCGCATGACAAATACATTAGTTTCCGACTGCTCAAAACTTTGAAATGACAAACTGTTTTGATAGATTTCTGACACGTGGAAACAGCAACTTTGGTCTCTCGTTCCTACAGTGGAAAATTTTCCGTAAAATATAGAAACCCCCTGGTCAGGTGTCACAACAGGTTATGTTATAGCGTTTGTCAAAGTTGAAACTCTTGATTTGTTTTGTTTCAACTGTGTTTTGGGTTTGATACCATTTTTTTTTCTTTTTAAAAATTTCGCAATTAAATTTACAAAATTGTAAAAGACTATTGTATAATACCACATTGGTCACAAAAGATTACAAAATAGAATATGTGTATTACATAAAACCCCTCAAAATTTACATATCAGTATGAAAAGTTACACTTCACCTAATTAGAATATTAGCACGTATCTTTTTAATGTGTAATGGTTAAAAAGCCCGTCCCTTCTCATCAGAACAAAGTTCCGGAAGACCTGGGTCAAGCTTGAGACCGTCTCTGTTTCTCTGCCCCTGAGGCAGGTAGCCACCGCTTGTAAGTTTGTTTCATCATTCTCTTCAGAAACAGGCAAGCGCGTTGCTCAACCAGACAACCGGCCTTGAGGCAGCTGGGACGCGCACTTTGTTAACGTTGCTGCAGAAGCAGCAGCAGTTCAATGGGCCATGACATGCCAAGGTCCCAGTACACCTCCAGCTACCACTTAGCTCACGTAGGACAAAATACATAGGACGTACTTCTTGTAGTAAGTGCCAGTTGCTAGGAATCAGGCAGTAAGGCAATTCATTTGATCATGCATCTATTATGTTTGGTTGATAGGATTAATATTCAACTTGAAAGCAAAAATAGTAATGAGATTCAACTTTTCTTTTATTGGAATGTATGTTATTACAGATGTATCCTGCTGATAGAACAATTTTTAAATAAAAATCTAAAGAAGTTTGTTAAAGAAAAAAAATTGTCATTGTGACATTTTCAATCACCTTAAAAATTGACCGATTTTGTTTGATAGAAAAATTTGTGTGGTGTATTTCGTCTAGAAAAATTAAAGTTTGTATTGTGTCTTCAAATCTTTTTGTGAAGTATATTTGAAGGTGAAAATTTGAGTGTGACATGGGTGTTATATATAAGAGGTTTGGAATCCTCTTTAATCAGGTCCCATCATATTTTCCTTCCGTGGATAACTGAGGAACACAAAACCTTAATATTTTAAAGTTTATTTTACATCCACTTGTCCATTCTAAATATTCTCATTTATTGTTGTGTGCTCGAAGACTTATTTATTAATAAAAAATGTTTTTACAAATTTTAGTAAATATTTTGAGGCCTAATGACTAAAGACCTTACCATATTGTATTATAAGCTGGCGCCAAGCTAGACTCCACAGTCCTCTGCATACTCGAGTAGAAGACACTTGTTCATTGTCTGCTGCCACAGACAGAACTCACTCTCCTGTTAGACCCGGCCACACGGCGTGAAGCTACCAGAGTGCTGAGTGTTTACTATTGGTCCTGAGTCCTGCAGGGAGTGTAGCACGAGAAAAGGTACAAAGACACACGCAAAACTAAATATGCTGTCTACCTTGGTGCTGAATTGTGTACAAATTAATAGGGTTTCTACTATTGAGACATCCACTGCAAACAAATCTCCAAAATATTGTCAGTCCCTACTTCAAATGTTTACGTGATACAGATTCATTTGTGAAATTATTTTCATTTAAATCTTGTTGATTTTTTTGTATTGCATTGAGCGGTAAGTGTTGATAATGTAATTAAATTTAATTTACAGCTGAAGGTCAGTTATGATGCAAGAGAAGCTGCTATTAAAAATTGCATCTTGCTATCCACAGAACAGCTGAAACAACTGAAAGTGTTAAAAGACCAATCCACAGATGATCCCAAAGTCATAAAGGCCTTCAAGAAAGAACAGACTAAGGTTTGTTTACAATTAGTGGTGCACCAAAATGTCTTTACCAATTACAGATTCTATTACCGGTTATGAAACACTAAACCAGCAGATACTGATTAGCACAGAATATTTGCTAGTTAGAAACATTATGTTTCTCAGCAAAAAATGTAGACTAGTGATGTGTGAAAATGTGCAGTGAGCATTGATTGATTAAATTTCAAAGGTTAAAAACTAACAAGATTGAAAGCAGCTGTTATTTAATTTAATAAGTATGGTCATTTTGCACAGGAAATTTACTTACATTTTGGTTAAGAAATTGTGCATATTGATTTTGAACTGGTATTAACTTAATTTGTACAATTAATAGTTTGAATAATCGCCAATTATGATTAATTGGTAATGAGCAATAATCACTGATTTTTATTAATCGAAATTGTAGTAGATGCACCACCATTTACCCTAATATTTTATGCACACCTTGAAGAAAGCTGGGATCACCGTGTTACGTGGTTGCTCATCATGGCGCAGGAGAAAGTGTTTGGTGAAAATACTCGGTGAGTCTCCCTCCTGTCATTCTGACATCTCTATGGAGACGTTTAAATGGCTCTTAACATCGAGATTTTGATAACCAGTAAATGTGAAGTGATGTGAGTGTGGAGCAGCACTGGAATGCAATGGCGGGGGAAATGGGAGATCCCCAAGAAAACCCATTGACCAGCAACATCGTCTGGCATGATTCCTGCTGGGAGCAACCTCACTGAAAATTGAATCCGGTTCACCTAGGTGGGATGGCAAGTGTCTGACCGCTGCATATATTTTTGTAATGCATCTATGTTCAAGAGAACATTCTTTGCGGGCAACCAAAGTTACAGTATTGCAAAGCTTTTTTGGAGGTGTGTAGATATAGTATATAATGTATATTACTAGTGTTGATGCTACATATGAAGTTTAAAATGAATTGCTGCTTAAATACAACTTGGGATATTATGTACGTGGCGACTGCAACTTTCTAAAAGTTGTATTTTTCCATGCTAACTATATTCAGTCCAAAGTTCCCAGGCAACCCCAGAATATTAAGAATTTTAATATTTTGTGAACAGTGGAAAAACTTTCATACATAAGTTGTTAAAAGTTACAAAATAAATAAGATCTTATTCAAAATTTACATTGTACTGTTAATTCCTTTTTTAAATAAAAAGTTCTTTGCATACCATTTGAAAAAAATTGAAAACTTTAGGCTACCAAACTATTTGCTGAATAGACTATTGTAACTTGACAGCTAAACCAGGACTCGAGTGATGACTTGCCTCTGAGACTATTGTAAATAACATTTATAGGTTTGTTCCCTGAGTCCGCAACTCGCCAGGGTGACATCATGAACTCTTGACCACATACCCTAGCGGCGGTTTTAACAACCAACATATTGATACACTCGATGAGAGCTTTGACAACTAGGACCAATATTCCACAAAATAACTATATTTACTTATAAAATACGCTAACAACAATTTAACCAAATTACTCAACATTCCTTAAAAAATATATCACAAAAAACCTATATATAGATAATAATAATAATAATAATAATAATAATAATAATAATAGTGAGACCGGTCTTAAAGATTATAACACTTTAAAAAATGTACAAACTTGCCAACCTTAGCGTACACAATATATCAGGGCGCTACCAAAACTTATGTGGAGGTAATTTGATCGCCACAGTGAATCTCATTTATAGGTTTGTTCCCTGAGATTATTGTGAATCACATTTGTTTGTTGGTTTCTTGAGACTGTTGGAAATCACATTGTCTCTCTTTTTGTTTGTTGGGAGATGAAAAAACTTGAGTGGGGAGTGAACGCAGGGCGAGGCAACGCTCACCGAGTGATGGGCTTTCCGGCTGGGACCCGTCATCCCTGGACATGACATGAAATGAGACCCTAGGATGGAGCGGCACTGAAATGCAAGGAAGGTGGAAACGGGAGTAACCTGCGGGCAAGCGGCATCGTCCAGCATGGTTCCCACATGTGAAAATCTAGGGGTGTGAACCCGCCAGGTATCAAACCCGGATCGCAGTGGTGGGAGGTGAGCACCGTAGCCACTGTTCTACCGCTACCCCTCTTGGGAGATGAAAGAGTTCACGTCAAGGTGGCATGGCTCCACAAGAGTTGCTAACCTCTTCAAAGCAAATGGAAAGCCTTTGGGTGCTCTCGTTGATAAGTAAAATGCTGAATATTCCAAATGCTTTTTAGCACACATACTTTTTTTTTTGTTGCAGATGGTTTATCAGTCAATTTGAAAATATGCAAAAGTAAATTAATGTGGTTTTTTTAAGAAGTTATTTTAATTACTAAACAAGTGAAATAACTTGAAGCAACTTTCGTCTATTAATTTTTCTCAAAGAAATGTTATTTAAAAATATATTTCTTTATATAGACAATATTGAAAATTTAATGCATAATTCTTTTGAAAATATGTTAAAAGGTTTAAGGTGGTGTAGTTTTTGTAAACGAGACAAATAGGGAATCTGTCATATATCAGTGAAGACTGTCAAAACTTGAAAATTTGCTCTCACAACTCCCTCCCAATAGGAGGGAAAAAGCCGGGACCATTTTGACCTGATGAATGGAATACCTGCTGCCAGACTGCTTTTGGCAAATGGAACGCAAAAGAGACAAAATGTCAAAAAGAGTTGCCAAATGTATTAAACCAATGCACAGTACAAATTATTTTAATGCCTGAGTAACAACTTAAAGGAATTAAAGAAGATAACATAATTTTCAAAATACTTAGCATATTAATTTTTTAAATATTGATATTAAGTAGTAGTAGTGTGAAAAAAAAGTATGCCAATAGAGGGGCGAAAAAAAGCTGTAGAAACTTTGAATTTGCATATTTTTTTCAGACAGGTTGCTAAATGGAATAAAATATTAATAAGTTAAGCTACAGCTCAAAATAATTGTTCATGTTATGACATAATTGGTCAAGAAGAATCGTTCTTAACTATTTGTTATGTGGTTTGCCTGCATTTCAACTTAATTTTTGAGATAAAATTTAAAGTCAAAACAGCTAACATTTGACAGGAGTGATTTTGGGAAACCTTGGAGAACCTAATTCAGGATTCCTGCACTGGGAATCTGGCTTGGAATCCTCCTGGGTATGAGTCCAAGTTGTTATCACTGCGTCACCGGTGATGTGAACAGGCTATGTGTGACGTTGTGTGTGTTTCTGCCGGTTGCTGCACGAAGAATGAGATGTGAGTGGCGACTGTGTTGTTGTGCTGCAGCTGCGGTTACTGCAGTCGGAGCTCGGCGTGGAGGAGGTGGTCCGAGAACGCACGCTCAAGGTCTACTACGAGCGGTGTCGTTCCTTCTATAAGCCACCTGGAGTGCAGCTGTGACACGGGCCTATTGCAAGCGAACGCCGAGTCCTTGCCTGCGAGGCATAGATCACTGGAGTGGACACATAGGAGGTAGCTTTGTCGGTGTGCGTGATACGCCCATGGTCTGCTAGGCCGCTGGGGATAAACATGGTTCAAACACATTTCTTACGCTTCTCTGTGCTGCCCCTCGGGGAGGCCACAGAGGTTGTACACAAAAACTGTGATTACCACTTTCTGGTATGCTGCGAATAAACATTTTTTACTTCATACACACACTAGTTTAATTTATTCCCTGTATTCTGGAGTGAAGATATATGGCTCTTACTAGGAGTTATATAGTTGCCTGTATATTGATGCATTTGTGTTTTTAAATTCATCTGAAAATATAGAAAACAATAATAATTACAGGTTTTTTTAATTTGTCTTATAATATTTATACAGTAATAATAATCATAAAAGTGGAATAACTTATGTCACAAGAACTAAGTTTTTATTTTATGTATATGTTGTATATTATTTACTATAGTTCGTTTCACCTTTAAAATGATTATTAATTGCATAATGCAGGTATCCCACCATTTTTCATTGAGTGAAAAGATAATAGTGCGAAAGTGGTTGTTAGCAGAAGTGTCTTGAAATTTATTTATTTATTTTCACATGTATCTTTTTAAAATGGTTACGTGTTCTTCATAAATATTACATATTTGGATTGTTGTAATGAACTATTGGTAGCTATGTCCTCACCAGTGTCTTGCAGATAAGAGTTGGATCATCGTAAAAGTGACTTTTCTCTTAGGAAAGCCTGATGCAGTAACGTCAGTTAACAATCCTCATTGTAACAACACTTTCTGCATTTTTCGGAAGTTAGAGTAAACGTATAAACAATACATGAGTGAGTGAAGAGATTCTGCTAGCTCTTAACAGCAAGATCTTGAGAGCCGAGAGGGTGAAGCGAGATGAGTTGGAGCAGCGCCAGAATGAAAGGGTGGGAGAAACGGGAGAGCCAGAGAAAACCAGCCGACCAGCAGCATCGTCCGGCACAATTCCCACTTGTGAAAGTGTGCAAGTGACCCGGGCAGCAAGTTCACTAACTGCTCAGTCGCCGCTACCCCCCTAGGTGTGGAAGGAATGGGCTGCTAGAGTACTAATTACATTTTTTAAAGGAAGAAGGAAAACACAAGTTCAGGTGTCCCAGCCAGCGAAACATCACAATCGCACATCCACGGGGATAATGTTTCATCAGGCTTAATTTATGCATGTTGTTATGGGCGCAGCAACGAGGCAGCTAGGAAGTCTTGTGGTAGCAGCCAAGGTGTTTGGATGATGAGAATTAAACAACGGAGTTGGCAGGAAGAAAAAGAGGCCAACGGGCCTGTATAAAGGGAGGGTGTCACAAGGTCCCCCCCCCCCCCCCCCCGCAGACGCCACCATGACGCAGATACAGGTCCAGGACAGCGAGGCTCAGCGGTGTGCCTAGAGTGATCGTAGAATGTATTGAGTATACTCAGTGGTAAGTGCAAACTCATGTAGATTAGTTGTGAGGCGGATCTTAACTAAGTCCTGTTTTGAGGCAGAGTTACTGCCCTAATTACTTACTGATGGTTGCGATCAATTTGATAAGCTGAAGGAAGTAGTTCTGTATTCAGTATTCAAGTCGCAAGATAAATTGAGATATTGCTTGTGGCGGAGTAAATGTCTCATGTCAATTGTTGTTGGTTAATGTAAATGGACTATCTTGATGTATAACTGAGTGTTGATATAAGTAAATGATTAGTGTTTTGGTAGTTGCTGTATCTTACTGAGTACACAATTCCCAGTTTCTATTAAGCTATTGTACGGCCGCCCTAAGGGGCAGTAACATTGGTGGAGGCACCAGTTTGATCAAACCTCTTGTGCCAAGCGAAATATTTAGCTACACTAAACATAACATTAGTAGAAACACCTACTCAACCACTACATATGTAATAGGCGTGCAGGCTAACATTCTCACAGTAAGCAAAATTGCAAGCGTCACTAACCTTAGACAGCATATTATGTTGAAGAAACATTTTGCTATACATTAGGCTTGAAGTAAGACGGAAAACACCATCATTAAAGCAAACCACGGAATTAGCTACATGTGTAAAAGGAAAACGTAAAATAATGTTTACATCTCGCACGCACAAATAAAACTTAGAAAGAGAAACAAGTTTTAAACGAACACCATACGTAGACACACCTGTTTTCAGTGAAAAGGTTTTCTTGATTTCGTCAGTTTTGATTAGATGATGTCAAATATATTTTTCTGTCACTTTTTTTATTTCATCAAAAATATAGTTGATTTTTAAAAAGAGCGCTAGTATTTAAAAAAAAATTATGTACATGTATAATTAATCATACCGGTTTACTGCAAAAAAAAAGGAAGCAAATTTTTCTTTTTGAAATTTTTCGTCAGTGTGGGAAATATGGGTATTAGAAAAACTAAAAATAAAATATCACTTCGTGTAGGTATTGACGCTGTCGGGTGAGACACGAGACAAACTGTGACACAATAACTTATGGCGCCAGCGGTGTTTCCCAGTCACTGCACTGTTAAGACTCAGGGTTCTCAGGGATGCTGTGGGTTCTTTGTGTCACTCTCACCCGAGCGTACTTACAAAACACTTTTTATTACTAAACTTTTATCACTTGAAAGTTGGGCAAGAGGTTGCTGCCACTACAAAGGAAAGACTTAGAGCTAACTCCGTTCGGGTGCTCCCCAGCCCGCAATTAATGTAGCGCACTCCTAGATAGATGACTTCTCTGTGGTGTTAGAAAACACAATCTCCACAAGGGAAGGGGTCGACAGCTGCTAGGGTGGACTGACGATTTTCCCTGAAGATAGGGCGTAAAGAATTACAAAATTTACTTAACACATGTAATTATTTGGCATCACTGACACGGACTCGTCGGGGCTCGTCTTGCCACACGTGGTTAGTGAGGTGACAGCCTATACACATAGCCCGCTAGGACGGAAGTAATATTACCGTACCCTTTACATAAATTACATAAATACACTGAAAATGTGATGGGACACGACATGAATGGTCACAATAAACATGCAGATGCATGAAAGCAAACTTAGATGACGTATATGCCGCTGGATATGTTTTGTAGCGGATCATGTGGTACCGATGCAATTCCAGTCTTTCTCCGTTAAAATGGCAAACTCTGTTCAGATAAAGTGTTCTGATAAATAGGAAAAATATTCTCCGGCAAACCAGGAATAAATCTTGAGATTGGCTGTGTGGTCATACATACAAGCATCAATTACGTGAAAAATTACAGGAACCCTGAAATAAACTATGTCGCACATGAATTTACACAGATAAACTCTCAAAGCGCATGGATGGCACGGACATTGATTTGGCGGCTACTAACAACATGGTTATGAGTAATGTAGCCGTAAAACAATTAAACATAAAAATTACCCTGAAATACATACATGAAAACAAAGCCCTTACAATTGCACGCAGCAATAATACAGAAATTACAATGAAACACCTTTAACATAAGCGGTTGGCATCTGATTCAAGTTGCTCGGGCTGCGTGGTCTCTCCCACATTTTTCTCCTTCCATCTCCTCGATTAAGTTCAAAAAGCCACAAGGGCACAAATTATTTGGTTAAGTGGAAGCATAATGCTGTGGAATGTCTAACAAAACATATGCAAAGCAAAGGTTAACCGGTATACCAAAGTGAAACTATTGTAATTTACATCAGTGCAAAAAGTTTGTAGTGCATATGTGACAGCATCTTACCTCGCCAGCTCTCCTCGACGGACTGCCCAGAGGGAAGGGGGACTTACCATGGCTGCCTACAGGGTTCACACAAGTGGAAGTGCTATGTACGCCGAGTAAAACTTTTACATTTTTGATTTTTCTTATGAATTTTCCGTATTCTTTGAATGTCTCTTTATGACTGCATTCACGCCATAATAATAATGTTCTTAATCTTAGCACAGCGCACATTTTGAATTCATTACCAAACTGTGCAATATTATCAAACATACATTTTAAACATTTAGATACTTGAAAACCCTGAAAATAAACAAGATACATAATTTTACACTGCAAATAAATATTCCATTATGGACAGTTCGGGTTTCGGGCTCCTTGTGGACATGCATTCCCACATGTCACGTGAGTGGCGAGCGCCGTATGGTCTTAATGCGGCTGGCAGCGGGCATCAGTATTTATAGCTATTAAACCAATAATAAGCATCCTAATTGTCGCGCCTGAAAATTTGCATGCAACTACACTGTTTAGTTGTAATAAGTGAAGATAAACATTCAAGTATTTTTGAACAAACATAAATTAGGCTAATTCAGCTTGTAGTAAATGCTAGTGCAGTCATCAGTTCCATATTTTCTGCTGTGTTATCATTCAGTTTTTATAATCAGCTAGCAAAAAATGCTCTCAGCATTATTTTTCATATTGTTTTTAAGTGAATGTGGAGGGTACGCCAACATACAAATATGCTTACTGTAATTTTTTTTTTATATTTACCCAAATATTTATTTAAAAATATGTAAAATATAGGCTTGTGACAAAATCATAGTATATGTGTCAGCAATTAATTCCTTTTCTTCACCATGTTTAAATCATTTTTCAGACAAAAATATTTGCATAAATAAATTACATTCCAGGACTGAAAATAATTAAGTGTGAACATTTGCATAAGTTTATTTTCAGTAGCTATTTAATTTGTTAGGTCTATAAAAGTGAAACAGTCAGGTAAGGCAGTCTGGAATCTTGTAGGCCTAAGCGCAGCATAAGTTTGTTTCAAGGCAGCTTTTTACATGAAAACAATTTTAGAGGTTAGGTAATACAAACATGGTCAGTGGGTCAGGAATTATTCCAAGTCAGGGTTTATACCTGCAATGTACTTATTCATCCACTCCATTAACCTCGGGTTATCAACTTTTCCAATGGAGTATTAAGCTTCCATGAAAGCACAGGTTGTTGACAAAACAAATTTTTGTTTTTCAACTTTCACATTTTTCGACCGTGATGCAAGATAGATAAGCAAAATTTGACGTTTTACACCAGACGTCGATGCACCCTGAACTTGTTTCACTTCCATTGCTAAAACTTGTTTTTCTTATGAGTAGCACTTCCCTGGATGTGCTTTAGACAAGTGTACTTTCTGACCCATTGTATTCGTACATTACAAAATTTTATTGACTTTGTCTAATACATAAAACCCCTTGTGAGAAAATCCTTTATTGTGATCAAATACTGTCGCAACCACACGCCCGGCATCTTTGTTAACACCATGTTGTTATGGTAAAATTCCAGAATATGGGCTTTTTCGAAAATCGGGGAAATAATACATGGATATATGAGATGATATGATGATTACTAATCATAATTACTAGGAAGTTTGGAGGGGCTCCATGTAGTTTGCTGTAAAAAAATATAATATTTTAGTGAGTAGTGTTATCAAGATCGCGGTGTTTATACAGTAAAAGACGTACAATTTTGTCCAATATATTTATATCGGGTCGCTGAATTGTATTACATGTAAGAATACTGTTTGAAACAAATCTTTAATGTGTAAAACGTTTACGGGGTATATTTATGCCGCAACGCTGCGGTTATACAGGTATGCAACACAGATAATAATTAGTGACAGAAGATTATGTAATTCTGGTGAATTACTCAAGGCTTACCTTGTCTATATTGATGAGAGGAGTGTACTACGTAATGTATTACTAGTAGAATAAATATACATGATGTGTACAAATAGGTTCAGAGATTCGTGTGTTCATAAAGCAGACGTGTGTCGCCATGTTACACTGTGGCCAATGAGAGAGGAAATCAATATGCTTCAAAGTTGGTTGACGTCAGGTGGATTGTGGGAAATTGCCGACGTTAGTTGCAGTTTGACTTTTGTCCTGTCGGAGGTTTGGGATTTACGAGTTCTTAAACACGTGTTTTATTGCAATACATGGTGTTTGATGTATTAAATCTAATAATTGTGTGAAATGACAAGTGTTTCTATGCTATCATAGCAAGGGAAAAGTTAAATTATAATATTTTTGCAGTGATAACGTGTGTGTGTGTGCGCGCGTGTGTATATATAGTCAAATGGATTGGCGTTTTGTTATGCCTAATCATGTACGTCATATGAATGGCAAGTGATTCAGTGAGAAGTAACCAATTCAAATGAAACTTTACGATAGTGTTTGGGGGGGGGGGGGGGATCGATGAAGATCAGGGAAATTGCGGAATACGAGTGTAAAATATGTACGTTTTCGTGATAAAATATTACTCCACAAATTACCTCCAGTTCATAGTCCTCCCCACTGTCAAATTTGTAACTTGTATTAGTAATATTGTCAATTTAGGTATTGTTCGGTTAGATCTTCGTGCAATTTAATGTGTTTTCATGATAAAATATTATATCAGGTATATAATGAAAAAACTTTACATTGCAAACGACCTAACCAAACAATACCTAAATTCACAATAGTATCGATACACACTTGCACACACACCCAATAATGTTACTGTGATAATGTATGAGATTCAAGTGTAGACCACTCAGAGGGAAGAACTAGACAAGCGTAGTCAAACATTATGCACCGAACCAGAGTCGCCGCCCCAGCAGGGGAGTAAATCCTCAAAACAGTGATTCAGGGCTTGCCTGCAATTTCTTTTTTTGGTGGTGACGTGAAGCTTGTTGTTTCCCCAGAAATTATTTTCATGGGTAGCCCATTGACACTGAGAAATAATGTGTGTGTGTTTTGCAATTTAACATATTTTCATGCTATTTGTAATATTATTGTAATATTGTATCATGAAAACATGTTTAGTTGTAAAAGAATCGAACTGAACATTACCTAAATTGACAATGTTACCAATACAATTTACAAATACGATAATGGGGAGGGCTATGAACTGGAGGGAAATAACTTTTCATGAAAACGTAAATTTTTTTTATCCCACAATTTCCCTGATCTTCATAGTCCTCCCCACTATCGTATGTGTAGCTTGTATTGGTAATATTGTCAATTTAGGTAATGTTCGGTTGAGCCTTTTTTCAGTTGAATCTATTTTCATGAACAAATACTACATTATGTATATATTTTTCACTATGACGCCGGCAAACAGCCAGCGGCGTTAGAGATCATGACGGCGCTCACGTGTCCCGCACGTAAGAGGCCGATAATTTTGAACTTTCCTATAAATGTTAATTTCAGGGTAAAAATGTTATATCGTCTTTACAGTGTTAAATATGTCTTAAAGTGTTTGTACTAATTTTAATTGTTTGGTTATGAATATTCAAGGTGCCTGCGACACACAGAGATTAAGAACACTTAATACTCCGGCATGAATGCCATCACAAAGAGACATTTAATTAATATTGAATTTCATAAGAAAATGATAAAAATGTAAAACAATATCTAATTTAATTTGTGCCATTTTATTTTCAATATAAAATATTCCACTCGGCGTGCATAACACTTCCGCTTATGTGAACCCCGTGGGCGGCCATGGTAGGTCCGTGCGACGCTTGTATCTGGACAGTCTGTCGATGAGTGCTGGCGAGTTAAGACACTGTTACATACACACTACAACTTTTGTTCACTGATTTAGGTTTCCATAGTCCATGTAGTTTACCGGTTAATCTTTGCTTGCATACATTTTCCCCAGTATTTTGCTTCCGCTTTACTAATTCTTACGTCCTTATGGCGTTTTCAACTTAATCGAGGAGAAGGAGGAGAAAGATGTCGGAGAGGTCACGCTACCTGTGCATTCTGAATCAGGCGCCATCTGCCTATGTTTATTGCATTTCAGTGTAACTTCTGCATAATTGCTACATGCAGTTATGAGCTTTATTTTTATTTATGTATTTGAGGATAATTTTCGTGTTTGAATATTTTGCGGCAACATCACGTATAACCATGTGGCCGACTGAAGCCAAGTCTTTGTATACGCCAACATTGCATTTTAAGAGCTTATTTATGTAACATCGTATGTGCAATCATCAATTTCAGGGTTCTGTGTCAGTTTTATTCAGGGTTCAATGTATTTTCACGTAAATTTATGTTTTTTGTAGTTGACCACGCTGTCACAGTAATATTTGATTTCACTGCCATCAGGCATGTTACAAGCCTGTAACAACGCTAATCATAAAGAGAATCACTTTCTCAACAAGAATAATATTTTATCTGAATTTAGTTTACCATTTCCACGCAGGAATATTGCAATTTCACCTGCACCACATGGTCCGCTATGAACTTCATCCAGCAGTATCCGTGCCATCTAAGCTTGTTTTGGCAAATCAAAATGCAAGCTCTCGGCTGTTGACACATGGCGACGTAGGAGGTTGTGTGTGTTGGTGCTAGTGATGCATGGAATGGCCTAAAGGTGCGGACATGTGGTACACGTCACAGGGAATATGTTAGTTTATTTATTTATAATTGCTGCATTCAAGGTACAATTAGTGAAATCCATAGGGGAAAGTACCAGCTTGGAATAAATTGTTCTCAAATCCAGCACACTCATTTTGAATAGTGTTGAGGGAATCATTACGCTATGGTGCGCTAGGTATTGAATTTCCTGCACTGGAATTGGCAGCATTGCTTACGTGGTCTTCCATCCCAACTTGGCTACGTATATACAAATAAGAAATGAAAAGCCAAATTGATGCCTCCAGTAATGTAAAGCTTCTTATGCAATAGATAACTTTAGCATTTGACTAAGTTTCCTTTCCCCTGACGAAATCATCAATACACAATTGAATTGTAAAATCAGAGTTCAGACAATTGAACATCGGTTCTGCGAGCTACATAAAAATGTGTATCTTGTTATGAAAATAATTATGATATTATCTAGAAATGCATTTTACGTACTTTTTTTTTTAAATAGACTTAAAATATATTAGATGTTCATTTCAAAACTAAAAACTCATTTGTTCAATATATCAAAATATGTCAATTCACATGTTTCCTCTTAAAATTATATTTGTTTGCCATTTATTTAATTAAGTCGAACTTTGTTTAATATGCCGAGATTAAAATCGCACTACAATAAAATAATGCACTTTCCACATAACCCCTGTTATGTTCTAGGCAAAATGGCTGCTTTCACTTTGACTTTAAATTTCAACTTTTCGAAACCTTTGACAGTTCCATTGTGTCAAGTTCCATAACAAACAACATGTCGGAAAGCAAACGTAAAGTCAAATGTTCAAGTTTTTAATTGTGTAAGGACCTTAAAACGAATTGTGGATGGAAAAACAAAATGGTGGTCTCCAGCAATGAATAAACAAATGACAGACGAAAAAATCAAGATGATGGAATGAGTATAGGTGATGGTTGGGAAAGGAGGTAGGGGGTCAGTCCTTTGCAGGGCGTGAGGCTGGGGGGAGAGGGACCTACAGAAATGTAGGTTTTTAAAATAAAATTCTGGAATAATTTTTTTAAGGGAAAAAGGAGAATTGTAAGGGAAATTTTGAGCGTAAAAGGGGCTTTTTAGAGAAAAAAAGGGAAATTGTTTGGGAAAATGTTTGTTGGGGTACCAGAATTTAAAAATAATTTTTCAATAATAGATAATTTTTGTAGAATTTTTTTCAATCTTTGTAATTTCTAGTTGAAAGGTCACCGGAGTCAAGGTCAAAAGTTAAGGTCACGGTCACATTGTCCCAAGATGGCGAACGGATGTCACAATATGGCGGCCGGCGTATGGCGCCTCCTCCCCATTCTCTTGTTCCCCTTCCGCCGTATACTCATTCTACTCACAGACTAGTACATATACAGGCACACACACAAAGGACGACACATCTTTTCCGCGGCTGCACGATCACGACGTTTCGCTGGCTGGGCCAGCTTCATCAGGTGGCAATATGACACTGCAATATGGTGGAAGGGCGCTGTTGGTAATAAACCTAGCGGCCAGGTGGCAAACTAGGGTGTGGCGGGAAAATTGAAAATTAGCAAGTATAGCTGATGAGTTTGGCTTGGAGCTGTGGTTATCTTGTGTTGAGGTCTGGTGGCTGCCTGGATTTTGTTATAAATTGGTAAGCTAATTCCCAGCGTCTGAGTTCTGAGCTATTGCTTGAAGGTGGTAGGGATCTCACAACTCAAGAATCAAGGTCTTTGTTGTGTGATACTGCAGCTGGTTTGTCCTGTAGGTTACTGACGTTACCAGCTAGGGCTTGTTTGGTGTCTGCTCTGTGGCCATTCATCCTCTACCTGAGTGTGTTAGTGGTGAGGCCGATGTATTCTGCATTACAATGTTGGCACTGTAGCTGATAAATCGGATTTTCTGTTGCACATTTGTAATTGCCTTGGATGGGGTATGTGTGTTAGTGAGTCTGCAATTGAAAGAAGTCGAGGGTTGGTGTATTATTAATGGTATGGAAGAACAAGAAAAATTAAGGGTTCTGTTTGGAGAATGGATTCACATTGGTGTAGTGGTCACACTACTCGCATCCCAACCCTGATTTTCGCATGTGAGAATCATGCTGGACGGAATTTCTCGGGGATCTCCCGTTTCACGTGTCCTTGCATTCTGGCGCCTCTCCACTGCTTCACTATTACCGACTTTCAAGACCCCGATGTTAAGAACTGTCCTAACCTCTCCCCATCGCGACTCGCATGAAGGGGTCTGAAGAGCTAGTGGTAGGGGAAGGGGGGGATGCAATGACCTTGTAGCAGTGCGGCGTCACACAGTAGCTGATGGGCGATGTATCAGGCCGGGCGGATCTAAAGCGGAACGTGCGCAGGGGCATTAATGCGCCCCTGTAGATAATCCCGAGTCCTCGGACACGAGTGTAGGCGCAGCGGCCCCTGAATGCCGACGAGGTTTGTGTCTCTTCGGCCCCTCTTCCTCGCCCTCTTCTTTCTTTACTCGCTTTATCATAGTTACGCCTGACCGGATGTTGGGGGAGGGGGGTTTTCCTGAATGTTCTCCGCGGCCAGCCCCAACACTTGGACGCCGTCCAGCAGTGGACGTGACGCCGAAACAGAACCAACCGACTCTCGCGTCAAACGCAGCACTTCATTCCTGTAGATTCTGAGGCACGCAGAACAAACACTGAAGGGACGAAAAATTCTTACTTACGCACTATTTTTACCTACAACAGCAAATATTATGGCTCTCGCCTACCTAGAGCATTTCTTACCGCGTTTGAGGCCGAGAAGGGCGCCACGACACTGCCACGCGTATTAAAGGTCTCCCGCCTGCCTGCCAGGCGCTGGGAGTACGTCGCAGTGTGTTTGAAATACTGGCTTTTTGACGAAACTGTTCAACGGGCCTCCATTAGACATAGCCCAGACCAGGACGGAATGGTACTTCAAAGTTACCCCGCATGTTGTAATATTATTTTGTAGCCCTCCAAAATAGTTTAAAACGGATATTCCAGACTGCCGTATCTTAACACATACTAGCCGGACACGAGCCAAATAACGATAAAACTCTGTACTGAACTATTTCCTACAGACTTTTAACCAATAAAATAATATGGCCGTCGCTGAAAGTCTCATAGGTACACGCAGAACTACGAGAACACTGCATGCCAGTTGAGAGCCTTGCGCTTAGTGGCGATGGGGTACTTGATACGCGTGGCAGTGTAGCCCTTATCGCATCCGCGCTTCTCGCGGGGCAAAGCTGGGGGTAGGCGACAGCCTTTAAGGAATTTTGTCAGATAAATAACAAAGTATGAAAACAATAAAACCGAATTACAGAACTAAGTATCAAACAAAAAGCTGAAAAAATCCAGGCGAACACTCAATTAAGTGAACACAGACGAAGACAAAATGTTTCGCACAAGACTGGAAGATACAATGATGACGACACGGAAGAATACGGTAGGTAGGAACCCAGTTGTAGAGTTGCACACTACAGTGGAAGCAAACAAGACATGTTGGAGTTACGTTTCCCATATAAATAACTAAGCATTTTCAATATGAGTGTATCAGTGAAATCGACTGACAAACTTGGTGAGGTAATTTCTTATTGAAAATCAAGTGGGAAATAATCGGGACCCATTCTACCTAATGTTAAAGGAGATATGAACCCTTGAAAGTCTGGTTTTAAAGAGTACTCTCGCCAAATATCGGGAACGGAGTGAAATTGAATTACAATTCTCCAAACATTATTTTATGCTACCAGAATCTTCATCACTACCTCCCTCCGTAATGAAAACAATAGCGGTGGCCGCTTTCTTTTCGCATTAATTTTTAGCGTCATAAATTATGAGTATTTGACGCTGGTTTCTCGAGTAGCATTGCCTGAATAACAAAAATGGCCCTCTTGCTTCAACTGTCCATAACAGGCTCGTTTGCAGCGATACAGCGCCTGGCATGTAGGCAACACTATGTACATGCGTGTATGGCGTGACCACTGCACAGACGATACATCGTGCTTTCCGGCGACAATCCACATGCGCTGGCGTGCACAGTGTACTAGTATAGTCTCTTCTCTGTTTCTTCGCACGTTTTGAATCAGACCTTTGAACGATCACCCCATGTTTAAAATGCTTGGTTGTTTCCTAAATACGGCAACGCTTCCGTATAGCAAAACGCCACCCCGAGGAGATTCAAAATGTTCAGATCTTTGGCGCCGACGGGAATGAAATGAGACGAGGATGGAGCAGTGGTGGAACTGATAAACGAGAAAACGGAACGAAAACGTCCGACACGTTTTCAACACGCGTAAATCCAGGTTTGACCTTATCGGTCATCGAACACGGCTCTTCGCCCGTGGCTGGATACGACTCAGCGTGGCTGTAGATGCCGAGAGCGTCGTGGACCGCCACTATGGGATCACCAAGGACCCCCCCCCCCCCATGGTTATTTCCAACATTTATGAAGAGTTATTAATGTTATACTTCCAGGACACTCCTCCGCCTAATGCAAACAAAGCCTAACCGAGTATGGAGAACTACACCGAAGTAACAACGCACCAAATTCGTGCGCACTCAACGTAATATTACTTTGCATAAGAACTAGCTATAACTAGTCGTTACCAACTCACTTATTTTCTCACTGTTTTTATTCACATTAATTATAAATGAAATATTAAAATTTATGGATAGAAACTAAGCAAAATTGAACTAAAAATAAGGGAATCTTATGTTAAAACATGCATTGCACGCTTATCATATATGACATACTTATGATACAACATAAAACGTCATACATTGAACAATTTTTCAAAGGTTTAATTCAAAAACCGTGAATGGACTACCAGAAGTCTCACATTCTTTGGGAATCAATGAAAATATAGTCTGTATTGTAACAAAACTAAAAATTAAATATAACATAAAAGTGTAGTTACCAAGGCCTTCTTCGCTCGCAAATAAGTCAGGGATGGGGGCGCGGGAACTGGCACGGTATTTGGCCGAACAGGCGTTCGGCAGAAAATTCTGCAAAACCATTTTTCGGCCAAATGATGGGTACAGGGAGGGGGGATACAGGGATGGGAACCCAAGCGGCATGACAAAATAAGCCTCTTTTGAAGAAATACCCCACACTGGAAAATCGTATGCTTTCTACGCCCTTGGCTGGCGAATGTTGTGGGCAGAAGAAGACGAGCTGCCACTATAACGTAATTTCTCGTATAAGTTGGCGAGCCTATAAGCATGCATGCGGGCGACTGATTCAGCCAGGTGTAAAAGTCAAGGGTCAGTGGTCCAGCGAGAACACTGCGTGCGAAGCTGAGCGTGATGGTACGCACGCAGGTAGTCGTCAGCTCCCGGTTAAGCATCTCCACTGGAGTGTGGCGATTGGGCAGGCCTTCAACTGCCAAGTTCAGGAAGGAGTAGTGGGGGCTCGCAGACACATTATTCCTAGCACGAGACACATTTGCCAAGCTGCGGCCTGGGTTATTCCAGCGAGATAAATAATGGTATCGCGTTTCTTCAAGGCCAACTCAACACCTCTGGATTCCTTGCCTACTGTTTCCTTGGCAGTTTGTTTTTTCCAGGCAACGAATATTATTTCATTATTTCCTGTTTTATTTGTACATAGGCTAATATTTACTACATAGCCTTGTTGTCCAGGATTGGTCGAAATAGCAACACCTAACTCATCCAGGAGTAGGACTTCCATGTGATGAACTAGTTACAGAATATCGATCAAGTCCTGGTTTATTAATTATGTTTTCTTAGCATAATTATATAGGATAAAAATTCTACAAATTATTGAGCTTCAAATCAAACTAGCAGAAAATGACTAGTGATTTTGAAACTCATCCAAATGCAGCTAGAACAATTTCTGAAGATAAAGTGCAATTTTTTAAAACTTTGTATTATAATCGACACGATGTATTCTTTCCATATATATTCCACCAAGCATAATTTCTTGGGGGGGGGGGGAGAGAGAGAGAGAGAGAGAGAGAGATCGTCAGTGAGAACATGAGATGCAGAGAGAACATAAATAAATGATCACTGCTAAGCCGAATATAGTGCACACACAAGCCCACAGGAGCTCGTCCGACTGGCCGTAGAATTGCTCACAATGCAATTTAAATGCGTGAGACACTTGACAAAGTGATCGCTATGGCCAGGCCAAGTTGTGGCGCGCTCTCAATATGGTAGAGGAGATATGCAAACTTCGTGTTAATTTAAGGTGGCAAGATGTTCTTTTGACACATGTTAGTTTCTGTTCTTCTGCCATTGGTCCACGTTTTACATGACACGCAATGGCGCCAGTCAGAAGAGAGCCGGAAATTTACGGGTTCATTAGGCAACAAACTAGACTCCACAATAATTTGTACACTCGGGCCTCAGTAGTTCATTGGTTGTTGCTCCAGTTTAACCCCAGACTCGGTAGCTCGGGACTAGGTTTTTTTTTTTCCTTGCTGGTTCGTTGCTGGTTCGAAGTCGCCAGGGAGGTGTCCTAACAAACTGTGATTCAGTTGAATAAATTCAAATGCACATATGATTGGAGCATATCTTGTCCTGAATTGAATTTGTGATATTTCTGTGTCTATACCAATTAGTATTTATTTAAACATGACAATAGGTTATTTGCTGTCACAAAGGGAAATTATGACGGAATAAGCAAGATTACTCCGAGAGAAATCTCCCACAACATCGTTGCATCCAGGCAGACACTTGACTGAATGACTGACTGGAGAGATTTGGACGGCTCTTAATATCAAGGTCATGAGAGCCGATGAGGGTGAAGTGAAGTGAGTATGGCGTAGCTCCGGATATCCCAGAGAAAACCCACCGACCGGCTTCATCGTCCGGAACGATTTCCTCATGCGAAAATCCGGTAGCGAACCCACCCGGGATTCGAACCCGGTTCGCCTAGGTGGGAGGCGTGTAGTCTGACCACTAGACCACCGCGGCCCCGGCAGAGACTTTATATCTAACTGGGAGCTGTTACTCACTGACCACATTGTGTTAGGGTATATTTTGATTTTACCAGACTGTTGGTAGCTGTTGGTGGAATTTCGACTCGGTTGTCGTGTGAAATCATCAGTCACGTTTGATTCGAAACAGTCATTCACTATAAATTTACTGCTACCTCGTGAATATAGGCTATTCACGGTAAAGTGAACACTTTTTAAGGCTCTTCCAAATGGAATTAACAACTAATAAATATATTTTATTGCAGCTTCAGGCATTAACTTTTGGGATTGGTGAAATGTATACAGTATGTCGAATAGTCCCATGGCGATGTTCATATTAAGAAGTGCCATAAAGATAGAAAAATACTGAAAATAGAAAAGTTCACCAGGGTCTTAAAAAGTGCTCACTTAACCGTGAATCGCTTGCACTAGCAATGCACTACAGACTCACACTATCAAATATTTATGGAATTCAATAACTCAAGTTCGATTTATTGAACTAAAAAATCACTCCGTCGGCCTGTCAGTGAATTGCATTCAATAAGCTCTCAAGTCTCCACATGAAAATTCTTCACAACATTTTTAATGAAGCCAGTTTAAAAAAAAAAGAAATACCAAAAGTAAATTTTTTGAAGTACCAGCGACTCACGCACGACACGAAAATAATTGGTTAAATCACAATCGCCAATTCAAATTTTGTATTAAAGAAAATATAGAATAGCTTCTAAACGAAGATATTGAAGGAAAACGAGGCATTTAAGAAATTGATAGATAAACTGGCCACGATCATGACGTTCGTATGACGTCATATAAGTAGCATTTAATGAATTTAACTCAATAAAAATTGAAGGTCATTTGAAGAAAAATTTGATGGCGTGAAAGGGCCTTCAAATTGTCAATAAATGTTTCCTAGAAAGATCCCAGCAATATCATTCTTGATTTGTCAATTTACAGCAATAAATCAAAATTAAACTCTTGACAACGATCGTCGAATAGTTCTACTATTTCGTATTTGCATTGGCGGAAGTTTAGCGACAACCTGCAGAAAATAATTTTATTAATTTTTTTCAGGCATCGGCAGGGCATAAGGCAATGCCTTGCATATTTTTAAAGTCTATACTGCTTGACTTTTGTTGCAAGTATAATTTCTTTAATCGCCATGGAAAAAAATGTAGTGTGGCTGTGTTGGAGACACGGCCGTTTGTTCTGCGTGAATACGTCTGCGTTGACGCGCTCGGACGCCCTGATTTTATTTTACGTTCCCGGCACCGCTTCACTCGATCATATGGGGTTTAATGGGTATCACTGGATTGCTTTTGAGATGCTCTTTCCCACCATATAAGATTTATTATTTCGACTTGGCTTTTTGAAGAGTATAGGCCGAAATTGTGTTAAGTTTTTTTAATTTTTTTACATTAAACTCATACAACTTCACCATAATCACGTCACACGAATGTTTTTGTACACGCAATCGATTTATCTTGGCGAGAGCTGTCGATTGAAACTTAAACGAGCGTCGTAGCTTCTCCTAGTCAAAAGTTACCTATACTACGCGGAAGTTATGAGACGCGGCGAAACGAACTCAAAATTGCGTTTCCCCTCCCCCCAGCTCCCCCCCCCCCACGGTCCTTTCCGCGCGATGCTTAACAGTCCTCACTCAACGTAACATATTCCTTGATCCTTTGGCAATCGAGTGGTGCAAAGTAATAGAATTTTGAATGTAGATGATAGATTCGGAGCTGCAATGCCAAATCAGCTTGATAATATGATACATGGTTTTAATGTTGTGCCCACTCGTTTGATGGTTTATTACATTTCTGGGATGTGTTATGATAAGGTTTGTTCTATGAATACATCTATTGCACGCTCATTTAAGCTCGTGAAAATACATGCACAAAATTTAAGCTGTAACACTTTACTTAATCAGATACTAGTGTAGTAAATTAAATCAAGGTTGAGAAAATACCCCTTACAGTATTTTTGGTTGCCCAACTACGGGGTCGTAAAAAAAAAACGTTTTTTTTTCTACACTACATGAAAGAATACCACTTGATCACGAATCCAGGAACCATGTATTTTCCTATCTGTGCGAAACCAACTTCAATACAATTCCACCAGTGATTCACAAACAAGAGAAACAGAAAAATCGTATCTAAATTCTACTCTAGCATGCTTGCAAATGAGAACCTCAGGATTTATTTAGTTCCGCCAGTAAAAGGTAATTAATTACTATACTGGAGTTTTGATGTATTCTAGCATCAAATCTTGATTCTTAGCTTTGGAATGCTTCATTATCAATAATCTCCGGCTTTGTAGTTTTATATTCATACTCGGCTATCCTCTGGGTTAGTTATCAATAGCACTGTTTAACTTTAACCATGCGATTGTCATTTATTGTGAGAGGTTCTTTAAAACATATGCCAATTTTACATTTCCATCATTATCATCAAAGTGAAATTTTATCATTTTATAGAGTATTAAATATTTCTTGTAGTAATACTTTAAATTAAGCAGTCTTCATATGGAATGGCAAATACCTCTTCGGACAGCCTAATTATCCTACACATTATTTTCACCAATGCCAGTTTTTTCTAAAATTGATTTGAATAGTAGTAATATTAAAGCAGTTAATTCTTAAAAATAAACCTTTTTCGGAAGTACAAGATGGAGAGTAGAATTATTATTACAATTTTTTTCGGAAGTACGTAGCAACCAGCCACACCAAGCATTCAATCCATGAAAATAACCGAATATAATTTTATTCTTAACACACACATAAATTAAAGAAAATAAATCGGCATCAAACATAAAACTAAAAGTGTAGGTTTGCATTTTACTCTGCCTCGTCATGTGAAGTCAAACTAATACGTTAATAACTTTTTCTCCTACATAGTCAAAATCTAAGGGAAATTTAAATAGCAACATTCTTAGGCTACTTAGCATACGGGCACATGTACAGCGTTTTAATATGGATAAGGGTCTATAGGAGATAAAATATTCCATTTATTTCACTCCTTAGAACTTTTATGCATTTACTATCGAGCTTTTGTTTTCAAGGTCATGGGGTCGGCCAATGCCAAGGTTACCTGCATCCAACATTGTGGTAGTTGTCAGTTATGTAATATGCTTGCTGACTTTTGTGAATTTTTGTTCCCAAGGTCTTTCAAGGTCATGGGGTCAAGCTCAAAGCGATCTACATCCAATATGGCGATAGAGTCAGTAAAATAATATGCTCGACTGTTATGCAAATTTTTGCGATATTTTGGCTTTTTTTTTGAGGGGGGAAGGGACATTTTAACTGAGAAAGGGACATTTTAAGGGGGAAAGGGAATTTTTTTAAGGAAAAAAGGAAATTTTTATGGAAAAAGGGGATTTTTTTTAGGGAAAAGGGGAATTGTTAGGGGAAATGGCCACCAGGAAACTGGGATTTTTAAATAATAATTTTTAATAGTTTTTAAATATTTCTGTTACTTTTTTATTAATTTTAAAATAATTTTTTGTACTTTTCTTTGGATTTTTTAAATGATTTTGTTTTATTGTTTGGATTTTTGGGATTTAATGGTCACTGACTTCCAAGATGGCCGCTGAGGCGTGGGAATGACAGACCATGAATGGCTCCGATCTCCGACGCCCAATGCCCTTGTTCTCGACTTCACCATTTTTACTACTCACCCTTTTAAAATGTAATGTTTTAAAATGTCTTTGTAAACAATCAAAACAGTTCCCTATTGGCTAACGTAATTGTATGTACAATTAAAATATGTGTGTGCGGGATTAGTATTGCTGTCCTTAGCATATGCGTAGGGGTCTTCTTGACTTAGGTCGTAGAATGTACACTTGTAACAAGATGGTGCGTGAAGTTTCATGACGAGGCAATGAACTCAAAACATTCTTCAGACAAGGTGGATGGTGGGAATGACAGAACTCTAAGTGCTTGTAAACGACTGCACAATACGGCTGGCATCTGTTCGATTTCCGCCGGATCCTGCCACATTGCGCAAAACACTTTTTTTTTCATTCGGGGGAAAAGGGAAAAATTACGTCATCCAAGATGGCCGCCGTGGTACCGCGACACCGCAGCCTGCAGCCTGCGTCGGTGAATCATCACGTCCAGTTAAAGCGCTAGGTAAACATTTATGAATAGTAAAATAATTTATTTTATTTTGTTTTTTTGTGTATACAAGTGTAAGAATGAGGAAATGGGTAAAATTACTATTTTTTTAAATAATTTCACAGTTTCACTTGACCGACGCACGAATAAACTGATCAGGCCCGTGACACTGTTAATTGATGGCCCACATGGTGGAAGCATACACAAAGTACGTATAAATAGATCTTGAGCAGGAAGTGTTAAGTTTACCGTGAACAGCCTATAGTTAGGAACAGGTGTTTTTCGCGGAAATATTATGAAAACCAGTTGTACTCCAAAACATTGTTGTTCATATGCACTTTCGTGGTTGAATGATTTCAAATATCACGTGCCTCAAGTGTCTGTAAGCGAATCGTGGACGTTCAGTATCGGAGTACTTTATTCTGACTGGCCCAGTCAAACCAGAACACGTCTTTTTCACGTAGACACGTGACCACTAACCAAAGGTAGTTGTGGTCGTGGGCGTAGGAGACTGAAATCTAGCATGGCCATAAATATTTTAGCGAGATGTTGATTTGGTGGAGGGTATGCGAGGCGACCAGATGGAGTGCTTGCAGCAGCCCAAGGTCTCGCCTCTGTGCGGACGTGAGATGCAACGAGTAGCACATCTCCTTCGAGCCACTCGTCGAATGCGCAAGTGATGTTTGTTTAGTCTCATTGTGATGCCGGGCGGAACTGCAGATCAAGGTCACAACGTCTCCCTTCCACGGCAGTCTTCTGCTACCTGTATGTGTATATATAACACGTCTCCTGCGACAATCCTGCACTACACCTCTTCTTGTGACAGACCGCAGTCGTCCGCCATGTTCAAGCTGGTGAGTACTTACCAACACGCTGCGAAATTTAACTTTTAGCTGAAGGGGCAAACATTCTTTAGTGAACTCGAGTTTTTTTTTTAAGACTCCCGTTTTCCAGCAAGTGGCTGATATCTGGGTGCCAATGAATATCGCTATATAGAGCTTCAACGCAATATTTGCACCTTCATTGCTCTATGGCGACATTATAACATATGAAAAGAGGATATAATTTTCTTTGCTTTGCATTGCATGGATTGAAATTTCTATAATCTATTAGAGGTTAATTCACACATTTTTTTAAAATCAAACCTTCGAAAAATCACCCTTTGCTTAACATATTTGACTGTTTCCTAAATATGCCATGTATCACAAGCGTTTTACAATCATTATCATAAAAGTATCTTAATTTTGGTTACATTTATCTTTTAATTATATTTAGGGATATAGTAACTTTAGGGCGGCCCAAGGGGCGCACCCTGTGTTAACTACAAGAAGTTATGAAGGAAGGGGGAGGTTAGACGCGTGCTATGTCTGCGGCCTATACTCTCTCAACTACTGCATGCAGGTTTAGGCTTGTTACATCTACTGTGAGGTTCTGAAGCATCAGGCCAACGTTTGTGGCCTGATACTTCCCTCAGATCACACAGGAGCCGAATCCCGATAAGGGTCATGTTAAACCGGCGAGGCCTGCTGAGGAAACCCATGGCAATAGATACGCTGGGTGGGTTCTCGATGCCTGGAATGTGTTGTATACATGCAATGTTAGTTCGTGTAGAAAACGTTAAACACCGACGAGCAGCGTAGCGGTAAGGGACGGCTTGTAATCTAGCTGCAAAGGACACACTTGTCCGTAAGTTGTCAGTTTCCCGACAATTTTAGGGCCACCTGTTTTCCCGTAAAAATTATTTACGTGGAGGCTAGACTTCAATATCCTATGTACACACTTGCAGTCTTCATTTGACTATTGGCCACCTGTCTTAGTGTGAAGACCCATCTTTTACACGAGTTATCCAATCAGAATTAAGTTTCTCCGATACTGACCGTCCGTGATTTGCGGGCAGACATAAGACGCGTTACATTCAAATTGTCCAATCACGAAAGTGGTCCTGAACTAAAGTGTTTTGGAACACAACTTTTCCTGGAATATTTTCGCGAAAAACAGGCGTCATAGTTGTATTTCATTTATAACTTACTATGTATAATTTATAATCAGTACGAATGAAAATAGAGAGACAAGAGGCTTCTTGGTAACGCCTAGTAGGCTACCTTGCTGCAGCAGTAAAAATCCATTACTGCGCCTGCATTTTGTTGCATGTTTATCCTAGAATCAGAGTCGTCCAGAAACAGTCGAATAAGTAATGAGCCAATTACAATGCTGTATTCATAACAAATTTTAATCCTCGCATTGTCAAGTTAGGCTGCTAATTATACAGGTCTGCAAACATGCTGGAATTACGTATTACATATAGTCGGACAGCAGTTTGATGTATAGACTGAAAATAGAAGGTAGTATCTAATAGTTGAGGATTTCCAGAAGTATATAGTTGTTTTTCGCATAAATATCATCGTATCACGCTCAGACTTTGTCTGTCTCGTTAAATGACTGTCATCCGTGTGATAAATTGTTTCCTCTTTTAACTGCATTAAAAAACACAAACGTGGCCCAATCGGCTAGTACAGCAATAGGGCTAAGGCTTTGCCACATAGACTAAAGACGAGATAGACCGATCTCGCTGGAGCAGTTTTGACAACTTAATACGACCTCAGCGTATCCTTCAAACACACTAGCACAGTCGGGACCTAAAAAAAATCACACTATTTTTCTTCCTGTTTTGCTAAAATTGACGTAGACAAATAAGATGGTGTCCTGCTGGAGACCGAGAGCTACGTTGCCATTAATAGACTGCCGGTAAAATATCACGTCTCTGAACATATTTAGGGTCATGAATGCGTAGTTTGTATGTCAGCGGAATAAACGCATGTATTAACAGGAGCTTGTTCTGAATGTCTAATGAGGCGCTTCATTAATGAAACTTGAGCTGTAGTACAGACGCCAGGTGGGTATGCAATCATTCCACTGACAGTGGGTGAGTAATTGTGTACACGCCAGGCGTACTCTACAGCTCGCATGTCGAGGATCCGTAAAATTACGCGAATTAAATTTCAGGACAAGCTAGACTTCAAACAAGCGTGCGTTTCAGGACCCTTAGCCTATACAAACATTCGGGTGTTATGTTTGGAACACGGCTGCAGTAGTGGATAACATTTAAAGGCTTAACGCGACAAATCATATCGGAGTTGCGGAATCTACTTCCTGGAAATGTTCGCCCCTCGCTCAAAATGACCGCCTGTCGGCGCGGGTCCCCGTTGCCAGTGGCGTGTAGTGAGTGTTTTTTTTTTTTTTTTTACAGGGTAAGCAATATAATAGCCCCAGATATTTGAGTGTTATAGATAACATTTGCTAATGCCAGGCTGTGGTTCCATTTTAAATTTCTACTAACAAACGCAACTTCCAAATTTGCTTACCCTCCACTTGTAGGCCTATTTACCATTTTATAATACCTAACATTAGTTATAAAAACGGAAAGAAATGTATGTAATAATAATTAACCTGAATATTATTTAGAGAGCATATTACAAATTATAAGAAAACTCCCGTTTTCCCGAACACTTTCACCCCCTTTATAAGGAAAATGAGAACTGGATGACGCAAACAGAAAGACTGCTTCCCTGCCCAAGGAAAGCGGTAGGTTAACTCGCTTGCGAGTTAGTTGCTCCCATTTGTAGAAATAAACACTAGATAGCTGCACTAAGCGTGTACAGTCAGGGTTTACCAAAACTCTGTTTCTCGAATCGGAAACGGGAAACTCAGATTTAAATGTTTAATTTTAAAGTTAAGGCGAAAACTATAAAGGATTAAACATTTTCAATATGTATAGGGTAAGCGTTGCTTACCTTGAGTCTACGGAATAAATGCCTCTGCTTACTGCTCTTGGCGCCTCATCAAGGTCGTGCTCGCATCCTAATCGCGTTGCCAGTACGAGACCACATTTATTTAACTCGTGTTAAATTATTCATGAAGTTAAAGAGTCAGAATGGAACAAACACTCTGCCAACTTCACATCGCCTTCTCCACCCTGGTTCGCCTCCCATCCCGCCGAACTGGGTTCGATTCCCCGCGGGGTCGCTCTCAGATTTTTGCACGTGGGAATCGCGTCGGGCGACGCCACAGGTCTGTGGGTTTTCTCGGAATGTCACCTTTCCTCCACCCTTTCATTACGGCGCTGCTCCACACTCACCACGCTTCACCCCCATCGTCTCTCGAGACCTCGTTGTTAGTGCTGTCTACATCTCTCAACTCAACCCACCCCAGGTCTGGGGAACAGCTTGCTACTCGCTGGTGCAGTAGTTTGCGTAAACACGACCAAGGAGTATAGCAGACACCTGACTGTGGAGTCTGGCAAGCGTGCCACTGGACCGTCTACAGTTTTCTGTCCATAATTTTACCCCACTAAAGCCGCCTTCTGTTACTCAGATTTCAATGGCGAGTTATTTCAGAAACATCAGCTGTGGTTCTGATACTGATGATGAGTACTGAAGATCACTGCTAACAGCTGGGTCACTCTCTGTGCGAGTCTAGAAACATTATTGAAAACACTGGGGTGGCGTTCAAAAACGTTACTACAAGGGTAGAGTAAATTAACAAAGAGTATAGGCTATTCATGGTAAAGTGAGCAATTTTGAAAGCCTTCTCATTTGGAATAATAGTCAATATGTACATATAATTTTAGCCTTAGACATTAACTTCCGAGTGCGGTGGAATGCACACACTGTGTTTATTACTTACGTGTCAATATTTATTTTAAAAGGGGGTTAAAATATAAAAAATGGCTCAAGGAAAAAGTAACCAAGACCTCAAGAGTGCTCACTTTACCATGAACAGACTATAACAGCTGAGGAAAGCAACACACGTGGTTTTGGAATAAGTGTAATGTAAATAATACTCAATGTTTGTAAATATATATTGATTAAGCAATCAACGTAAATTCCAAAATATATTTATCACGTTCTCCGAATTATATATTTTTCATGAAATTTGTTATGTGCATAAACAAAAAGAAAGTTGTGTTCCAATGCCCTTTAGTTCAGAACCACTTTCGTGATGCGTAAATATTTTCACAAAAACAAGTTGCCCTAACCAAAAACATTACATCTAGAAATATAATCTCCAAACAAGTTCCACTTTTATCACTTGTAATTTGTAATTTTCCAGTGTGTGTATGTAAAGAGAATGTCCACATCTTTTCACTTTCTTTCACTCTACTAAACTTCCCCAACGTTTTAAATTTTCCTTTCGTTACTCGCTGAAATAGTGTGTATACAAGTTTTGTTCTGGCATGACGGTCTGAGTAATAAAGCTAGACTCATAACTATCCGTCGCACCAGCCAGTTGTCCGCCTGTCTGGCAGTCATTTGTTTTTTTTGTTCGTCAGTTGAAAGTGATTCTCAACAATCTTATGTCCGTAAATCCTTATGCAGAGCAAAATTTCAGAGCTACAACTTAAAAAATCGTGATCTTTCTTTCGTTGGAAGTTTTTATTTTTGCTGGGAATAAATTTTCAAGAGAGAAACATTTTGGGAAAATATTTGTTTTACGTAATAAGAATACTATGTACTAAATTTTTGTAACACATTAAATTTTTGAATTTACTATCAAAGATAAACAACAGATTTACAGCCTTGCATATTATTTGAAAGTGTATATTCCCATCTAAGGAATGTCATCAGAAGGCGTGGCCCGTCCATCCGTTCGTCAAAAGTTAAAGTTTGGTAAACATTTGACAGATGGATGGATAGAAAAAAAAAAAAAGGGTGCCCTGCAATTGGTTGAAGATCACATGACTACCGGATGGACGGCAGGAGGACTGATGGGTGTGACAGATGGTTGTGATGAGTACAGCTATTCTAGCACTTTCAAAAGCACTGCCTAGGATCTATGTTCTTTCTCGTTTTTTATCTTTCCTCTTTAGGCATGTAAGATTAACATTACCATAGACCATCATTTCGTAAAAATTCCTTGGTTTAAATTTGGTTGATGGATGGATAAATTGAGATGGTCTACGGCAGCAAGTTATCGAGTGCCTTGAGGGTGAAATGAGATGGAGGCAGAGCAGTGGCAGAATGCAAGGGCTGGGGAAACAGGAGATCTGCGGAAAAACCCGCCAACCAGCAACATCGTCAGGCCCGATAGCCACATGCAAAAATCCAGAAGTGACCCGGCCAAGGATTGTACCCAGTTCACCTTGATGGGAGGCGAGCACTCTAACTGCTCAGCCACCGTGGCCCCTTGTAAAGTGTAAAAACATGTGGAATAGTGATACCTTGTAAAATTTTTTTGAAATAACTTATTAATTATTTACTTATTAAGCTAAAAATAATCTCAAAAGGGTAATAATATTTAAATTGTAATAGACATGCTTCAAATTGTACACAATGTGTTAGTTGGGAGATATTACTGCATCTTGCACACGTTAGGGTTGCCAACTAACCTATATTTCACAGGATTTCCCATATCCTTGGGTTGGAATAATCATCCCATATGGACAAGGGACACTACGTCCTGTATCTTGGGATTCTTCCAAACAAACTGAATATTAATAAACAGTGTCAGTAATTTACCACTTCCATGACTACAGATACATTTTATATGATGCTCTTAACTTGGTAGCAACAACTCCAGTTGATATTTATCCACATGTGTGTTTGTGGACGTATCCCTTGTACACTACCTTATTTTCCAGTGTGTGTTGGTATCATATGTTTTAAAGTCAATCAAATCATAATCCAAATCATGGGTTATCACTATCATTACAATTAATATTTTGTTGTATATGTTCAGAGAAATTGCTGCCTGATGTATAATACTGACTTTTGCAAATGTCCTTTAACAAAACAATATTTTCCTTGTCCATATATGCAAAGCAGTGAAGTGGTACTAATAGATTTAATCCAATTTGTTTCATGTTCACAGTACAAAATTTGTAGGTAATTTCAGTGCAAGGCCCCTACACCAGTTAATGCAGATATTCATGTAGGATTTTTAAAGAAAGAACAGATTGAATTAGCAGTTTTTCATCGGTGACGGAATGCAAGATATTTGCGATATGTGGAATGTCTTAAAAAGCTGTACACTAGACTAAACTCAGCTGCAATTTCTTCTCATAGAAGACCAGATATCAAACACACCAAATACAGTGGATCCCTGTAGCAACATTCCCTCTTATAACAAATTCCTGAATTAATAAGCTGCTTTCTCTTAGTCCACAAACATGTTTACAATACAAAGTTAGCTTCTTATTAAGCTGTCCTTTATAAAAGGCTGACATTTCCTTGAGAAATGTTAAAATATGTTTCTACTGTAGTCTAACAAAAAACACTTTGCAATGCAGTTTGCACACCAGGTTTCGACAAGAGCTTCTCATGGTATATCGAGGCCTTACAAAGCCAGTTAGAGGATTCTTCCCGAGAGAGTACCTGAAGGATGTGTAACATAGAGCCTTGTCATGCTTGTTGCAGCTGCTGTTGGTTGCATGCGTGCTGGCGCTGCTCGCGAGCGCCATGGCGCTCCCCATGCCTCAGCCACAGCCGCACCCTCAGCCACAGCCACAGCCTCAGTACGGCATCGCGTACCCATACTACTCCGGCCTCACCTATGGCTACCCTTACTACTTCTGAGCACTCGGTAAGACATTTTACCCACAGCTTGTGCATTACAACTCATAATATGTCACTTTCCAGTAGAGTTGTGCGAATATTCGGTATATCAAAACAAAAATTAAATATGACAACTTTCATTTTCAGTTTGGTAAGAAATCTGGTTACCAAAAGTTGTAACAAAAAAAAAAAAAAACCTTCATTTCAATTAATATCCTCGTGTTCCACATATGTTCATTTAGTGCACCAGCAAAGAAAACTTTTGTCTGTAAATAATCTTGTTTGTATACATTTTATAACTGAAATAACTACATAACTACTCATACTTACATTTTCTTTTGGTTTGGTTTGGTTTGCAGCGTATTTGTCGTACTGAATAACTTGCAAAAATTTTAAGAAATATGTTATGATTTAGTTAAAATTGATATTTTATGAAATAATTTTTTAATTTTCCTCTCAGTTTCACTAAAGTTTGTACCATATTTTCAATTTTTGTTTCATGAGAAAAAAATTGCAATTTCACAACTCTACTTTTCAGGCGTAACAGTTGCGCTTAGACGAAATCCACTTAGTCCAGCACATTCTTTTCTTGCCTTCAAAAATTTTAAACTTTCAGTATCTTGACTTACAATGATACTATAGATAATAATCCTATACGGCATATAACAGTGCAACTCACAAAAAAATAGATTTTTTTGAGCTGCAGCACAACCGAACTGAGTAGTCAACATTTTAATAAAACCATTCACATTTAATCCTCCCAACATTAAAGGTGCTCCAACAAAATTACTACTATAGTTATGCAATATTAATACTATAGTTATGCAATATTAATACTATAGTTATGCAATATTACTACTATAGTTATGCAATATTACCGAAATTTAAAAAAAATTAGTTGATCGTTTTTGCAAAATCATGACGAAAATCTTTTACTGACAAATCCACAATTTTGAGTTATTTCTATTAGGTAACAATTTTGACATGGTTATACAAAAGAAAAGTACAATTTTATTTTTTTAACTGAGAAAATTACATTTCAGGTTTTAAGTTTAAACTTCATTTAGCACAAATATAAAATAATTAAATGTTCTGTTATCCAACAGAGTTAAGCTGTAGGCCTACCATTTAAACTGAATTTTTGAAAATACACTATTAATTAAGTCATGTAAATAAATAATCTATAAAATAAAATAATACCATGTTTTAATGTTTAATGCAATATTAACCTATTTTTACAATCCATCAAAAATACATCACATTCTCATAAAATGTCTCTTTAATAACTACACTTGTTAACTAAATAAACAAGCGCAAAGCCTAAATACTGTAGTTAGAACAACTTGTATATACTCTTCACTTAACATGCTAAGTGATCATACACATCCCACATGCACTTAATGGGAAAATATACAAATATTTATGTAAATTTGTGTAGTTTGACTGCTAGACAGCAGACCATGGGGTTCCATTTAAGGAAATGTTACCAACTGTTCAGGATCTAAGTTTCTCATCCCTTATAATTCAGTGAAAACCTGAAATTCTGTGTTGTGTAGAAAGATGTCTGGAATTTTTCACAATTATTTTACAGTCTTTCAGTTTAAAATAATAGACTGAAGGTATACAACAAATTGAGAAGACGTTAATAATGTGTTGCTGGTTCTGTGACGAAAATGCCATTACAGAATTTTGTTTTGCAAAACCCTAATGAATGTTCTGTTTTTGCATTAACACTGCATAATACATAATTAAGAACTAAAGCATTTTCAGAAAATTGTGTTCTCTTTGTTTACAGGTCGTGGCTTCCAATCTTGGTACAACCCTACTCACACCACCCGTTTCATCGAGAAATACTTACCATAACCTTGTCTTAAATCACCTGATACAAGTGAAATGTACTAACATTTTTGTATTGTTTAATGAACTTAAATATAATTTTCAATAAACGTGTATCTCTTCCTTAAAGAAAGAAGGAATGCAATTTTAAATACGAAACATTTATTTATCTACAAAATTTTTTACATCTTTATAAATTTTCTGTTTGACTTTGTTTACACATAGCACTTATAATTTGATTTCATATTAAAATGGTTGAAATTTTTCGTCCCTGGTCACATACAATAATGATAACATTTTGGTACTGACAGTAACACAAATTCAGTAAAGATCCAACGCTCCAAAACATAAAATTTTTACAGTGCTAAAATTACTATTGAGTATTTACTGGTGTACAAGCCTTCTAATTTTCTTTTTGAACCTTGGGTTATAGAAATTCAACGTTGGCTGGTATGACTAGAAAATTTCTAACTGTTCTCATGTTTACACTATTTAACACTAAAACCAACATTTTTGTAACTCTCTCTCTCTCTCTGTGTGTGTGTGCGCGCGTGTGTGCATGGCAAGTCAATATATATATATATATATATATAAATTTTGAGTGAAATTAAAATTAAAGATGGGAAAAATGACGTCAAGACTAATACCAGAAGAAAGCTTATGCGAAGGAATATTAATAAGTTGCAAGTAATTATGCCTTTCATTAAATGAATCTACAAATAAATCTTTGAAAACTTTTTCCTTTAAATGATGATAATCTGATGACTCATCTGACCCTACTGTACGACACGTCTTGCAACATACTTGAATGATAATGCAGATGATTTAAGTTTAAACGGAACCAAAATGTAATGGATTACTAAAACTGAGAAATAAGACGACAAAATGGATGCTGTGCTACTAAAGAAGTCATTTAAGTAAAAATTACTAGTACAAGTACGGTATTTACCTGAAAGGAAGACGAGGTTTTTTGACAGAAAAGGAATAGAAAAAATACGGGGTAGTCTACAATTTGGGGTCGTCTTCAATGCAAAACCTAGGCACAAATACCATAAATTTGCAACACTGCTAGTTCAGTATTTAAGTTTGTGTTACATGCATAACATTACTACGAGCTTCTATTCATAATTTTTTACTCAGGTAGTAGTTAGTTCTCCAAAATTGGTGTTCCCTAAGACCGAGGATTTCGACGAAGGCTTTTCATGCTTAAATACCGTGTCCTATGGTTGTACATATTTTTGTAGTGCTAAGACTGTACCTGTCAAATTTGACAAGGGTTCCCTTATCTGATGTCTCCCAGCCATAAAGAGGAAATGCTTTGCTGGGAAGCAAAATGGCTCAAGTCATGAATATATTAACGCCTACAAAAGTTTTGCAGTGTACAAAAAATGCTGCTACCATATACAGCCAGGTTAGACGCACCATTTCCATTGTGATTAGCTTTTCTTTAAAAGTAAATAAAATACATCATATTATTCATATAATAGCATTTCTTCTTGAAAGGTTTGTCATAAATTCATGCAAAAATACTTTCAACCTAAATAACTTTTCAGCACTTCACGGTGGTAGTCTTGAAGTCAGGTTTAAATATTTTTCTCTCAAAAATATTGTTTTAGGAAGGGGTTATTTTAGATTCAGAATCGTCTTCCCTTCGGGTAAATATTTATTGGTTAGTGCTTGGGGTTAAACACACACAAACAATCAGACAGCAAATTGTCTCATGCATGTGTACGAATGTAACATTTCGCTGGAGCATCTAATGCATGAAGGTTGTTGCCAAACAATTTTTGTGGGCATGCATTTTTGCATGTGCACATGAGTGTTCCTACAATCTATTTGCAATACTTTCACACATTTTGAATTAAACCTTTGAAGATTTTACACTTTCCTGCATTTTACACACAATTTTTTTGGTCCCAATGTATATTTTTACAGCATAAGTTTCCTTGTTTGTACACTTTCCTGCATTTTGAAACATTTTTTTCTCAGTTCCTCAAAAAGTGTAAAATAGAAGTTTCTCTGTATATAAAATGAACTCTAAACAAGACCACCTTCGTATTTTGCTTTTTTTCTACACAAAAAAATAATTTTGTCATGAATAATTTGGACTTGTAATTTAGCAAGACTTCAATCTTGGCACATCAGGGTTTAACTAATGTGTCCACTAATTTTTTTAAAACAATATTTTTTCAAGGTGGGGAGCTAATGTTTGACAACTAAATTGAAATTAAAAGCATTGTTTGCACCCCAAAAACATTAACTATCTTGTACCGAAATTCTATACAGTTAATAATATAGAGCGTATGTTACCTGAAAAGTATTAAAACCACGGGAAGTAACATATTCTTGGTCCATCCCTATACAGTATCATCCTGTTATAAATCTGAAGAAAACACTGCATTCAGTACAGAGGCAAACTTTATATCTGAGAAAGCATTTTATATATACATTCATGAGAAAAATTAAAAAAAATGATGCAACAAATTAGATATAAATAATTATTATAATGTTGTACCATTCAGCTTACTTCAAGAAGCAGTCTTGATAGTGAAATACAGATTGTACAGTTTTGATGATGTATTATAAATGTACACATGCTTGAAATAATTACAAAACTGATGTACCAAATTTACGTTAACTAATTTTGGTTGGAAGAGTGTGTTTATAAACAAGTTACACTGTATATTTCACTTCAATTATAAAACATAATACATATGGCAAATTTTTTATGATTTTATGTGGGTAGTACTACTGTAATATAACTTATGGTTAGCCACAAAAAACACCGACCATTAGTTATTAACAAAGCAAAAATATATACTGATGCACAAAGATTATTCTAACAATGGTGATTAGACGACTTCAGCTCATTCCTATGCATAGCCTTGCATTGAGTCTTCAAAGTGCATTACCATTTTATCCCGCCACATGATGGCATTGTACTGTTTACCGTTTAGGATGGACGTGTTAGACAGAGTAGATTGTTTTATTCACCGGCCCACCGTAATTATGCATCTGGAGCAGCGAGTACTTTATCCATCACTAGATAGCACCTCTAGTAAGTTTCTTTGTTTGTTCTTTTTCGCTCCCAGTCAGCCGGCGACACTATGCCAGAGAGCTATGCTTTTCGCCACCCCCCGCTCTGCGATCATCCCTCGCCTACGAGATGCCAGCCAACCAGAACCGAGTAGCGGTCTGATTTTAGTATATTAGTATATAAGGAGAGTCGCCGCTCAACTCCTGACCAGTCTTCAGTTCTCCCCTGCCGAGTTCTGACCAAAAAGGTTTACTTGAGCTTATCCTCGCACACCCTCCTTCCTTCACTGCACCTTGGTGCCAGGATACTCCAGTTCCTTTGTACCCTATCTGAGGTTTCCCTGTCACATCCTGCTTAGTCAACCTAGCACTGTGCTAGTTACGTCATTCCCTCGTCTACACGCTAGAGACAGTGGCTCCCTCCGAGCAACAATAGGATACTGCATCAAGCTAGTTTTTCAGTTGTCATCACAACGCTAGCCTACCCTATTTCTGTCGTTAGTTAGAACCGGTCACCTCTACCAGCATTTGCATAACGAGCTTCCCAGCAGAAGCTCCAGCTGACATTAGGAGGTAGTACGTCACCATGGATTATTTTCCTTATAGAGAAATAAAATGTGTGTTTTGCAGTATTCCTGAGTATCATACTTCCTGTAGACTAATACCTATCCCAGTTGACTTACTATCCCAGTAATCCCGGGGAATTACTCATTTGAGTCAAAACACATTTTTGCTACCCACACGTATCTAAACAGCCACCCATTGTATTTATGCTGTAGGTAGAGCCCACATAGGAATACTGCTCTCAGACCAGTTTGCTGGTTTAGTGCACACATTCTTTCCACTTCATCGCAGTGCCCGGAAAGGAGGTGTTCGCTGGAGTAGAAAAACTTGGCTGAGACAACACCCACGTATTGACCCTTGACAACGAGGCCTGACGTGCAACATGCATTGTGCATTCGTGCCGGGTGTTGGAATAAGGTGTCCGCCCAGTCAAAGACCCACATGTGGTCCGACACGCTGTAATTAACACAAGGAACCTGCCTTGCCTTGCTGACACGAAGGGTATTGTGCATTTTCCACTGACCTATTCCAAACACCGTGGACTAAGGGATTGCTTACTCACCTCCTGATGCCTGCATGAGCTTACCCCTGGCCTCGTTGCCTCCATTGCTCAACTGGGACCAAGGAAACAAGCTCAAACTATATGTCACCTGCAGGATCCCGTTGAACCAGTGGTACCGAAGGATCTGTTTCCAGAACCCATACGAGTGGGCACAGAAATGCATACCTTCATCAGCCACACCAATGACCTACTGAGGCAGCCGTGCTAGCTCCAGCTACTCGACCAGCATCTCGACCACACTCCCCACCCACACCTGCTGCTCCCCCACGTGCACCCAACAATCACGTCCGCCGCCCAGGTATAACAACAAGACAGGGAACCTCAAGTGCAAGATCACGCTACTCTGTGCCCTGCCCGTCAGGACTACACTGCACACACGAACCCCAACTGCTACGAGAGCGCGTGACTCAGCACCCGAACAAAAACCACGTCTCATTAAACGTAAATCTTTTACTCAAACAGACGTCACGCGTCAATACTTAAAAATTTCTAACAGGCAAAATACGAGACAACTTAATTTTTTGGAACACTGTCTTATACAGTACAACCTTTTTATGTACAGTGATCTTCAGGAGATCACAAGAAAGAGGCATTATAAACAGGAAAAATTATAAAAGCAAAGGACAAAAATTTAGGATAGCAAACTAACATATGTACAATTAGTTTATGACACCATTCATGTTAATATTTACAGAAACTGTTTTGAGAATGAACTTAAATTTGCATCTTTACACAGGATGCCTGCCTACTCAAAATTGTTCTGGACTATTGTTTTTTTAATTGTTTCATATGTTTGCTGTGTAAAGCGTGTGACATTACATAACAATTAATAAATCTCAGTGGAAAGTTTCATACTGTATAAGTATTTTGTAACGTCACCTTTATCCACGAGCTTAATTGTCATGTTTCTGTACCAATTGAGTCAGTCGAGCTGATGCTCCAGTCATTGTTAGATGGAGACTGCAATGTCACAAAGAAGTTATTCTGGTTGTAACAATGTCTTATTTCCCAACATGCTCAATTGCAGTACATATTACCATTTTATATTGAAGATATTTTAATGATTATTGCAAACATCCGTCAATAAAAACCTTATTATTACACACTGCAAAAATTCAGGTCACTTAAGCTCTGTATTAAAGAGTTGCACTACATAACTATTGAGTCAAGACCTTTTTACCTAATAAATAAATGCATCTTTATCACTTTTCATAAACTCTTATCTCATGGAAAAACTGACCACTTGTAAAATCATTACAAATCACATACAAATGTGTTCTTTTATGCCTAACTGAACAGTACTGAGTATAGTTTCGCTAAGGTGTTGTACACAAAACAATACAAACCAGGCCAAGAAAAAGAAGCTACAGCTTGTACACAGTAAAAACACAAAGTAAAAAAACATACACACACTTAACATAATTTCCTACAACTTGATTTTACCTGAAGTCTTATGTTACTCTAGTCTGGCAAAATCATAAAAATTTGGTTTGGTTCACTTAACATTAAAATAGCACCCTTTGTTGTAAAAAATTCTGATTAAAATAACAAAACATAAAATTTTTTATGTAAAAGTTGAAATTCAAATGCTAAATATACTGTAAAATTACATAGTAACATAAAATATTTTGTTGACCAGCTTCTCATGAACTCCTCATTCTTCCAGAACAGAGGAATGTGACAGTATGACACTTCTGAAAGGACGTGTTTACTGTTGTTTGATGAAGTGATGTAAGAAAAATTTTCTCCTTTGGCAAACCTATCAGATCCTTAAAATATTAAACTGGTTGTGGAAGCAGTGCATTCAAGTGCGTGAGGGGCTTTAAAGTCAAAACCATTCACCTGCAGTCACTGCAGCTGAGCAGTGACTTTTGTAGGTTGAAAAACAATTTCTTGATTTTATATCTGTTTTTCTAACATACAGATTGTGCCCACTTGGATAATGGTGCTCTCTTTTAAGATGCAGTACTGTACAACAGTTTTTCCAAGTTTCATTGTAAATTTATTGAACTTTACTTAGAGGGTTATAGCATCCACTGCCCACAGTGTAGCACCAGTCAAAGCGCAACATGACCAGAAGAATATGCAAAGGTTTCTAGTCGAGAATCAAGGTAAAGGAGTGGTTGCGATTCGTACTGGTAGCAACAGAGATTGGGATGACTAAACAAACTGAATTAGTAAAATGAGTTAACATGTTATGGTGATGCATTCATATCTCCAAGAAGTCTCCAGAAATGCTGCTAGAAATAACATCTGCGCAAACAAAGATATCTGTCTGTAGTAATAAACCACTCTGGGTGCAGTAATACAGTTTAAAATTTTTTTTTTTTTAACATCATCTACCATACTGGGCAATTCAATACAGTAACCCCCCAGCCAACAAAAATTCGAGATGCATGCTATATACAAAAATTAAATTTGAATAGTGTTTTTGTTTGGGAAGAGGGCAGGGGAGAAGGCTGGGTGATGGTCATAAATTATGGGATGCTACAAGAGAATAGCAACAAGTGAAGATGCTACAAGAGAATAGGAACAAGTGAAGATGCTACAAGAGAATAGCAACAAGTGAAGATGCTACAAGAGAATAGCAACAAGTGAAGATGCTGCAAGAGAATAGCAACAAGTGAAGATGCTGCAAGAGAATAGCAACAAGTGAAGATGCTGCAAGAGAATAGCAACAAGTGAAGATGCTGCAAGAGAATAGCAACAAGTGAAGATGCTACAAGAGAATAGCAACAAGTGAAGATGCTACAAGAGAATAGCAACAAGTGAAGATGCTACAAGAGAATAGCAACAAGTGAAGATGCTACAAGAGAATAGCAACAAGTGAAGATGCTACAAGAGAATAGCAACAAGTGAAGATGCTACAAGAGAATAGCAACAAGTGAAGATGCTACAAGAGAATAGCAACAAGTGAAGATGCTACAAGAGAATAGCAACAAGTGAAGATGCTACAAGAGAATAGCAACAAGTGAAGATGCTACAAGAGAATAGCAACAAGTGAAGTGTAGCAGAACTGTCAGTCATTGTACTGCTATCACATTCTTGATTATTTTTCTTACCCTGACGGTAGTTCCATCTCAAGTTGTTCTCTGTAGCCAGTGTGAGACAAACCAAGCAGCGGTAAATATGCCAATAGAAAGCAATGTGGCCCTAGTTCAACCCATCTAACCTCCAGCGTGTTGTGTATCCTTCTGTTGCTGTCCACCTAACCCTCAGCACTAACACATTTCTCCTCCTAGTGCTTTCTTGAGTGCACATTTCACCTTCACCTTGCTTCTGTCCCGCGCACAAGCATGAATGCACTCTCTTTCTCTCTCTGTGCTTCTCTCCCCTCTGACTCCCAAGACAGCTGTTACTGATACATACACTAACACAACACAAACAAGACTTGGATAAATAGCGGATCAACCCCAGCCTGGTAGGGGATAAAGTACGAGCAATGGAAATATTTGTGGGGTAGGGAGTGGAGTGACACATTCTAAAATTCTACTGTTTAGGAGGAGAAAAAAAAGTGAATGTCAACCTAGGTGCTGATCATTTAAGGCCAACATTATGATCCTACAATGTGCTATGAACATCCATACTTCAGCATGACTAATAAGTACTTTTTTTTTAGAGATTCAAATAACCATACACAAACTTGTAAAACTCTAAATACAGTGCTGCGCAGCATGCATCACCAATTTCTGCCAGAACTTCTTGAGAAAAACTTTCTTCCATAAGTTTGTAGCAATAAATTATGGAGTGCATTATATAAAAGTATACACTGTATAGTAATGAACAGTATTAAAATTGTTTTTTTTTAGAAAAAATTGAATAAGTGCTAACATTCAAAAACTGTTCCTGTATGTAAAAAAATTGCCACGAGCTTTACAAATCCTTCTCTAATGCTCTTTTTTTATGTTTTAAAATCAGATATTTTCCCATATGATCATTATTCATGCCAATATCAGCAACATCAGAAAAATTTGCAGACAAAAAAAAAAAAGATTCTTTGAGTAAAGGAAGTTTCTACAGAAACTGATAGTTGGCGCTCTTCACATCTTGAGTACATTCATCACAGACGTGTTCACTTGTAGCTGCGGACGTAGCCATATGCTGATCAAGGCAGGTCACAGCCGATGGCGGCCAAGGAGACTCCCGACCAGCGGAAGGCTCTGATCTCGATGCAAGATGGAGCATTTATCTCTGCTATTTGGGGTGGAAGTAGTCCACAATCTTCGTTTGAGCTTTCTTATCGCAGTCATCAAGGAACGAAAGCAGCCGGCCTTCCTGACTCCGAACCTCCATCCCCATCTCCTTCCTCGGCGTGCTGCGCTCGCGGTCAAGCGCTCCCTCCTCACTCTCTGCATCGTCCTGCATGAATATCGACAATGCTTCCTTCAGCTCCTGTGTGCTCAGTCGCTTGTTCTGAAACTTTGGTCTACCTGGGGACGAGTTTACACGTCTTGGAGGATCACTGTTCGCACTTTGACGGCCTGTGAAAATCAATTATTTTTAGTATCTCATATTTCCAATACAAAATAAATGTTACATTAAAATTCTTTGATGAAGTTTATCAAGGACTGAAAAATTTAAACTTATTAGCCACGGGAAATCAAAAACTGTCAAATTACATTGTTTCTACCAATCAGGTTGCAAAATTATGTAAATTTATTATACAAGAAAACCTCCTAAGGATGCAACATACCAGGATTACCTTACAATTCTTAGGGTTAAAAGCACAGGAGTGCTAACAGAAATGAGCATCAGATGTCTAACGTGCCCTTATGCGCGCAGCTAGTATTTGTGTCATTTTACGGTATACAGTAGAACCTCTCTATTATGACCCCACACGATTTCTCTCTCTCTCTGTGTGTGTGTGTGTGTGTGTGTGAGAGAGAGAGAGAGAGCGGGGGGGGGGGGGGGGGGTCATAATAAAATGTTTGGAAAATTTTGGGCCAATAGCCGGATGTCTCCTGATTAATTTGACACCCAAGAAAGGCATATTGGATACCCCTTGTCGTAAAAAAGGCGGCCTAAACACAGTATGACATGGCCATTGAAAGTGTATGAAAAGATTAGACTATGTATTATTAAAATATAAAGTTATTATTAAATATCTATTATACAGGTCTCGTGAGTCATACATTTCTATGAGGCACGTAGCGATCAAAGAGTTTAAGTAATGTTGTGCAATGTGTGTGTGTGTGTGTGTGCGCCGTGCTCTCACTCTGGTCTGGCCGGATGGGGGAGTGGGGAGGGGAGGACGGCCATTAGCTGGCTACCCCTTTTAGTCTACGTGAGCAATCAATACAGCTCGGTTGGCACTCGTGGTCATGAGTCGACTTTGCTTCCGTCTGGCAACAGAACACACACGTTGACTGCTGTATTAATGCATTTTATCTTCTGGCGGATGACATAACATTTGGATACATGTCCATTTAGGCCTATGTGGAAGTATACGGAAAAGATTAAAAAATCTTTCTGTACAGTGATTATGTGTTGCATTTTTATTACTGGGTAAAGACCGCAAACACTTGTGACATTAAATGAACTTGCATGACAATGTTTGTAATGGCTTGAGGCATGTGAAGAGATATGCAAACTGTAACAATAAAATGCAACGACTTTCAAACGTGATTACTTTACAGTACCGTATGACGCAAAAGGTTTTTAAATTTCTCAAATATTGTGAAATGTTTTATCACAAATAATACTGTATGAACTATGAAGTGCTGTTTAACGTACACAGAAGTACTGCCTGACTTCTGTACAATAACGTTGGCATCTGGAAAGATGATCAGGGTTCGAATCCCTGCCAAGGTAGTTCCCCAAACGCACCCGGAACAATCCCTAGCCAACTTTATCCCCATTCAACAGCCAACGATGCCATGGCAGATTAACCCTGTCAGTTCAAGCGATATCATTCACCACACCGCTCCCTCACCTCTCGTATCTGATTGAGCATTTCACCTTTATTGAGACAGTTGGCGTCCTGTTTATTGACATCCCTTGTGGTACGGAGAATAAGACTGCCCGGAAGGGATAGCTTAACGCTCCGACTCACCATGGGGTTTGACTCTACTCCACCTTGTAAGGTCCGAGAGAGCAGTCAGTGCCCTAACCCCTCGTTAACCAAGAGGAGCGCGCGTCAAACATTTTGGAAGTTCTCTTAGAGTAGTCTGGGTTTTTATTAGAGAAGGAATTTGACCAACGTGAAGCCAGTATCGCGAAGGACATTTAAAATGTCAAATACGGGGGCCTTAATCATGCTTTTGTGCCTTATCATTGTATGTGGGCCTAGTGGGTTTCCTCACGGGAACAAAATCTGGCGTAACACACACAACCCTTCGTCAATATGTTACCTTTTGAATGTCCTGCTGTGGCACGCTTCTCCTCACTGGTTAACTGGCTGCGGCAAGCGGCGGCTCAACAGCGGCCGGCAGTGGCTGCTGCGAAGTGGTACTATGGAAGTAGTTGTGTTGCTCAGAGGTGAAGGTAGATGTTTCTTGAGGAGGATGCTTTAACCACTACCTGCTTAGGTTTAAAAAGCCATCTCCATTCTTTACTATTGCCTAATGAATTGGATGTGGTTCAAAGGGTAACTTGGTTGGAGGAGAAAACAACGGAGTAGTACCTTTGGGTTCCAAAGAGGCTAATCGGACTAGTTCCTCGACAACTTGTAATTATAATTTAAGCCGATTCTTAACTCAACCTTCCTTGGAGTACGACATGAGTAATCAGAAATAAACAGTCCTGAAGCTAAGGTGGTTTAATATCAGACCCTATAGCGTACTTCTGACCACTCTGGCTTTGCGACGAGACCACGTACTCTGTTGTTCCGACCCGGCCTTGCAGCAGTGGGTGGAACTTCCGGCCGTTACAGCGATGGAACAGAGCTTAGGTTACTGTCAAGTAGTTTTATGCAGAAGTGTTCAGGCGAGGTCTCTGCAGCGAGTCGTGTGACCAAAGCACTCCTCTCTCCAGTCCGGCAGTTACCAGCGGTGGCAGAGTAGAGAGATACTTTGGTCGACTCCATTTTTCGTACGGATGTGTACCTAGGATGATTCGGGCACTCCCAAAGATCTATCGATTGGCAGAACTTGTTTTACCTCTTAGATTGTGGGTACCTGCCTTTGTGGCTTTATACGTGGGTTTGCCGGCTTCCCTTTAGAATTAATTAAAAACTTACTTGACCTCAAGGGCCTAAAGAGAGGTGCAAAGCTAACAAGAGAACTCTTAGTGGAATTAAGTTCCAAAAGAAAATATGTTTTTATTGAGTACGTATTTTTACATATGGGTCCGCACTCTCCAAACATAAATTGAAAATACTAATAATAGCAGAGCTTTCCCTAGGCCCGACATTTTTCGAGTAAATCTGACACTCTAGTTTGAAAATTATAAGTCAAGCCAAAAAAACTGTGAGTCAGAAAGAGCTTACTAAATTTCATTAGAAAATAATTTGATATTTTTTTATGATTTTCATACAGTTGAATATTATATAAAATACATTTAAATATGTATAAAAAAAAGTGTGAATACAGAACAATCATCAATGGAAACATTTGGCACATTAATGGTAGGTGCAAGACTATTTGTATACTTTTGAATTATAGTAATTTGAATGTTATTTCCATACGAGCAAAATTTTCCCCTGCATCATCAAAACAATGAGCAATTCTAATTGCTACTTTCTTGTAAGAAGAGGTGCAAAACAAATTGGTCTCGCGAAAGACGATAAATGTGATAAATTAAAGTTTCCGCCTCACCAATATAATAAATAGAATCGTAACTAATACAGCAGAGTCCCATTATAGCGAGATGTCACGGTTCCATTCGATCCTCGCTATAAGAGAGTCCTTGCTGTCCCCGAATTGAACAGTTTTTGATCCCCAGTAGCGCCTACTACTTAAAAATCAATCTAAAATTGCTTTTAAATTGTGTTTGAATCACCATTACATAAAAATAACCTGCTATATGATAACTTACTGCGTGAAAATGAGCAGAAAATGTGAACGCACCTCGTAAGTATAGCAGCTGAGTCTGCAATCAGTTGCTCGGCCTATGCAGCAGTGTCCTGCAATCAGATGCCCAGTCTACGCAGCATTTTCCGCTATCGCTTACTCGGCCGCCAAAGCAATGCCCTGCCAGTAATAACTCGCCTGTCACAGCTCCGCACACATAATTCTCACAGCTTTTTTACAGGATTTTAGTGCATGTAAACATTAAAATGGGGGTATACTGTAAGTAGTCCCTCGTCAACCGTGGGGGATACGTTATGCAGCGGCTTGCCACTGTCGGTCAGTTGCTACACAATTATTCGGGTAGGCGGCGGCCGGCCACTGCCGTCGTTACAGGTCCAGTTCACAACGTAACAACGGCCCGGTATTAGGAAAACATGACACGCACATTAAACTCAAAAAGTGTATTTTTGGCCCGCTTCTTTATTGCTGTGTTCCTCTGCACACGCAATTACCTGAAGTTTAAATGCAGCAGTTTGACTGGTATAGTTAACCATTATGCATTCGTACTAAATAAAAATGAATATTAATGTAAACTATTCCTATTGCATTTAAAAAAACCACCCGCATACAAATAAACCCTTGGACTGATTTTGTTTACATGTTTGCACCATGGGCACGGCAGCCAGTAATCGATAACGGGACCACTAACCTTGCAGTGTCAGCGACCCGGCGTGGCTGAACAAAGCTGTGCGCCTGTTGGCATTACATGCCTCGTTGAGAGAAACATGCTGCGTGAAAATATGAAGGGAAATTTTTTTTCCCTAATTCAACACCATAAAATTTGAGTGCGCGAATTGTGCCAGCGTGAGAATTATGCCAGTAAATATGGTAGTCATTGGAAAATTATAAGTTTTCAAATAACAAAACCTGCATGGTGCAAGACTTACTCAAAATCAGCAAAAATTCCAGAAAATTTTATTAAAATGGATTAAAATTAAGTTTGTTATAGCAGACCAATAAAATGTAATAGTAGTTGTGTCCCTATCTTTAATTGGAATGCCACAGTATGGACAAAAATCCAGCGAAAATCTGTTAATATGTAGCTGTATTCGATTCCAGCCGTCGCTTGGTCTGTTATGTTTAAATGAAATTTGTTTTCATTTAACAATAACGTTCAACCCATATACGCCAAGTTGGTTGAAACCGAACACAGTTGACAGCACAATGACCGTGAACGACTGTGGAAAAGCATTAATGGTTCATGAAAACGGGGTCAAGGTAGAAAAGGCAGTATACTATTTATAGAACAATATGCCTGGTTTCAAAGACAGGGGAAGTTAAGAGGCAAGGCGGAAGAATGTGACACATGAGAGCGGCACGCGGAGGCGAGGCGAGGGAGTGGAGTTATGGCAGACAGATAACAAAAGTGTGCTTCACACGGTCATGAGTCCCGTCGCAAGCCTGCTTCACACAATCTCGCCGTATGTTTCAACTCTTAAAATTACAATTTTTCATGGAATATTTTTTGCGATTTTTTGACGGTTCCTCAAAAAGACCTTGCTTTACCACTGATCTCGCAGTTACCGTTATCGCTATAGCAGGATTCTAGTGTATATTACTTGGGTAAAACAAAAATAAACTGGTGCCAGATACAAGTTATCCTCACATAACCTGGAGAGCTTTGAAAACATGTTTATATAAAAACGTAGGTAATACCTTAGATGTACGAATCTATGAAGCACACTGTGTACCTGTCACATAAACTTGCAGCCAGCACCTAGTGGCAATAGAAAATTCTGTTAACATTTTTGAGATAAGTGTTTGGTAATTTTTTTAGTTATCAGATTTGTATATTACCAACGACATTACATTAATTATGCGAAGGAAAGAGAAAAAGGACAAAATGTAAACAAAATTGGTTTATTTTAGAAAGTCACCGAGATCAGTTTATTTCTCAAAACAAAGCGATATCGCTTTGGCGGTATATATTAGATAGATTGAGTGTGTCAACTTTTTGATCCCAAATACACATAGAAACGATTTATCCAATAATGCTATGAGAATTTACAATGGAATTGTATTTTTCACATATTTCTAGTGTATTTTGTTGTTTTTCATGAGGTATGTCATTATTTGCGAGAAACTGTGTATGTCGTGTTTATTTCGCAATTTCGCAGCTCCAAAAAAAAGGTGTCTCTACTCATGTGTGATTTGATACAGTTAATGACTCTCAGGCGTTAAATGAAAAAATAGTGAGTAAAATTTGACTCGCAGGTTTTAATAATGCGAGTCAGGCTGTCCTGAAAAGTGCTTAGTTACTCGTAAATTACGAGTAAGCAGAAGCCCTGATAATAGTAAAAAATAACAGAACTTATCCCTAATTGAAAATCAAGCAAAGGCAACCTGAATGCAAATCTAAATCTTTATGCAACATAATGAATTTGGCGAGATAGTATTAATTAATAGACCCTAATTGAATATTAGGCATGTTCAGAAGGAACCTACCAGAAGGGCAATGAGGAATGGCGTGACTAGAGCCAGAGGGGACACCGTTGTTGTGACCTGGTTACCTTGGGGTGATTTGAGCAAGGAGAGAGGACGGGGTCAACGAGAGCGGCGTTGTCTGGACCCTCTGGTTGGCGTCGGCATCCAAGGGCCGCTGGATTTGGAGAATTGGGGGCAGCTGAAGAGGCGGCAGTGATCCTCCGGAGCTGGTGGCTGCTGAAGACGTTGCGGACCATCTGATGGATGCTGGCTTACCAACGCGCAGAGTCCTCAGCCATGAAAACGGTGGGACTCTAGGGCCTAGTGGCTAGTGCATCCTGTAGATAATCTCTGGTCTTGCAGTGGTGAAGCAGGGTTTGCAAGCACTTACCCGCGACTGACACCTCCAGCCATAACAGTTGTTGAAGTGAAGCAGACTGCCCTGAGGCTTGGCTCTGCTGGTCATTTTATACTAAAATTTAGAACTCGTAGGACTTCAGAAGGGTGAGGGGGAAGCTAGCCTCGCTTCTTTGGGGTTGGAAGTTTTATTATTCAGAAGAGGTACCTTTTCTTATCGCCTGTGGCTGAAGCTAGGTAGGCCACCGTCTTGACAGCCGTCCAAATCTTTCACTCCAATTACACACATTTAACAGTTTTTGCATAAAAAAAGGTTTTGCCACAGCTGTGCTCTGCTTTTTACAGTCTTTGTAGGCTGCGATACTATTCTACAAGGCTGTACTGTACAAGAAAGCAAGGCGAAGGAGGTTACCTGCATGCACAGGCCTGATGGAGCTGCTAGGGGCTGTCTCTGGAGGGAGATAGTTGCCCGTCGTGGTGCGGTACACCACGCTCCTTCTTAAATATGGGTACAGGTCCTGCAGCACCTTAGCATCGCTGCGACTTCGCTGGTTATAAAGCACCAGCATCTGCCACATCTCCCCTGCACAAACCACCATTCCTCCATGTCACCTCTCCTGCTACTGCACAAGCCCATTGCAGAGAACTAAAGCTTACTGCCACTGACCTTGGCTTTAGTGATGGTCCGATCTGATAAATTATCGGTTTATTGGCCGATATTGCTATTATCGGAAATATCTGCATCGCAGATATAAACTTTAATTATATCGGATAACCACAATTGAAAAAATGGAAATGTTTCTGGTGGCAAAAAAATGTGTAAGTTTGACTGTTGATGGGATTTTACACTCCATAAAAAAATTTTATATCATGTTTCATACAACATGATGTACCAGTAGAATACAAGAAAAAGTGATGGGGCATGTAACCCGACTTCCAAATTTACAACCAAAATCTGTCTATAATGAACATATTATTTCTTTGGAATTGCCGGAGGACAAATGTAAACATGACGATCTACTTGTAATCAATCATTTTAATATTGATAAAACAAACTAACAAATACATTCCCGACAAATTTCACAACGGCTCACTGCCTTGCACTTAACATCTGAACTTGTAAAGAAATATGGCCTACTCATGGCATTGGCCACTGTTTCACAAGTGGCCAGTGTTGACCACAATTTTCAAATACGTGTTTATTTATCTACAGTAGAACCCGCTTTTATTGTATTTACATATTTTAAGGGACCAAAACATAAATATGTAAAAAGCAAGAATCTGTAAAAAGTGGGAATTGACGGAAAAAAAAACCCCTCTTATTTTGTAAAAGGACAATGTTAAAGGAGAGCTATTTAGGGTAAATACATACATAACTAAGTAAGAAGTAACCAAAAACCTCTTATTTTGTAAAAGGACAATGTTAAAGGAGCGCTATTTAGGGTAAATACATACATAACTAAGTAAGAAGTAACAAAAAAAACCTCTTATTTTATAAAAGGACAATGTTAAAGGAGAGCTATTTAGGGTAAATACATACATAACTAAGTAAGAAGTAACAAAAAACCTCATTTTGTAAAAGGACAATGTTAAAGGAGAGCTATTTAGGGTAAATACATACATAACTAAGTAAGAAGTAACAAAAAACCTCTTATTTTGTAAAAGGACAATGTTAAAGGAGAGCTATTTAGGGTAAATACATACATAACTAAGTAAGACGTACCAAAAACCAACTGATTGTAAATTGTGTGTTTTTTATGACACCTGGGTTCACATTTTGTGTGTTTAATTAATTTAATGAAAATCATTTAGTTGATACTTGTTTTGTTCTTTGGTAGGGAAATAGTTTTGTGGTCCAATCGTTACATGTTGATCAATTGGTTTAATTAATTTTAATTGATTTGTCTTGTGTGACACGTTTTTCATTTACTGCTTAGTATTATTTCATATTTATAGCATGTGACATGCTTTTTCTCTTTTATAAAGTAATTTTTAATGTTTTGTATTTATTTCATTTGCTTCACTTGAATATTTATTCCTCTCGTATCTAATTAGTCGTGAGTGCTCATTCCTGCACAGACATTCGAACTGAACAGATGTGCGCCCTGCTCCCAACCTCTCTAAACACTCAACACTCAAACACTGAACACACTCTAAACAAATTAAATAAAGACGCTTATTCCACTCTAGCACCAACCCCAGGTCTTATATACCCAATACACTACATCCCTCTGCTCAGTCGGCTGCCTAACGTCAGTGAGTAAATACTGCTCCTCCATTACACATACCACACCCAAAATATAATAATAATAATAAAAAAATCAAAATTTCAGAAATTTTGGACAATTTGCCAAAAACGAATTAAGACTTGATCCGATTACGCAATATGCAAATTAATCGGGTTAGTATTAACCAATTAATCGGATTAGCCATTAATCCATCAATTAATCGTATCCATCCAAATGTCATTCAGATAGTGTCCCAGAACCGGCACGCTCCTACTACTAAAATCGATTGTCATACATGTAACTATTAAACTTTTATTTTCGAAGCTTCTTATGGTGAAATGCATAAAGTACTGCAGTGATTACGTACGTAGATTGCGGGAGATGCATCCACAATAAGCGAGAAAGTAATGCATTTACAATATAGGGTCTATGATGGTACAAACAAAAATACATGCACATTGTGGGAATTCGTTAAAAACGGGTACATGAAAACGAGAACTCATAGGGTGGTGGCTGTAGTTACACAAAAACAAAAGTCAGACAAACACATTTTCCATGAGGATGCGCAGTCGCGCAATGTTTTGCTGGATTAGTTGGCTTCATCAGGTGGCACAGAATGCCATCACTCACTGCCTCATGAAGCTGGCCTAGGCTAACAAAACGTCGCGATCGTGCAACTACATGGGGAAAAAAAGTATCATTCTCTTAGTGTATGTGCCTGTCAACAAGTACTAGACTGTGGGTACTTGAATTTTCGTCCTTTTACATATCTCATAGTTCCTTATACCATATTTATGATGTGTGAATGGAATTGCAAAAGGTTGTTCCTCACCTATGGTGATGCCATGATTGACAAGGAGGGAGTGCAACTCAAAGACGTCGTCCCGCAGCTGGGCGTCACCAAAGGTGAAGTACGCTAGGTCCCTTCCGGCGTGCCCCGCAGCCATCAGCTGCAGGAGGGCCTTCAGGCGGGTGTCTCCTCTGAACGCCCCACATCCCCAGTTGCCCGTCGCCACAGGACACAGACTCTCTGGGGGCAGATCCCCAGCATGGAACCCCACGTATGCCTGCGGCCACAACAATCAACATTGCATAACACACAACTCACAGCACTACAGTAGTCTCCAGCTACCGAAAACACTACTTTCATATATTTTTAGTAATGGTGAAAAGAAGGCCACTATTAGGTTACCAATAATATATGAAAGGACAGGAGCACAAATACTCACAATCTAGTACTTGTCTTGTCAACAGGCGTACACACACAAAGAAGAATGAAAAATTTTTCACACAGTTGCACAATTGTAATGTTTCGCTGGCTAGGCCAGCCACATTAGGCAGTGAGTTGTAGGGCATTTCCACCATATCGCAGTGCCCTAAAACTCACCGCCCGATAATGCTGGCTTAGTCACTGAAATATAGATATCGCACAACCACGTAAAACATGTGTCATCCTTTGTGTGTGTTGTGTGTGTGGTCTATTGGCAAGTACTAGACTAGCTTATATACAAGTGCTAGAGCACCTGAGCGCATGACGATCAAGCTCTCGAAAAGTCACTTCGGGAAGACCTCAATATACTATTTGGGACACATAGTCTCACCCTAAGGAAACTTCCCTCAAGCTAGTTCCATAGGCATAATACAGGAAGCCAACGAACCTACAACAAAAATATAACTTCGCAGTTTCCTCGGCCTGTGCAACTGGCTACGACATTTAGTACCAGGTATCGCAGACATCATGGCCCCGTTACATCTCCTGCTGGAAAAGGAAGTCCGGTGGTGATGGGAACTCGAACCTCGAGCCCCCTTTGAAGCCCTGAAAGTCAACTTCAAGAAGATAAAGCAACTACATAGACTCCAAGGTGAAGGGCCACTTACCAAAGGCCAACCCCAGGCAATACCCTATGCCAATACATGACTCAATGCCACGGAACAGAGGTACCACATCAATGAACAGGAGTGCTTTACTGTAATATGAGCAGTCAAGAAATACTGGTACTATTTAGAAGGGGTGCATTTCATAATTCGAACTGACAGCAAGACCCTTCAGTGGTTGCGGGAGACAAAAAAACCCAAAGCCAAACTTGGAAGATGGGATGTGTTCCTCACCGAGTTCGACTTCGTAGTGCAGCACTGTCTAGGGAAATCAAACTACATACCAGATGCCTTATCTTGCCAGCCAGACCTAGACCACGACGAAAAGGCAGAGGCAGACTGGGATCGCATGGTGCCGCCTCAACCGTCAAAGCTGAAACCTCCAAGATCAGATCTGCCTGCTGGAGCTCCAGATCAACAGGCAACAAATGGCTTACTACTAATAGCAGGACCCGGAAATTCAGAGCCTCCTCTGGGAATAACCACATAGTTTCGAGATTAGGGATGACATAGTCTGGTCACGCAGCAGTCGAAATGGAGAGTATGGATACCCACGCTGACATATGTCGTCATCACCATGACCAATCGGAAGACGGCCATCCAGGGACACAAGAAACCTTGGCTGATATCGAAAGGACTCTACATTTGGGATGGAATGAGCTGGGATATCTGACAACATGCCGGGAGTTGCGAATAATGCTGCCGCCTCAGTGTGGGCAATTACCATAAACATTGGGACAGTTATAACCCAAAAATCCTCTTCACCCTGCGACAAAGTACCAATGAGTCCATTAATTCAAACCCCAACCAGCTCCTTCTGGGAAAGACACTACGCAGACTAAGAGATTTGCAATGGGAGAGCCCACCAACCAAAATGCCTCAACCGGAAGATGCCAGTCTAGCCGCCCTCGTCCGCACTGACGCAGCAAGAAGCCTACATCCGGCGAAAGTATCTTCAACCCTGGACAGGTGTCTGAGCCTTTTCCTTGGGCAAAGCCGTCCTGCTACGAAGCCACCCACTGAGCAAGACAAGCAGTGAATTCAGCGCGAGCTTGTCCAGCAAAACGGAAGGTCCTTATACCATAGTTGGTTGACAAAAAAATGTATACTGGGTAGAAAACCTCAGTGGGCACATCCGCAAGGTGACTAAAGGCCAAAAAAATAGGCCTTTTCTCCATGGGGTAACAGACCCTGAAATACACGCCAGCGCTTCAACCACTTCAGAAACGCAGGAGCCACCTCTGGAACCAGAGGCGAGATCCGAAGCCAGCTGAGGGGCGAGTTACACCGTCCCTTTAGGGACATGGGTGCCAAAACAAAGGGCAACATCTGCAATGCCATTATTACCGTCCACACCCACTGACTTCCAGCGCAAAATGAAGGCCAGTCACGGAAGGTAGATGCCGAGCACCAGCAAAATATCCTGGCGCAGTTCATTAAACCGAAAAACACATCCTGAATGGCCTCCGCCAAGCCCAATATGCCAGACAGGCCTACAAGGCTGATTTATAAAAAAACCACTACAGTCATAAAGACTCTAAAGAGGCAAACTGGAGATGCAGCCACAATGCTGAATGATGCGTAGCTGCTTCCATAACACCATCGGCCCCGACAAAAGACATATGTTTGAAGCCATGACCGAATACACAACACAGCTCTCCAACCAAGTGGTGGATAAACCCCAAACAGGCAAAGTGGGGGCACTTGGAAAGAGCACACATCAGAAGCCAGCAGCTACCGAGGTAGTAGCACAAGAAAAACCACTGCCTTCGGGAATGCCCTGGCCAATCAGGAGGGGGGAGGGAGAGATGCCTGTCCAGCCCTTAAACCAGACACAGCGTGAGACAGTATCACTATCAGCACCACTGTCTCATATGGCTGTTTGGACCAACTAGAGAATACAATATCTAACCCTCAAACTAGGAGACTTCCTCCGCAGAAGTTGAAATTCCCTACGAACCCCGGCTGCCGACAGCTGCATCCATGACTGCTGACCTACACCGGCCGAGGCAGCCCTAGCCGCTCCAGAGAATACAGCCACAATGATCCTGTAAGGCTGCCTCTGTACCCGGCCGTTATCGTGAAACTCCCTGGTGGCATCCCGTCAGGTTCACCTGGCCTCACTTGCAATACGCTGCCCAGAGGAAGCGGGGGAGGCCACAGAATAAAACGAGATGGCATGATGAGTGAGTGATGTGCCACGCACAAAAACTTATAACATTAGATAGCCGTTATTAAGCTATCGCACAGTGAAATGTACATAGTAAAATCAGTCAAAAGTTTTGTAATCTAATCCAACTTTTAATCAGCTGTGATACACAACAGAGATTATCAGAAAACGTAATGGCCCAGGGCAGCTCAGACAGCTCTTATTAACATAAATATTCTGATTGCCATTGTTCCTAAGCAGCGTTAAAATACTACGGAATATAACAAGTGCTACGATTGTGAAAGAGAGACAGAAAAGTAAAATTTATAGAAATTAAAGACAGTAACGAGTCAACATACTTTGCTTGTATGAAAATCAGTCAATTTTACTTAGTTCTGTATAAAGCCAGATTTTCCAGTTTAAACGAATTGTTGAAAATACTGTTTCAATTTCTTAAAATAAATCTGCTGTAGATGAAATTTAAAGGAAGTTGTAGAGAATTTTCTTTTATTGTATATAATAATGCCTTTGTTTTCCTCTTTAAGCAATCAATATTTTTTTACACACATTAACAAGCAATTAAGGAAGTTTGTAAAATAATTTTCTTTGTGAATATAAATATTCCAAGTGCTTTGTTGTATGTAAATTATGTTGATTGTTAGTAATGCATCATTAAAAAGTCACAAGCAAAGAGACAGTTTAAGGCAGATTCCCACCCGCCATTTTAGATTTATTGATTTTTCGCAGAAGTTTAAATTACAGAGGTGTATTGAAATTTCTTGCACGACATATCCTAAATAACAGCTTCCCAAACTTAATCGAATAGCCACAGCTTAGCTACATTTATAAATTTTTAGCTGGTAACTGTAGAGGAGAAATGCGAGATTATTTCTTGCGAACGATTAAAAAGGTGACAATATCAACAGTAATCATGAAATACTGACGTCAGACAACACAGCCAGCAATGCTCTGTGCTCTGTCATTCCAAAAAACATGATACAAAATTGTTTCCAGAGTATCGCAAACAATCCATAAATACAAGATGGCAGGTAAGAATCTGCCTTGACAAGACATCAATAGGCTGTGACATAATTCTTTTGAATATGTAAAATTATTCTGTGTACTTGATGTGTTGAAAGTGACTTATATGTCTCTATTTTCTATGTCGATGTATAATGGAGATGCATGTATTTGTACATAGTACATTAGTTTGCCCACAATGCTCGCTTAGCCTAGATTAACTGCTCACACGAGATGACAAAAAGTCTCGGCTGACATTTCCCCGTAGTTTGTCGGCTGTCAGTTGGACAGCCTGCAACGAGTGATCACGAGACTCTAACCAACCAGTGCCCGTGACTTTAACCTCGATGCATGCCGCTTATACATCTAATCTAATACGATTATGACTCATCGCCAAGAGTACCTCTTCCACTGCTACAAACGTCAGAGACACGTTGCCTACCCTACAGGCAAAGGAAACTTATGAGAGTATTTTTCTCACTTGGAGGATACGCAACCAGGCAGCACGACGCCCCCCCCCCCTTCCCCGCGCTGAGACCCAACAAGCTTCCCAAACTCGAGCAAGGCAGAGCGAACCGATGAGGCATGAAGTAGAAACGCTGACCAGAGTATTCCCACACCAACCAGGGCAGAAGGACGTCACGACACCCCCACACCACGCACCGGCAGACTACAAGCTTCCACTATATAAGTCCGGACGCTGCCAGCCTTGGGAGTCATTCTTACGCATCCTTTTCTAGCGAACTCCCACAGCACTAAGTCAGTGCTCGGCATTTTCTGAGAATCTTGTTAGTTTCGAGTACGCTCCAGCGGATACTTACTATGTACATCGCCGACCAGTCAACCCGACGACCAGCGAACACGATCACATATTTAGTTAACTTCACTTTGTCTCCTCTAGACATCTTTTACTTAGCAGTTTAACTTTAACTAATTTGTATTCATCTAGAACCAGCTTTTTCCTTTTTACTTACAACCAGGTCGCCTACACCTGGAACCGCAGTTAACTTCAGCTCTCCACGACTTGGTAGAGGGTAGCACAGGTCACGTGTTTATTGAACCTTCGATAAACACTCATTGTTCTCCACCTTTCTGTTTTTCATTTCCAGGGTATTTGTTTGTATTAACAGTCAGTTGGAAACAGAATACGCAGTGCACTGCCGACAGGAACTGGGAGTTTTGTTAAATGGAGTTAGTCTGACTGTGGAACACTTTCAGGTATCTGCATGTCAGAAGACATACATATTAGACGGCTACCTGTTTCTTCTCAGTCACACACTAGCACTAAATCAGTGCTTGTGAACACTAGAAACACCTTCACACGGGGAGGCACGACAGACTCAGGTTGTGTTCTCACCATTCACACTAAGTCAGTGCGCGGTGACCGTAGCCTGAAGTTCTGCCATTCATCCTAGTGCAAACGCACTACCAGTAGAGGCTTGGTGGCCCCCCGGATCCACGTCCCTGATCAGCCCGTATACTGTGGGGCATCAGTGGGGACTCTTATTGAACTCGTGCCGGCAAGTCACTATTATGTTACACTGCAACCTTCCTGTCTAAGTGAATCATGTAGACTATAGAACTGTTTGCCCTATGCCTCAAGAGAAGAGGAGTGGTAGAAAACGCAGGGAACAATATCTGGCTCACTCTGCTCTCAAGCCATGGAACGCATTACCACGTCATACGCAGGAGAGGCAGGTGGAACGGGACCCTGCCGCCAAACTTAGATGTCAAACAGTCGCGCCTGCTCCAGTTCTGTTAATTGACTTCCCACCATGTATCCGCATACTTCATCCTGTTGTCAAAGGACTCCTGAACGGTACTGAAGTGCATCTAGGATGGGATAACCTCGCCTTTTGGTCTACCGAAGTTCACTTGTGGAACCTCGACTCCGGCATAGACCAAATTCGCAGCACCTAGGGGAAGCCTACCCGACTACAGCACCCAGAGGCAGGAGTGAGTAAGTTCTAACAAACACCCCTCGCCTCACGCTAACTCTATAAATCAAACTACGCCTCTTTTGGTCTGGCGGACAAAATCCTTGACCAACGTGCTAAGTCAGTCAAATTGAGCATGCATCAACATTCTTCTGTATTTTGGACATTTCAAATATCAAATTTATTTTCCGTCGGTGCAAAGCGTGAGTAGGGCGGTGGGAGAGAAAAGTAACGATTCTCTCCCATCTTCGTAACTAAATATTCTTAAAGTGAGAAGTTTGGTTTTATGAAGTATGCCATTATCTTGGTATTTTTTTGTTGGCTGCGAGTGTCAATTGTTTGTGTTGCCGAGACGACAATAAATCTCCAGTAAACATTTAACTTCTTCTTTTATTTATTGGCAAACCTGGTATCAACAAATTTTCAATTATTATTTAGTCAGCGTCTCTAACTCACACTGAGCTAGTTAGTTGGTGTTTACTACGGAGTACTACAACGAGAGCATGGACAGCAACCTGTTACTACCTACAGCTTATCCCAAGCCAAATATTTAACCATAAGTACAGGTATTTAGGTTGTAAAACTGTTACATCTAACAGAGATTTATATACTGTATATCTTAGAGCAATTCAAGGAGTAGTGAGGAAGCATGAAAAAGCAAAGTGAGCCAGTGCTGATAGGCTGGTCTTGGAGTGCATCACCTTATTCAGTTCACGCTGCAGGCATGCTGGGGTGAACTGGGCACGAGCGACACCCAGAAAACAGAGCGTCAATTGCGACCACGGCACACAACCTGCGTCCGCTGCTGTCGTGAAGCGTCGTGTCCTCATAGTCCCCAGCCCACTTGAAGGTGTCCCCGTAGCCTGTGTAATGACTGTACTGCTCGCAACCTGCACACACACACACATAAGGCTTGTTTCTATCAGTGAGAACTTGTGCAGCTGCAAAAGCATACATAGCAATTTTGTTTGGGGAGAGCAAAGAAGACTGAAAATTCACTCTCGATGACACAGTGCTAGAAATAAAAAATTTCTTACACATGCTTAATCAGAGCATGTCATTGAAAATAATACAAAACAAAAATCTTTTCCTACAGTTATTCTTAAAATAATTTGCATAACAGGATTGTTAAATAAATTACCTATTTGCATTAGTCCAATTGAATAAATTAAATAAATAGTCATATGTTGTTTTAAATAATTATTTTTAGCATTTATTTATTTTTATATAGCTAGCAGAGTTTCTGTTCAGAATACAGAAATATCATTCTTGTGTTTCCTACATGTTTCTTGATGCTCCCTGCATATGACATTTCTGTGAATGTATAATTTAGGTTAAGAAACATAAAGTTTAGGCCTATAGAAACATAAACTTTTGATGCGTGATGCATCTAGCATCTAGGATATGCATTTTACTTTACAACTTTGCCCCATCTTTGAGTGCAATGTTCAAACCGGACGGAAGAGGTGGGACACGTGTCTACAGGCTACCACATGGTGCACGTCAGAAGGTACTACAGAAACATGATCCTAACTTGTACTGCCTGATGAGTCACCACTACCTCCAGCACAGGCCACGCTAGTGTCAGAGCATGCCACTGCGCGTATTTTACTAGTGCCTGCGGTTGAGATAAGGGACGATAGCTTCGCCTACGCATCCTAGAATTCTCAACCCATGTGGCCGAGGCTACCATCCCCGCGCCCCCACCCCTAGCACCTACAAGAGATAATTATAAAATGCTCTTAAGTCTCTGCACCTCCATCACTCGCAAGAGCCGGAGGTAGCCACTGAGGTGATAACCACTGGGACTTCCAGAGATTCCACCGCTCACAAGGACTGGGATTTCAACCCAACCAGAGGCGCTTGAAGACATCGCTCTCTTCTACCACCCCTCTCATGGTGTTACACACAGAACTTCTGGTTAAAAGATCTCATCGACATCCCTTCATGACCTTCCTACGCCCACTGAGAACTCCCTCAAGATGCATTAAGTACTTTTAAATTTCTGGTTTTTGTTTTGATTGCTTAGGACATTCGTTCCTGAATTCAAGAGGAACGGCCCCAGGGCAATATTATAAATATTTAAGGTTAGAGTTAGGTGTAGGTCTTGGTCGATGAGAGTTGCCTGGGGGAGAGATGACAGAGAACTTAGACTTTATATTTAAGAACCAATATCAGTAAGTTGAAGTCGTAAAGTGTGGAAGTGACCCTGAAGAAAAGTGGTGTGTTAGGTCTTAGTTACATTTTTTTTTTAAAGTTAAGAGTTTTTGTGGGTTAATTTTCGAAGGTTGGTATTCTGTATTTTTTTTTTCAGTTGTTTTGTTTAGAATCTGGAGCCTCATAGTTTTAATCTTTGAATATATATTAATAATCTTTTAAGCGCAGTTTTCACTACAATAACTGGCCAATCAAATGAGAGGGATAACTTGTTATAAATTTAGAATAAATCTGAAACAAGTTGATACCTAGCAAAAGATAGTCTAAATTTATAACAAGTTATCCCTCTCATTTGATTGGCCAGTTATTGTAGTGAAACAAGTTGATACCTAGCAAAAGATAGTCATGGATTTCTATAGTTCATTATAAATGTCATTCTTTTTTTTGTCGAGGCCGATACAGGTTTTTGGGTAAACTTAACAACCAATGCTGACATCCCTTCAAAGTTTTAATCTTCTTTGGAAAAGTAGGGATAGTACTCCCTAAAGATTACTTTTTTTTTTGGTAATTTTTAAAACTCTGAGAAAACCTTTTTACAGTATTTGACAAATACTAGTTTAATATGATTTTCTTATATTCTCCATCCATTTTAACAATTTCATTTTTCTTTTTATTAGATTGTGCTATCGATTAAAAACAAACGTAATGATAAACTATTGATTTAAGTTATTTCCTTTTCACATCTTATCTTGTATTTTATATATAGTGACGCATGCCACTCAACCTACAAAATAACAAGATTACGACTCACTGCTAAATGTTTCTACTTCCATCACTGTAGGAGAGATAATCTTATACATGAATTCTCTGCCGCCTACTCTACCAGGCAACAGGAACTTATGTGCGGATTCTCTTCACCCGAAGGTTACGGAACCCAGCAGGCACGCCATCCCCCCCCCCCCCCCCCGCCACACGTTGAGAGCCTACAAGCCGCCCGACACCGGGCAAGGCTGAGTGCTGCAGATGAGGCACGGAGCAGAAACACTGACTAGCCAGGATGCTCGCTCTCTTTGCAGCCTGCACTGGCAGCCTACAAGCTTCACCTATATAAGACCGGATGCTGCTCTGGGCTCGGGTAGTTCATTCCTCGCAAACTCTCTCGTGACATCCCAGAGCACTAATTCAGTGCTGGAACCTCCGGGAACTTCCGAAGCTTCGAGTACGCCCCCAGTGCCTACTCACCACACATTGATATCCATTGAACACATACACATATACTTAACTTCACTTTGTCTCCTCCAGACACCCTTTTCTTAGCCAGTTTAACTTTAAATACTTTTGCATTCATCTAGAACCAGTTACTCCCCATTTTTACTAGAACCAGGTCGCCTACACCTGGAACACCAGTTACCTTCAGCTCTCCATGGTCTGATAGGAGGCAGCACAAGGTCACGTGTTTATTGCATCTCCAATAAACACCCATTGTTCACTACCCTTCTGCTTTTCATTTACAGGGTACTTGTCTTGTGTGACGGTCAGGAACAGAATACGACGTGCACCGCCAACAGGAACCCAGAGTACTGACATCCACATTAGATGGCTACCTGTTTCTTCCCAACCCCCGAGCACTAAGTCAGTGCTGGTGGGGAGAAACTGCAACGCCCCAACCACTAGAAACACCTTCATGCAGGGAGGGGCTACAAGCTCAGGTTATCTCTCACTCTGAGAACTAAGTTAGTGCTAAAGTGACCTTAGCCTAGGGGTTGCCGCCCAACCCAGTGCGAACGCACAACCAGTAGAGGCTTGGTGGCCCACGCAGCTCCATGTCCCTGATCAGCCTGCATGCATGGGGGAACAGTGGGGGCTCCTATCAAGCTTGTGCCGGCAAGTCACTATTGGGCTACACTTTAATTACAGTTCCTGTCTAAGTGCACTGTGTAGGCTGTCATACCTGTGTGTCCTATGCCTTACAAGGTGAGAGGCATAGAGAGCAATACCTGGCTCACGGTACTACGCCGCCCAAGACGACAAGCAGCGCCTGCTTCGGTAACTGTAATCGTCTTTCGCATTCACCCTTCATGCCACCCAGTGGTAAGAGGGTTGCTAAACCGAACAGAGGTCTGATACGGCTGGGCAAACACCAACTTCCGGAGCAGTGAAGCCTACGACTGGAATTGTTGCTTCGGAGTAGACAGCTTGCCGCCATTGGGTGAAACCCTCTTCTACCGCAACACCCAAAATGACGGAATAAGGAAGCAAAAGCCAACACCCCTCGCCTCGTGCCATAGAACCAGTGTAAACCACTCCGCTTTTGGTCTAACAGAAAAATCCTCGACATTTGTGTCAGTCAGACTTAACAGGCAAGCGTCTATTTTATATATATATATATTGACGAGGTAGGAGACAAGATGCTAATTGCTTGAAGACTCATCACCAGCCTTGGTGCGGCCCCGTTATTTATACTCCTCCAGCGGCTTGCCCCGTCTTCATCTGGCAAAGGGGTGCTCTGGAGAGGAGGTATAAGGTGCGACGTGCATGCCATAGATCCTTGGTGAGAGTCACGGCAGGCCAGTGCAGGATCCAGGTTCAAGCCTTGGTGCTAGTAGTGGCATCTGGCTGTACGCTGCGGTACATGGTGAACCTTGACACCTGGCTTAAGTGGCTCGGCCGGTGAATAATAATTACAGCGTGGAGTATCCACCCTCTTCCTTAGCAGATAAAACAATCTCGGGTGCCACGCTGGTGGTGTCGGCCAGTTCAAACTCTGTTGCAACTGCCCCACATTCATTTTTACTGACGAGTAAAAGGTGATTAATAACTACTGAGGACTTGAAAAAGACATCATGCGTCAAACGGTCTCAATTTTACCACCTTCCTGTAGACATTCATTGCACCTTTCCTAGTTTACCTCATGCCGCTGAGGGTGAACTGGGGAACCTACTCATTCGAGCCAGTACACTTCCAGCTTACCCACACAAACTCGCATGGCCAACTTTTCTGCATACCACAGTAGGCAGAACGGTATAGCCCGTACACAAGTACTCGTGTCTCTGAAGTTCTGCTTGTCGACTTGGCGCTTGCCCTCTCCACTGTGTTCAGTTGCCGAAGGGGCTGTTCCCTGAGTTAGGAAGAATTGGGCTTCTGAGCAACACCCACGTATTGAGACTGTTGACGGCGAGACCAAAATCTCAGTGCTCACCGTATTTAGGTGCAGATCACTGTGAGAAGGTGTCCATTCACTCGGCAGACGTACCACATGGCATTAGACAAAACCTGCGAACCCTCACGGACGTATGTGTGTCTGAGCCAAATGCCTTTCTCCCGCTGGAGTGATCTCCACGAGAAAGTGAAACAGGTGCAAATCACATCTGGTCACTTGCAGGAGCTTAACCCCTCCCTCAGCCTGTGCTTAACCAGCTTACACCAAAGGATCAAGCACAGAAATGACGTCGCCTACTGAGTCCCATCACTCCAGAAATTCTGAAAGTCTACTTTGAGGCACCACCTCGCCTGAGCAAGGAGACTCACCCAAGGATCGCCAAATATCTCAGCCAACTGGATCAGCCTGCAGTTGTACTCATAGCTTAACTCAGCTCTGAATCAGCTACACCACCCGTACCAGCACGTCCACTTTCCAGGAACCAGATCATTAATCTACCTGCAGTTAACGTACGCCTCATAGAGACAAGTCAAGCCACAGTCTGGGGTTATGCTTCGCCATATATCTCGCCGAAGGCAAACCAGTTGAAACATAAGATCTCATTGCCCGAACCCGATTTTGTGCCCTGCCGCAAAACTACCAGGCTTACTCTCTACACTGGATGTGTGCCAATACCTAATGGAGATTAAGTAGAAACCCGTACAATCCCACCAGAAGGGGTGCGCTTGACCTAGCGTCATGCAAAACCAATTCCTCTCTGACGTAAGAATGTCCAGTCGGCCAAGGCATCACACATCAATATACATCACCAAAATATCAGTTGCGACAATAGTCCTAATGTTTATGATTTAATGGGCTTTAAAATAGATGACACCAACACCCACAGGAAGAAAAGATACTGCACAAATCTGAGCAAGTGCTACTTCCATGAACGTACTTGTTGACGAATGCCACCGGTCTGCATCAATTGTAATTATCTGTGGTCACTGGGTTAGAGCATCTGAATAAACGTATCTGCTAACGCGAAATTGGTAAATTGCTGATGCTGGTGTTTATTAATACTACACTTATTTTCAGACAAGTCTTGATATACCAGACACATGACGTCTTGTCCTATGTCCATACAGTAAAATTATTCGAGAGCGATGATACGCGAAATCTTTTACAATACGGGACAGTTGGCAACCCTACTGTGCAGCTGGGCTTGTCTACAAGGCAAGAGGAGAATGTCTCACCTACAACGAGCAGAGCCTCAGTGCTGTCCAACTCTTGAGTGAACAGCCGCGCGATCAGCAGCTCTGGGCAGATCACGAAGCGTATCTCTTCCTGCACGCAGCCCGCACGCAATACACCTCCACCCACCTTCCTGACAACAGCAGACAAACACCTTACATCACATCTAATAGTAACGGGGGCACCACTTTGTAACAAGGGACAAACATTCATATAACATTTCACTTACATATGTGGTAAAATAAGATTCAGCAATACTAAGATGTACTGTATATTGTGACAAAGTTGAAAATTGCCTTCAAAATTCCTTTCTTATTTTTTGTTAGGTTGCCCTTAATTTTTTTTGGAAGTTCTTTTCTTGTTATGATGAGTTACATTTTGTTTGTGTTCGGATAGGTTTGAATTATTTTAAAGTTAGGATGTAAGATTGTTTAGCCTGTCTTTTCTCAGGAATATGGTTTTTGGTTCACTTTTTCTAGAGAGTCAGTGCTGGAAATGTTTGTAGTACTTTCCGAGCTGAGATCAGTCTTAGCATTTCATTTTTGCAGTCTACAGCTGTGTTTCACTTTTTTCCGTCGCCACCATGTTTATAGAGTTTTCAATAGCTTTTCTTGCCAATTTTTTTGTTGCGCTGTTTTACTTTGTAAGTTTGTTGACTGTTGCCGACAGATTTTTGTCATGCTATGGCAGAAGCGAAGTTCAGTGGATCTGCCAGGAGTAAGAGGAAGGTGTCGTGCTGTGAGCAGCAGAGACAGTGTAGGCCGCTCAGGGGAGAAGGTGAGTGAGTTGGTGCTGATCATGTGCCTACGAGCTGTTGCTAACGGGCGTGGAGTATTCCAATTGGCTGGAGGTAGAGTGGCGAGAAGTATGTTGTAAGACAAGGTCAGATGCTGCATGGGTTGTTGGTAGCTAGCCATCGAGAATCTTCATGATGGGATAAATATTTTTTGGCATAAATTTTTTTTTTGTTTTGCTTGGTCGGGATGTTTTTCCCTGCTTTGCATGAAAAATAGCCTGACCACATCTTTAAATAGTCATTTTTTGGGAGTCAACTTAGTGTAGTAGTTGTCGAGCAAGAGTTGCAGAGAGAAAGAGAGAGATTTCATGGCCGCTATATTCTAGATGTTAAGGTAACGATACAAGGCTAAGGTTTACGAAAATAATTGGACAATTTTTCTAGTGTTGAGGTTCTTTTCAGTCGCTAATGAGTCGTAAACTGTTCTTCAGACATTATTGCTGTCAATAAGTGTAATTGAGAATAAAATTAAATTTCAGTAATTAATTTCAATTTGTACCTCATCTGCATTTGTTTGTTTATGGGAATTTCACTTAGGTTGGTACTAGGCACTGCTGTGAACTGGTTGTCATAGCTTATCTCAAGTGTTTAGCATTTTTGTTTTGTTAAGTATTCCCCCTACAGTTATTTACGTCAAATCATCTTACTTCAAATTTTCCTTCTAGATAAATTTTAGGATAAACCTCTTTCTAAATAAATTAGAACTGTTTGTGGAAAAATAGCTTCCAACAGAGTTTTTCCAGCATTAATGCAGCAGATATTATTTTTGATGTTTGCAATTAACTAACCTCTGACGCAAAGTTCCCGTTCACAATTATTGGAATTTTTGTAATGGTTACAAGACTCTAGTTTTGGATTTTGTAACTCCAATTAGTACTTTATTGTCTCTATTTAACGAAGCCTACGAGAGTCAGATTGTATGCTCTTTTTCATTAACTTCCTAATTTGAAGGATTTTGGCTATTTCATGTGTGAATACTAGTTACCTTTCAGTAATTCAGAAAAGAAAAAAAAAAAAACCATTAAAGAATAACTGGTTTTAGTTGAATTCCTTTTTTTTAGATTCATTATCTGATATCAAAGAATTAAAATTGTTTTAGAATAATTATAAAGCTGATTAATATTCACTAAGGAAAATTAAGAAATTATATTGTTGTTATCAAACTCAAGTTTACTTATAGTTTTCCACAAATTTTACTGATTGTTTTGTTGCTATTAGATTATTCTTGTTTGTTGTTTGTTTTTATTACTCTATTCAGAGTAGTTTTTTTTGTTGATACACTCAAGTATAAGTGGAGGTTATTCTTTTTTTTTTTTTTTTTTTTGCAATAGCTTGATATTTAGTTCATTAAAATTGATGTTGATTATTTATTATTATCAGTAATCATTGAATAAATATTTTCTTTTTTTTTATAATTGCCGTGTATTTCTTTTCATACTTTCTCTCTAAATACGTTACCATTTTAACTAAACTTTATCTCTCGTGCAAAAGATGTATTTTATTTTGTTGGGTTATAGTTAGGTACTTAGAAGTATACATAAGTTGTTTATGGGAGAGCTACAGCACACCAATTAACTCCTCGATAGAACTGGAGTCGCAAAGCATTCCCAGTGTATCTTGCTGTAAGTAAGTAGTACCACCCCCCCTCCCCCATTTGATCTCATTTATCTGTAATTGATTACCCTGTTTTATCTATATTTTTATTTTAACTAATGCTCAGTCTGTATAATTGAGTGAAATTAAGGAGATTAATTGTTTACCTCTGAGAGATGTGGGGGACATCAGGTTTAATAGGGATTCGTGCTTGCCCTTGAGTTTGTCGTCATTCTTTTTAAGCACGTGGCGGAGACAAGCTCTTTCTTCAAGTAACTTGTTCTTTTATTATGAATTTTAAGGTAAGTCGCAATAGTGGCCTTTCCCTTTTATCTTTGAGTATTGGAATATTTATTCTTTTGTTTTTAAATACTTTACAATTACCTGAGTATTTATTATTAAATTATGTATATTGTATATTATTTTTCTCCCTTAATTTTTCCCCCTGTTAACAATATAACAACAGTTTCAAGAGAAGAAATTCATGCCAAACTTGTTGCAGCTGCAGAGAAGAATGAGCAGTGTTCCGTTCACTTAATAGATACCTGAATCAACAACCTATAATAGGTAGATATGTATCGTGAGTCACAAACATGACAAAAAATGCATTACAAAGCCATTTTCAAAATTAAAGTATTATCATTTTCACACATGATTAACACCAAAAAATATATCTCACAAAACAAATAAAATTGCCACTACAATAACGTTGAAGTAGAAGCATCAGAGCATCAGTGTGACCCACGCACACGTATCATAGCACATATAAACAAGTCACTGAAATGTTGCACTGTACACAGTAACAATATTTATATATTCTATACAATCTAGTTACCAAAGATTTTGTTATAACTTTAAAACATGTTATGTCATGAAAAATACAAAATACTTTACATAAGTCGCTCTGTATTCAGAACTTGCTTTGCAAAATTCAAAAGTTATTATACACATTCTACATTAACATTTCGTAAAATTTGGTCTAATTTACTTGTAGTATAGCAAAAATAATCTTGGAAACTTGTTCCAACGAATACTTTGTAAAAGTTGACATTTTTTACAGTTAAGTATTTCAATGGCAACTGTAATTTTATGGCATTATTACAAAGAAAAGATTTGCTAAGCATATCTATACTAAGAAGTGAAAATTATATAAAAAGATAGGAACTCGAGTACTCACAGTGCAGTACTCGACAGGCACACGCAAACAAAGTAGGACGACACATTAAGCTGGTTTAGCCAATGAAACGTGATCGCGCAATATATGAGGAAACTGTGTCATCCTACTTTGTGTGTTTGTGCCTGTTGACGAGTACTACACTGTGAGTACTAGAATTCCTATTTTTTAATATAATTTTGGTAGCCTAGCCATCTACTTGCAATCTTAACTAGTAAGTGAAAATACTCGTACACATTTAATGACATAACACATACGATCAAGTTATATTATGAGGGCAGCCTCTTGAAATTAACTGACACTTATTTTATTTCAATTGCCAAAAAAAATTAAAAGTTAGATTTTGTATTCCACATAAATGATATTAATGTCTGATGACTACAAAACTATTGTGTTAGGCCGGTTTCATTCAGCCTATAGCAAAGGAACTTCGTCCAGAAATTTTGAGAGGGGCTGAACATTATGATTACATTCTTTCTAAGACAAAATTTTTAAAATATAAAGTACACCGTTTTCTAAAAATGTATATAAAAAAATTAACAAGTTTTCTACTACAACTTTGAACATGACAGGTCTGCTTAGAGAGTTGGCAAATGTCTGCCTCAAGGACTGTACGCATACTTGTTGGCAAAGTCGACCTGGAGCAAGCCGTCGCCCTGGTCCTCAATAGTGCCAGTGCTAGAGATGTGAAGTTGGCGCAGCAGTTTCCTGGAGTTACTCCAGACAGGGAGCCGCGACTGTGGCAGGTAGTGCCGCGAGAACGTTACCACTCCTTCCGGCACTAACACAACACACACACGTCAAGCACTACGACACACTGCAAGCTGTATACACTGCTATATACATGGTACATTTTAAAAATAAGTTCCATTTCGAAATTAGAGGAAAACTGTATAAAGTATATATAATTTATTATGACCAAAATATACTTAATACAAATAATGTGCAATAGTCAAAAACACAACGGGCAAGTCGGGAGAATTCATTGCTGCTGCATGGATGGATGTGGTAACTCAGTTCAGTAGCAACAGTGACCAAGAGCGGTTGGACGAGAGCTGCTTCGCATGTGCAATATAACTGCAATGCGATATTCAACAGTACGGTAGTAGAGTGTTATTAGTTTGGTATGTATATGGCCAGCAGTATTGCATGGTTTCCCTTCCCTCCAGCAGCTAGAGCCCTCTCCTACCTTCAAACCCTCCAGTGACTAGAGCCCTCCCCTACACTGCCTTCCCTACCTTCCCTCCCTCCAGCGGCTAGAGCCCTGCATTACACTGGCTACACTACCTTCCCTCCCTCCAGTGGTTAGAGCCCTCTCCTAACTTCTCTCCATCCAGTGGCTAGAGCCCTCCCCTATACTGCCTCCCATACCTTCCCTCCCTCCAGAAGATAAAGCCCAACCTTACACTCTTTCTCCTACCTTCTCTCCCTCCAGTGGCTAGAGCCCTCCCCTACTCTGCCTCCCTTACTTTCCCTTCCCCCAGTGGCTAGAGCCTTCCATTACCCTGCCTCTTCTAACTTCCCTCCCTCCAGTGGCTAGACCTCTCCCCTACCTCGTTCCTTCCAGCGACTAGAGTCCTCCCCTACACTGCTACCACTACCCTCCCTCCAGTGGCTAGAGACCTTCCCTCCCTCCAGCAACTAGAGCACTCCCCTACACTGCCTACCCTACCTTTCCTCTCCTCCAGTGGCTAGAGTACTCTCCTACCGTCCCTCCCACCAGCGGCTCGAGCCCTCCCCTACTTACCCTCCCTCCAGCAGCTAGAGCCCTCCCATACGCTGCCTTCCCTAATATAAAGCTGCACCAAGATTATTTTCTCATTTGAAGTTTATTAAAGAATGTCACTAATTTCCTAAACCACACTGTCAAAGAAGTCTGCCACATATGTCCTGAACCATAATTCACATTCTTCTTGAGTTCATCATCTGTAAACCATAGTGCTGCAAGCCATTCCTTTAAATGCATAAAGAGATGATAGTCCATTGCTGCTAGACAGAGGTTATAGAAAGGATGGTCCCAAAACTTCCCGGAAAATTTCAGCAACATTTTAACAGTTTAACTTGCTGCGAGTGGTTGTGCTTTATCAGCATCACGCTTAACATATGGCCCCATAAAATTCACAAATTTGCATATGAATCTCAGTTGTATGATTGTGTTTTACACCATCAAAAACTAGATCACAGCATGAACTTCACAACTGGCAGGATTATATTTGTCACACTCATTTTTAATTTCTCACACATGGAATCCAACACAATTCTGACAGCAACAAAATGGAAGATCACTGTGCCATTGTAATAAAAAAATGTTTGCAAAAATTTTGGGCATAACGTTTTTAAGTTTTCACAGAATTTGGAATAATTTGATATTTTGCATAATTTAAAAGTGTCAGTATTTCAGGTATGGTTAAGGGCAATATGGATTTGTTTCTATTTTAAGGCTGGTACAGGAGTCTAGAAAGTTCTTTATCTCGGTCTTGTATGCACGCATTGGAAAACACCTACTGATTATTACGGCAAAAAAGATTTATTATGGATTAAAATACAATTCAGCATGACCATGAATATGCATGTCACCAGTTGTACCAACCAGCTTACGATAAAACCAAATCTGATCACCAAGTTCAAACTTAATTTTCTTACGAGAAAACATGGTAGCGTTACCAAACACGCTATTAACAGCAGTATTATTGGCCTTCCCTTCATGAACTGGAAAAGTCTTCCAACATATTATATCATGAGAGTCAATGTCACTAATTTCCTTAGACACAGGATCCTTTTGAGTATGCGACTAAAATATTTTGGTATACCTTCTTAGGATAATACCTAGATGTGCGAGAATGCCAAGGAAGCATTATTGATGTGTCTTCTCTAATGACATGGAGCGATATGAAATGCACAAACAAACTGCAACCTTTATATACCACACGAACAAGTTTAAGTCTAACACTCTGTTCTGTTGTATACTATAATAAGTACGGTGAGCACGTCTTTCAAAACCAAACACACGGTTATTCCAATATGTAAATAAGAAATCAACAGAATGATGTTTGTTTATGTCTTCTCGGTAACTGCAGTTACACACCAACAGAACACGGTGATACAAATCAAAGTTATAACCGTTTCCGTAAAAGAAACAAAATACAAGAACACGGTCAACATTAGTCATGTAAGAACACCATAATGTCAAATGAACGTGTTGTAACAAATCCGTAACCTTGAATTACGTGGTAAGAAATCTTGTTGTAACCTCCAATATCAAATAAAAATTGAGTCCATACGTTAGCATTGGCTGGTAATGCCATTTATTTAACACCTGAAAAACCAAATACAAAGTAAATAGAAAAGCGAATATCACAAGTTAACAAATCATAATAATCCTTATGACCACGATATAATATGTTGGAAGACTTTTCCAGTTCATGAAGGGAAGGCCGATAATACTGCTGTTAATAGCGTGTTTGGTAACGCTACCATGTTTTCTCATAAGAAAATGAAGTTTGAACTTGGTGATCAGATTTGGTTTTATCGTAAGCTGGTTGGTACAACTGGTGACATGCATATTCATGGTCATGCTGAATTGTATTTTAATCCATAATAAATCTTTTTTGCCGTAATAATCGGTTTATGTTATGTTCTTTACCTTAGTTTAGTTCAGAAGGAAATTTGATTCCTTGCTAGGCAAAAGACTGCAATTAGAACATAGTAAAAAAGTTTCATTTATTAGGGGATTTCATTTTTTTGTTTGGTTAATATTTATGTTTGCTAGTGAAGTTAGTCAACTGAAATATTTTGTTGGTTTGGTGATCCCTGGATATAATTTTTTTAGTTTGGGAGCCTTTAAAATCTGTTTAACATATCGGCCAAGTGCCAGGCAGGATGGCTGGCTGGCAGAGCAAGGTTCGGTGGCCTTACCACAGTGTTAGCTGAAGCTCCGGATGCTGGCGCAACTGTTTCAGTAACAATTTCGCTTTGACTTTCATCCGTCGCCAAGCACGGCAATCATCGCTTCAGTTTGCAGAAAATTTTGGTGGCATATGCAGTTTTACGGCTGCCCTGCGACAAAAAGTCTGTACTTTGAACAGTCCAAATGAGAGTACGAACCACTCAGAATGGTGTTTGTGCATCTCCGCGCCAGCTTTCCAGAAGCTTGGAACTAATGTTTAGTTTGTGTCACCACCAGCGCTAGCGAGCAAGCATATCTCTGCGCTCGGAGCGCTTCACCGTGGGCATTCATCACCAGATCATAACATCTACTGTACACATTTTTGTTGGCTGCTGTTTTTTGTGCTCTTGTCAAGCAAGAATATAGAAAACGCACTGTAATTTGAGATGCAACAAAACAAATAAAAGATGACAAGCTCTGTCTGGCACCGTCAGGATTCCACTCCCTTCCATTTTTTCCTAGAGGCAAATAGTGAGATAGGATTAGTTTGTGTGTATCTGAGAGTGATAGAGTATGTCTGCTGTTGATGCAGTTTGTAAGAAATGGGATAAAAGAGTGTTAGCAACCACTTGCAAGTTTTGAAGAACTTCCCCGTTCTGCTGATTTCTTCAAAGCAAGGTCAAGTTCAGATGTGAGGGTGGTGGTACAAAGAGCCAGAGAGCACAGAGTAGCGAGTGCTACAGAGGAGCAACTGGGAGAGAAAGAAATTACGGTTGAAGGGACAGTCCTACATTCGCTCAAAAGAATTTCCTTTTCAACCTGCACATTCCTCTGACCGAGAGGAAGGTTGGTTTGATCAGAGAGGATTTGCTTCTGCCTCATGCTGCTAGCCAGCATTAGTCGAGAGGAATAGCTATTATTCTGCAAGTGCACTTCGGTATCCGACGCAGGGAATCTATTCCATTTCCGCTCAAGGATGAGAGTTTTTCTATTCCTGTGATCGGTGGCTAGCTGAGAAGGATTTACTCCTTCTCTCCACAGGGTGGGGCTAGTCTCGCCCAGTGCAGAAAAAGCTAGTTGAGAGAGGTGACAATGAATTGGGGAAGCAAAGCAGTGCCTGTATATACCAGAGCGCCAACCCTCCTCCCCGCGAAGAGGACCAATCAAATCCATCCTGCTGAAGCATGACTATCTAAGCAGGAAGCCTAGTTGTCCTGGGAGAACTTTCTTCTATCTCTCTCTCCTCAGGGATGAGCTGTAATCTCATCCTGTTCAGACGGGGCCAGTCGAGAGAGACCTATTAACTTTGATGGAGCTCTCCCGAGTCTCCGGGGGAAATCTGTCTCGTCTCCCACAAGGATGAGCTTCCCTCGCAGTGGTGAGGGGTGAATTGACGCATGACACTTTTTGCAACAATGGTGATTAAATTACTTCAGCTCATCCCTTCACATAGCATTTGGTTTTTGAGTCTGGAAGTTACAATTACTATTATCCCATTACGTGAGATTGTTCTGTTTACCATTTAGGATGGAAGTTTCATATGAAGGCAGTGAAGTATCCGCACAAACTTTATAAAATATTTTATGCATATGCCATTTCCATTTAAAAGTATTCGTGTGTATGGGATATCATTTTAAATATTTTTTAATGAAGGTACTTATACAGTCATATGACAATAAATAAAAAATTATTTACCGGTAGCGAGCTTATCAATGTTAAACACTACCTCTAACTATCTGGAATTAATTTAGGTAACGCTGCTACAGTATGATGAATGAAGTATTTTGTGTTAAATTAAAATAGTATTGTGCCAAATACAAAAAAAATCCCAACCGAGGCCCCCTATTTCTGGACAAGTGTGTTGTATTTCTAGTCAATAAGAGTGAGTGAGACAAAGATGACTAACCCGAAACCATTCAATATAAATAACTGTAGGGGTAGCATATTCACGAGTAAAATTATATGCCCAAAAGCATATACTCTACTACTTCCAAGCAACAATTGTTTGAACATTGAGCGACTTGTATTATAAGTGTTCATTTTCAGTAACTTCTTGTGGGAAAACCTGAGGATTTATATTAATTTACTTCAATAGACATGTGTCTTTGAATAAACTGATAGTATGTAAGTGCCTATTCGACACCTTTTGCTGTCAAATAATGAGTAGGTAAGCAGAGAGCAGTAACTGTAACTGCACCGTAAGAAACTCACAACAGGGAAAATCAGAGGACATGGGTTTCAATCATTAATTATTAACAACATTGAAGAAATCAATTATAGTCGCCTTGTTTCAGTCTCAAAATTACAAGTTTTACTTTAAAAGACCGACATTTGCCATGCGTGCAAGGTGTCGCCAACAAGTGGTGGCGTAGAGAGGAGAGGTAACCTCCTCACCCCCCAAACACACAGAAGTGACATTGCATGATCGATAACCTCTCTGTGCGCTCTTAGCTGATAGTGCACATGGTGCATTTAAAATTTGATTTGCATTTGGTGTCATATTCTTATTTTCAGAGGGTTTGGAAGTTTTAGGTCAGCTTGCATTTTGTGTCAGATTACAATAAATTATATATAGTATTTCCAGACATTATTTTCTTTAGTCAAAAGAGTCCAGGAAAAATGTTTATTAATGTATTATTAACAGTACTACTTTTTTCTATAACTCAGTGTGAAGGGCATTAGTACTGGCAATAGTATCGGGGTATTGGCAATGGTATCATGGTATCATGGTATCAGTATAGCAAAACATGGTATCGGCAGAACAACTTTAATTATTTGCACAGTAAAACTAGGTGAAAACAGAAAATACTGAAATTCTAATGTTTACTAATGGAATTTGAGCAGGCAGCAGTTTTCTTCAGACCTACAGGAGGCTAGAAAATTTAGTATTAAGTAATTACAAAACACCAACTTCATGATTGTATATAAATATACCATTTCATCTTTAAGCTCCAGCAGCAAACGTGTTAATAAACCATGAATCCACCACTCTCTTACTACATCTGTCATATTACAGGATGTCCACTGAAATGCCATTTTGGAATTCCCTGTTTTCCAGGCAGAATCTTACCATTTTTCCTGACTTATATTCAGGACGGAAATCTTCCAATACTACATTTTTCCACCGTTGACAGAAAAAATATTATATCAGTGAAGTAGAATTAAATTACACTGCGACACACGAAGCAAGCAGGCCCATCATTTTATTTAGCCAATCTACTATATTTCTCGCAATGTATGCTACTGACTTCACAGGAGTGCCCATAAAAAACACAAAAATACTTTTTTTTTATATCGGACCTATGTCACTTGGCGAAAATGAATCCGAGTACACCAACTCAAAAAAATGAAATTTTAAACAGTAATGTATTTACCGAAAGGAAGATGAGATTTTTGACAGAAAAGGAATACAACAAATAAGGGGTAGTCTACATTTGGGGTTGTCTTCAATGCAAAACTAGGCACAAATACACAAATTGTGTGACACTGCTAGTTCAGTATTTAAGTTTGTGTTACATGTACAAAATTACTACGGGCTTCTATTCTTAATTTTTTTACTCAGGTAGCAATTAGTCTTCCAAAATTGGTGTGCCATGAGACAGAGGATTTTGACAAAGGCTTTTCATGCTTAAATACAGTGTGTCCTATGGTTGCATGTGTTTTTGTAGTGCTGAGACTGTAGCTGTCAACTTCGACAAGGTCTGTAAAGAGGAAGCGCTTTGCTGGGAAGCAAAATGGCTCAAGTCACAATATAACACCCACAAGTTTTACAGTGTAAGAAAGATGCTGCTACCATACAGCCAGGTTACACACACCTATTTCTTTGTGATTAGCTTATTTTTTAAAAGTAAATAAAATATATATTATTCATATAATAGCATTTCTTCTTGAAAGGTTTACCAAAAATTCAAGCAAATATACTTTCACCTTAATAATATTTTCAGCACTTCACAGGGGTAGTCTTGAATTCAGGTTTAAATATTTTTCTCTCTGAAATATTTTTTTAGGAAGGGATTGTCTTAGATTCAGGGTCGTCTTCCTTTAGGGTAAATACAGTATATCTCATAATTAACTGACCCTGTATTCACACAAAAACAACTTTTTTTTGAATAGCAAATTACTGTATTTTCATTATCCCTGACATTTCACTGTGGGTGGACATTCTGTTAATATACTTACTTTTAGTGCAGACTCGCCAGAAGTAGTGCACAATACACTGTAGTTTTTCAAGGCAGCAGTTGGAGTTCTTGCGAGTGGAGCAGAATAACCTGCACAAGCCGACCACAAACATCAATCAACAGCACGACTCAGATATAATACCAATGCATGACACACAAACTACGAGCAAAGGTTTTGAAACATTTACAGTCAAAAGATGTGTTCTGGCATACTGGAAAAAATGAGGACATTTTGCAAAGAATTTTTATTTGTACATATACGAGAGCAGGGAGTAGGTCGCTAGGCTACAAAGTACATTGTAAACATCTTGTCTAAATGCTGGATCTCTGGAATCATGAAAATTCATTCGAAACTTAACTTTGTTAATTGGTAGCACCACTCATTGTTTGTACTATCCACTTTCGCTGGCCACACTGAGAGGAAACTCTTGCCGATGTGCACTACAAATCAGCCAATCACACAATGCCAACATTTTGCTGCGAGTCAACTCGCCTAGTGTGACATTACGAGGTGTTTTGCTACAAGACAATGTTATTCTTTTAGCATAGAGTGAAACTTTGTTAATATTGACTCATGACACATTTCCTCATCTTTGATGCACACCCTACACTCAACTTTGCCCCCTCTTGGGTCGCAATGTTCAACCCTTTGGGCAAGTTACACCAGACATAAATGAAAAGGCTGCATACAGGAAACACCGGCGCAATGTTGGGTGCGAGCACAGACACAATGATGGGTACGATCACAGACACCCCAGTGCCAGCTTGTACTGTTCACCAAGAATTTCCAAGACATGTCGCATCAACAGCCCCCCAAGTGAGATTGTACTGCCAGATTAGAACCAGGTCGTCTTCACCAGGAATTGTGGAAGTTAATAACTTCCGTGTCAAAGCAAGTTAGTTATGGGAGTAGTACAGGGCCACCGTGTTATTATTACTCCGTTAATATAACACGTGAACTAGTCCCTGTGTACTAATATCTTGTCTGTTACTGTTGTTTCCCTACATAGTTTCAGCCCTCTAGAGTGAAGCCCACAATCAACCAGGCACTAAGCCAAATACACACGTTAAGTGGCCACCCCAAACTCTGCTGACTGGTAGACTTCGGTAGAGCCTATATCACTAGCAACTCCTCCACTAGGTGAATCCAAGAAACTAAGCTATTCCATACTCCGCCACCGCTCTATATGGGGCCGGAAGGGAGCTGGAATTAGCCTGGAATGATCAACCCCCTGTAGATACCACACCTGGTGTTGGGACACGTCAGTTTTATTCAAGGTGGTGGCGGCCATGTTGGCGACGTCAGGGGCAGCGTACTTGTGTCCGCCATATTAGTACCTGCTTACTCCGGTTGGGAATGGTTGCGTCCATTCGCCGAAGTTGGGGAAAGAAGGGTGTTTAGGATATTGCAAATGCTACATCAACCAAGTGTGGACTACCTTAGCCATTTGTGCTAGTTGTTTCGTGCATTGGTGCTGTGAATTCCACTTGATGAGTTTGTGAGGAGACATGTACATGCATTGGGTGTGTAACGACCAGTGAACACGCGAGTCAAAACATTTTGGTCCTCCCGGCCGAATTTGATGGACATCTGCTAACTACGGACTTGGAAGTGTGTTTGAACATCAAACTGTTTGTTACTATCCTTCGTTTACATTTGTAACGGTCGCCGGACCTTCCCTTTCATATAGTCGATAAACAAGTGTTAATCGATCTTGCTCGTCAAGATATCAAATCGCTATGTAAAGTACTGCTTCGCTGTATGTTGTGTTGGTATACCTGTTGCTGCCAGTGTTATTGTTTACGTTCGTAGCAACGATGTTGCTAAAAAGTTGGAAACGAGATTTCAATTAACAGAATGCATGCTAAAGCGACTTTTTCCTCTAGCTAATGAAGTTGAAAAGGACAGGTCGCAATTAAATTTGTTTAAAGCCCATTACCGTGATTTAGCAAAACTAAAAACAGATTTTGAAGACATCATCGTTCAGTAAGCAGCTAGTAAACCAGACTGAGCAGAGTCTCTAAACACAGATGTGGAAAACTTTGACTTGGCCTACTATCAAATTTTAGAAGTTCACACCACGAACTTTGATTTAAAAAAAATGATAAAGGTGATGGGAAATCAAATGTTGACATCAAATCTAAATCTGTGAAGCTTCCAAAATTGCAGCTACCGACATTCAGAGGGCAACTGACACAGTGGACGAGTTTCTGTGAGCTACATAGGATGTTAGTACATACCAACAGTCAGCTTTCAGATGTTGTGAAGCAACAGTATCTTCTCAAATATCTCACTGGAGAGTCACTTAACCTCATCAAATCTGTACCACCATCTGAAGGAAATTATGAATTAGCATGGCAGATGTTAACTGAGCGATACCAAGATGTGCGTCAAATAGCTACAATGCATTGGGAGAACATCATGAATGTTCCAGTGGTAACAGAAGGTTGTCCGCATAAACTAAGATGTCTAGTTGATGTATTGAAGGAAAACCTAGGTGCTCTGAAAGTGTTGAAGTTTCCAATGGACCAGTGGGGCTTTGTGATGTTGAACATTGTGTTATGTAAACTTGATGCAGAAACACGACGTGAGTTTGAGCTGGAGCATGAAGAAGTGAAGATGCCTAAATTTGTGCAGCTGTAAAGAGTTTTTGGAATTTTGGTGCAAAGCATTGATGTCTGCTGCTTCAGTGATATCCACATCACGCAGCACAACAAGGAAGGTTGGTTGGACCTGCGACTACAATTAATACTAAGAAATCCTCCTTTGCCAGTTCAGAACGGGTATGTATCATATGTAATCAGGATCATGACATTTATAAATGTCCTGTGTTTCTTGGTCACACACTTCCGGAGAGGCGAGATGTGGTGCACCAATACCGTATGTGTTTCAATTGCCTAAAACCACATTGTGTTAATGTACGTACTTCAAAACTTTCATGTGCATATTGCAATAAATGCCACCACACATTAATTCATCCTGATTCCACATAAGATGTCAATAAGGCTAGTAAGAAAGTGCCACTGCAATCAGTTGATGAGACGGAAAATATTGATAGCATAGCAGGACATGTGAGGAATATACACAAGCAGTTTCACTTACTAGTTCCAGCATTAGTGCTGCCACTGTGATTCTAGGTACAGCAGTTGTGAGAGTAAAGGATGCCTGTGGTACTCTCGAGAGGGCTAGTGTTCCACTCAATACTGGATCACAAGATTCCTTCATATCTGAGGAATGTGCGAAGAGATTGCGTTTGCATCGGAGAAGGTCACATGTACCAATTAGTGGCCTAGGCCAGTCAGTCGTTCAAGCCAATAAAAGTGCAGTAACTTGTGCGCTAAAGTTGTTCCTTCAAGGGGGTTTCCAGGTAATTGTGGATACATTAATCTTGAATAACATAACTTCAAACTTTCCATCTGTTGCACTGCCTCAACATGTACAATCCCATTAAGAGAGGTTAGAATTTGCTGACCCAGGCTTCCATACTCCAGGGCCCACTTACATTCATTTGGGTACTGAAGTTCATCCTGAGATTTTTGATGGTGGGCAGTATCCAGGCCCTACCGGTTATCCAGGAGCTTTTCACAGTAAATATGGTTGAATCTTAATGGGAAGGTTGAGCAAGGAAGCCACTAGTAAGCCAGATGGCCTTGTTTCACTATTTGTTACTTCACCAAACCTCTCAGATGTGCTGCAGCGATTTTGGGAACATGAAGAGTTGCCGACAACCAAACATACTGATACTGAAGGGGATCTCTGTGAAGCTCATTTCAAAGAGACCTACACACGTAGTCCAGCTGGACGATACATGGTAAGATTGCTCTTCAAAGATGTGGAACCCAACCTGGGTGACTCACGCTTACAAACTGAAAAAAGACTAATTCATCTTGAAAATCGTCTGGCACGTCAGCCACAACTGAAAGGTGAGTATTCCAAATTTCTCCAGGAAGAGTTGATAGCATTACTCAAGAGTGGTAGTTTTGAGCTAAGGAAATGGGCCAGCAATCATCCTGCTGTGCTAGATGCCATTCCAGATGACCACAGAGAGTGCCCTCTGACATTTGAAGATAATGGGGATGAAGTAATAAAAATTCTGGGACTAGAATGGCAGTCCACGGGAGATGTGTTCTCATATCGTACTCACCGTGCCAGCTCTAATAATATTACTAAACGTGTGATGATGTCTGATATAGCTAAGATGTATGACCCATTAGGTTGGATTGGCCCTGTTGTCTTCAAGGCTGAACTGTTTCTGCAGAATCTATGGCTTCTTGGAATTGATTGGGATGAACCTCCACCATGTAATATCAAAGATAAGTGGCTCACATTCATTGTGCAACTTGACAGTTTACATGAAGTTGATATTCCTCATCTAGTGACACAAGTTGATGGTGCAGGGTACCAAATTCATGGATTTTGTGATGCATTAACGCAAGGTTATGCAGCAGTTGTATACCTGCGGAAAGCAAATCAGTCGAAACTTGGAAGTCCATTTATTGGTGGCCAAGTCCCATGTCGCACCATTGAAAACTGTAAGTCTCCCTTGCCTAGAGCTGCTGGGAGCTCATTTGTTTGTGAAACTCATGAACTTAATCATATCCATTTTGTCAAAAAGGATAATTGTTACGGAGGTGATAGCATGATGCGATTCAACAACCGTCATTTCATGGATCCATACTGAACCATATTTTCTCAAGACCTTTATCGCAAATAGAGTATCTCAAATACAGGAAAGCGAAGCAATGCATCAGTGGCGACATGTACCATGACAAGACAACCCCGCAGACTGTGCCTCGAGAGGCTTGATGCCAAGTCAGCTTGTCTGTCATCACCTTTGGTAGAGTGGTCCATCATGGCTAGTTGAATCAGAAGATTCCTGGCCAGGAGGTTACTCAGACAGTAGTTTCCCAGAGTATCAAGAAGAATTGAAGCTTTTGAGCCTAACAACCCTAGCTGCGCAGACCACGATTTTCTTCTCCGAGTGAATAGAGAGATTTAGTTCCTTATCATGGCTGCGACAAGTATTAGCGTTTGTGTTGCACTTCATTTCAAATGTCAGGCATCCATCAAGCCGCTGTTGTGGCCCCTTGACCTCAACAGAGCTCAAAGCAGCAGAAGTTTGTTGTGTACACCAAGTGCAACAAGATGTTTTCAAGATGGAGACAGATCAGAACACAAGTCCGAAACCTCAACCCTTTCCTCGATTCTCAAGGCCTAATTAGAGTTGGTGGATGAATCCAAAACTCGAGGTTGTCATTCGATGAAAAACATCCAATCCTGTTACCCAAGAAGTGTCACCTCACTACTCTGGTCATTGATTACTGCCATGCCTAGTCCCTACTCGCAGGTGTCAGCACTGTGCATTCTATCATCAGACACAGGTATTGGATTTTGTCAGGCAAAGGCATGATACAATCAAGAATTTCAAAATGTGTGAGGTGCTTACATTTTAAGAAGTCATCTGTCCAGCCAATAATGGGCATTTTGCCAACTAACAGGGTTCAGAGAACGAGGGCATTCCAGACTGTGGGAGTGGATTATGGAGGTCCATTTCATATCAAACAATCTCATCTTCGGAATGCATGAGTATTGAAGGCATACCTATGTTTGATTGTATGTTTTGTTACAAAGGCTGTGCATTTGGAGATCGTCTCTGCACTGACTACGACCGCATTCCTGAATGCATTAAATTGTTTCACTGCTCGTAGAGAATTACGTACAGATGTTTATAGTGATTGTGGCACTAACTTTGTTGGTGCTCACAAGCACTTTACTGAACTGGGAACATACTTGAGAGATAAATCCAATTCAACTCAAGTAGCAAGTGGTCTGGCAGAAAATGATATCCAGTGGCTCTTCAATCTACCATCAGCCCCTCTTTTGGTGGGCTTTGGGAGGCTGGTATCAAACCAGCAAAAGGTCATGTGAAATGTGTAATAGGGCAGCAAGTATTGACCTTTGAGGAATTGAACACAGTTCACTCAAGTAGAGGCAGTGTTAAATTCAAGACCATTATGTGCTCTTTCCACTGATCCTAATGACCTGAGTGTCCTGACTCCAGGACATTTTCTCATTGGCTGTGCGTTAGTAGCTCCACCAGCTGCTGACTTAATGGAATTGCCCACAAAGCGCCTCGACAGGTGGCAGTTGATACAATAATCTACACAGCATTTCTGACAACGATGGTCAAAGGAATATCTACACACTCTCCAACAAAGTAGTAAATGGTCTCAGTAAGGGTCTACAGTAAAGGTAGCAGACCTGGTATTGGTACGAGAACACCACCTTCCTCCTCTTCAGTGGCAGCTTGGTCGCATTGACACACTTCATCCAGGCAAAGATGGGGTTAGTCGTATGGCAAGTATCAAGACTCGTCAGGGAGTAATCAAGAGGGCAGTTGTGAGGCTGTGCCCCCTCCCCACTCAGTAACTTCTTCCTCGGTGTTGTACATAGTGTAAATAAATGTTGACAATTCTTAAATTTGTACCAAATTTGGTGGGTGGAATGTTGGGACACGTCGGTTTTATGCAAGGTGTTGGCGACGTCCAGCGTGCTTGTGTCCGCCATATTAGTACCTTGCTTACTCTGGTCGGGAATCGTTGCATCCGGTCGTCAAAGTCGGGAAAATAGGGTGTTTGGGATATTGCAAATATGCTACATCGACAGAGTGTGGACTACCTTGGACATGAGCGCTACTTGTTTCATGCATTGGTGCTGTGAATTCCAATTGACGAGTTTGTGAGCGGAGATGTACATGCATCGGGTGTGTATCGACCTGAGAACAAGTAAGTCAAAACACCTGGGTATTCCTGTCAAAGAGCTCGAACACCGCCTACCGCTCTGTCCACCATTCCTCAAGGGGTGGGGCGAAAGGAGCCTGGCAGACCGTGAATTACTAAGAAGTACACTTTCGAGAACTACGGCACCGGCTCTGCTTTCGAGCGGCAATTGTTGCACCATTGATTTCTCATGCCACACACCTGGAAGGGAGGTAGACATAGAAAGTTAGGAGAGGCAGCTTGCACCCCTGAAACTAGTTTGCCTTGTAACTCTAACTCCACCATTGCATTTTGCACTTCCACCGAGCGGGGCTGAGTTCATATTGCCCGCCCCACTGAGACGCCTCACCTCTCAGAACTGCCTACTCCTTTATTTCGGCCCTTAATCAAGTTCGAAGACACCCCTCACCCTGTGGTTACCTACATCAACCTCCAGCAGTCAGCACAGCCAGAACTCTTCACCATCTGCAAGCATCCACGGCACCCACCAGCCCTCGCCATGCCAGGGAAAGAGTCTCCAGCCGAGGCCACACCAGGTGCAGACCAGTATACCATATTTACCGCATTGTAAGCCGAGCTTTTTTTATCACTTTGAATGTTCCAAAATCACGCCTCGGCTTAGAATTGGGGCAAGCAATATTAAGTACAGTTCCGACCAAGTATATATAAAACAAGCTGATAAAATGGACAGTCTATATTTATCAGTAGGGCCTACTGTTGCAGTTCTAATACTAATATAATAAAGTGGTCTTAGTTCTTAAAACTGCATGTGTTTACAAACAAAAAACGCTTCTGATGTAGTGGTATTCGTGATATGTGACTTGTGCTGTTTTTGTGCTCAGGCACGTGTTAGCAGCTTGTTTGCCATGAGAGGGCAGGAGTGTCGCAAGATGGCACGAATGGAGGATGAGCACAACTGCTTGTCCTAAACAGCACAATTTTTGTGTAAAGCGCGCTACTTTATTGCTTTGCTCGGTCTGACCTCTAACAAAGTCGCGGCGGGCGGCAGCAGTTGCTGCTGGCTACAGCACTTCTCCTCGTTTCCTTCCTCATGTCAGGCCACCATCCCTCCCCAAGCCACGCACACGCCTCTCTGCCCCCCTTCTACAATCTGTCTGACTCCTCTCTCTTATTCCCTTTTAATCTCAACACACTATGTGCCAAACACACTGCTCCCCCTTCACCCGGTTCTGCTCATACCCCTCGGCATCCATCATCCCTCCACATGTAGCCAAGCCCATACCCCTCTACCTTCCCGGACTGTCTAGCCACGCTCATACCCCTCTTCTGTTGTCTTCACTCAAGTGCCCGTCTAGCAACGCTACTCTAATCTCCCTTCCTCGCACTTTCACTTTTTCATCACTCTTTCTTTCTCCCTCCCCCGACTCCACCTTATTCATCATCATTATTCTAGTCCTCTTGCCCCTAACACCTCCACCCCCCTGTTGGCCAATGAGCTACAAGCAGCCCCATTTTCATTGTCTTACTCTCTCTCCCTCCACACCCTTGGGACGCATTCTACTAGCTGTCCTTTTCACTAGTTCTCTCTATTTCCACCCCCTTGAAAAAACCATACACAGCAGTGAAAACTCTGGCACAATCCATCTCACTCCAATTTGGCTTGCATTTGGCGTTGTGTTATTCTCTTTTTCTGAGGGTTTAAAAGTCAGGAGTTGGCTTACAACGCAGTAAATACAGTACTACCAGGTGAAAGTGTGATCAAGAGTGAGCCTACTCACAGGGCCATGACAGCGGTTCTAGACTTTGTGCCCCTCAGACAGACCACCAGACCTGTCCTGTACACTGGTTGTGCACCAGTTAAACATTAAGGCACCCTGTTGCAAGATTTTGATTGATAAGCACTTGAGAAGAAAGAAGGATAATGAGGGACACTCATCAAACACAAACTTACTGCCCCACCATCTTGGTATTCACTGCTCCTATTAGGGATGCTGCCGGACTATTTGCAAGATACTGTATACAAGCGCACTTATAGTTCAACGCCCACAAACACACAATATAGTACACGAGAATATACAACATACCACCCACTGAGACCGACTGAGGTCTCTAAGAGTACACACACAAACAGTCACACTATGTACAAAATATCACATTTTGAGAACTAGTGAGCATTATTGGGTTGGCAGGCGGTACAGTTTGTGTACCAGTCGGCACAACTGTCCCTTCTGGGTGTGCACTTCCACCACTCTGACGATGTTGTCTGCTCCAGGATGTAACTTGACGACTATGGCCAAACACCAGCCCAGTGGACCAAATCTCCCACAGTAAGTCCTGGTTGGTTGGTTTATCACTTGCCCCGAGGTTGCCGCTGTTGAAGATACCCACTATACCATAGTCTCCAAAACTGATTGGAAAGTGCGCACACCATTCTCCATCTCCGGGACGGGCAGAGTGCACTATCACTGTTCTCATCACATGATTCAGGGACAGCTACAAGCGGCCTACCAATAAGACAATGCCCCGGTGTGAGGGCAGCAGAGTCACATGGGATGGATGAAGATGGTGTATGCGGTCTGGAATTGAGGACAGCTTCAATCTTAGTACATAATGACATTCATTTGACGCATGCCGCTTATACTACTAATCAACTACAATTACGACTCATCGCTCTTTACATGAAGTATACACTTACTTCAACCTATGTAAGAGTTGTCTACTTCAACCACCCACGTGAGAGTTGTACATGCACCACTTTTACATACATTCTCGGCCGGTTAAATCTCCCACGCGGCCAAGCACGTAATCACAAGATTACGCAACCAGCAGGCACGCAGCCTCCCCCCACACTGAGAGCCCACAAGCTTCAGCCACTTCGGGCGTGGCCGAGCGCTGCCAAAGATCCATGAACCAAGGAACGCTGACGAGGGTTCCCACCTCCCACACCAGCCTCCACGGCAGGACATCACGCACCTTCCCTGCACCCTGCTATGGCAGCCTAGACTTTGCACTATATAAGTCCATGCACAGTGGGGCTCCAGGGAGTCATTCGTAATTCTTCTCTTGAGTTCACTCCAAGCACTCCTTAGCGCTGGGGCCTCCAGCAAAACCTTGAGACTTCTGTAGCCATCGCGGTTACCCACTGTGACGACAACAGTCTTCAACACCCATCGAACACAAGATACCTTGTTACTTAAACTTTAACTTCTTTTGTCTCCTACAGACTTCCGCATTAGACAGCCTTAGTTGAGTAGTTAAATATTCAGTTTTCCAGTTCACTATCCCTCCAGCTTAAAAACAGGTCGCCTACACCTGGCTACAGTAGTTTTCCTTCAGTACAGTACTCAGTCTGCTTAGTAGGAGATAGGACTAGTCACTATATTTACTGAGTCCTCAATAAATACAGCTTGTTCTCTATCCAAACGCTTTCATTTCTAGAGTAACGTCTACTTCGCTCGCTAGGAATAATTCGCACTGTGCACTGCCGACAGAAACCGGGTACGTTTTAAATACGAACTAGCTTGACTGAGGACCCCCTTCTGGAGTCCTCTAGTCTGGTCAGACACCCATTAGATGGCCGCCTGTTGCTTCCTATTACCCTGAGCACCCAGCCCTGGGTGTTGCGGTATGGCCTTAGCTGGAAACTCACATCCAGTAGTAGTATTGGTGGTCCACATGGCTCTACATCTCTGACCTGCCCGCAGACGTGGGGGATCAATGGAGACTCTTACCAAGCTTGTGCCACGAATCAGCTACTGGACCTACACTCTCGTAGGGTATAGTTTCTCGTCCGAAGTGCACACCGTATCTTGTTCAGCGGCGAACCAAACTCTATGACTTACAAGATAACGCACGGCCGAAGGCGTAGGGAACAAAAGATTGTTCATCTAGCCACCCAGCAGCGGAGTACCTTAGCCCCTCCTACGCAGGAAAGACAGGCAGAACGGGACTGCCCCACCTCACTGAGATTACGGGCAGTCTCGACTGTCCAAGTGGTACAATATATTCATTTTCCACCGCTCCTCCACACCAGTCCCTACTACCAGCTAGATACGGTCTTACAGATTTCCACAACTTCTAAATAACAACCTGAGAAATTATATACATAACCTCAAAATACACGTTTGTTTAAACCAACAGCTTAAAGATGTCATTTAAAAAAGCTTATTGAAATCAATTTAGTGTTAAATATTCACTTGAAATGGAGCGGATTTTTTTTATTTATGTTAATATTTTTGTTTAGTATTCCTTCATCGGCCAAGCTATACTCAATCCCTTGGTGAAAATGACCACAACCGATTTATTTAAAACCATTTTTTCCAATTATTACTTGCAGAGTCTTATTCAGACCTTCAACATTCTAAGCAAAACCGCAGCCGACAGTATCCAATAACAACTACGTCCGTCAAATTACCGCCACGTGTCACGCTATAACCTTTAACTTGCCTTTCCATTACCACCACCATAGATAGTTGAATACAGTGTCAGTGTGTGCGATTCATTTACAATGTTGCCAATCTACGAATGAAATAATGCATAAGAAGAATAAGAATACAGGTTGCATTCTCATTGTCGCTGATCTACAAATGCAGTAAAAATGTAAGCAGAAAATAGAAAACAAAAATACTCTTGGGGGATCTAATCAATACTATATATAGCACCAGTTATTGATTATCTGTGCTGTTTTGTATTCATGTAGTGTCAGAAAACAAATGATGCACACAATCTTTGGCGAATGCACCAACAGGAAATATCATAAAACGTAAACAACTGAAACGAATCATCGAAAAACAATTGTTCCGAATATATTTTGGATTTCGGACAGAATGTCTGATTGATGAATGAAGTAAATTAATGTTTTACGAGATTTAGTATGCTGGTTTATTTAACATTGAGTTAAATAAATTAGTGCTACTAATCTGTGAATAATAATTGACAAATAACCTTCTGATGCCGCAGATTCCGATGGTTGTGTTATTGGCCGGTTAATATGTATCAGTATCAGCCTATCCCTAATTTTTTCATTACAGTCATGTTACATTTTACAAATCGTTACATACAGTAGAACACCTTTTTGTACATTCATTCATTGTGGTTTTATGTTACCAATCGTCAAAAAACCTTCAGAGTAAGTCAGGTTTCTAATGCCTCCCGTCAACTACCTATAACAGTGCAATTGGTCTAGTGCATCAAATCTCGACGACCGTGCCACACAGTCAATAGCTGGGCACGCGTCACACTCCTCCAAAGTGAGAATCTGATTGTCAATGATTCGCCTGATGTGGTATTTGGCTGACTTCACAGCTGCTTCCCAAAACCATCTTGATACGGACTTGCTGGTGTCTATAGCTGGCAGAAATTAGTATAAAAGGCAGCACAGACCAGAGCTCAAAGTTGCACATCGTCCTCTAGTTTGCGAAGGCAGAAGGCAAAAATAGGGTGGAAATCCCTTAAACGCAGCGGCAACTCTGTCTTGGAACACCCAAGGCTGTGAAAGCTCGGATATCCTGACAAGGACTGGACGACCTCAATAGTGCCAGCAGCCCGCGAGTGATCTCCGATGACTACATCCGCTCCAGAGGATGCCGTCACCAGAAGGCATCTATTTCTGCAGCTACCACACTTTGACCTAACCTTCCTACCTCTCTACCTCTCGTGGTAAACCAAGGTCACGGCAAAGTCATCCCTTAAGGACAACCCTGTAAGGCCTTAGCCCGGCCACATCTTTACCAGCTGGGTAAAGAGCCTTGTATTATACTCTATTAGGTCCCTTCTGGAAATCCCTAATTAAGGTTAGGATTCCTAGGGACAATAAGATTTCTGTTAATTTATTTTATTATCAAATCTCTAATTCTTCACGCACTATAAACGTAACGTAAACAGGTTGCCTCCGCCTGATTTGCTTTTGAATAAACTTCCGCAGCAATCTTTTCACAATGAATATTTATGTTAAGATTGATTAACACAGTATCTATGATTTCTCATCACTATATTATTTTGCATATAAATTATGTGACTGTAAAAACCCATGTTGCACCAAGTGAATTCTAGGGCCCTCTCAATTCTAGATATTAGTAACTTTTTCGTCCCCAAGTGTTATGAGAGCTCATTAAATTTAATTATTGAATCAATATTTTGGGTACGTAAGGCAACGCCGGCTTTTCAAACCAGCCATATGGCAAATGCACGTAACACCAAGACGTATCCTAAGTTTGGTCAACGGTAATGCTCAGGGTATTGCATTGGCTAATCTTTGGGGAGCCCTTCACTAGGAACTCACTACACCCTGCCTACGAGTCTCCGCGGTATGACTCTTCGGGATAGTGAATGGCTAGAAGGGGTTATGCGGTGAGACACGTAGGATATAGCCGAACATCTGGTTGAACACTACAGGAGAGCTACTAGAACCCGCTTCGTCTTACATACAATTTTTATTTGGTTTGCACTGCCAGAATCTTTTAACGGCCTCATGCCATGAGCACACAAAAGTGGTGTTAAAAACAAGTTGAAGAGAGTGCTCATGTTACTCGAGAGTACTAACAATTTAATTAATACTGAAACAACTGAAAGTGAGTAAGTTTTAGCACTACCCTCTAGAGTCAAAGACAGACTGCCATATGAATACTTAATAATTTTGCATTGTGGAAATTCAGTAATTGGATTAGAACCTGCCGATCTTACGGAGGAGTACACTGTCATACCCCCTCATCCTTCCCCCTTTCATCAAGCAGCGAGAGTACTTCTCTGCCACACTCAGAGTTGGCAGCTGTTCCACAGACGGATGCCCCAGCGCAGTCAACGAAGCAGAGGAGAGCTCCACGATCGTCGATGCCACACATACCATGTCGGAAAAAATATATCTTAGGTTGTGCTTGACTTTGTCCCCTTCCAAAAACCAACATGTCCTACACTTTACACTGGCTTTCTTTCTGCCCAAGAAGGATTACCTCCTCAGGACATCATCACAGCGGCGTTAACGTAGATATATTTCAAGGCCACCACAACCTCTCCTACCTGCTTAGCATACGACAGAACACTTAAACTGAAGTTGCTCATCTGGGTTTCAATCCCCACGTCACCTCCATTAAACTCGCCACATAATCTCACCTACCAGCACGGGAAGTGACTCACGATACAGCTACGCACTGGACACTTGTGTGCGCCCCCCCTCTGTGATTACTTGGATGAACAATCGGTTATTTAGTGTACCTTGGTGTTTACGAACGTAGTATTGGCAACCGAGTTTCGAAACCTCGAGCTACCGCCCGAGCAGGTGCGGTACTCCATCAATTCATATGATACAAGGATCAGCTTCCCCTTGTATCAGGTGGCATTTAATAATTTTAAAAACCGAAATCCATCAGAAGAAACATGACAAAGACACTTAATTACTCACCCATGTGGCAAAAAGTATCAACGAACGAAAGACAATGGAAACTCCATATCTTACATTTTCAACTAAAATATCACCAAAACTGAAGATTTCATTATATAATAATGAAGAGGCGGGAAAATAATCTTCATTTTATTTGAGGATGCTTGAGTTGCGAAAGTGGATTCCGAGTCGCGACGCAGTCACTTCACACACGTGGTACAATTTACATTTTGATTTACGATGCGCACGTAAAAACGAACTAAAGTTTATCACAGTTATGCATCACAATCATTCGATACGATATCCAGCCTGGAGGGCCAAAATGTTGCAAGATTTTGATTCTTAACACTTGAAGGAGAAGGATAATGAGGGACACTCATCACACAAAAAAAAACCGCCCTACTATGTTGGTATTCACTGCTCCTCTTGAGGATGCTGCTTGACTACTCGCAAGATACTGTATATATGCGTGCTGCACACAGCATAGTTCCACGCCCACACACACACACACACAACCCCCCCCCCCCCACACACACACACACAAGCATGCACGCACGCACACACACACTCTATAGTACATCAAGATTCTGGCATCACGAGTTAAAACTGTGAAAGTGACTAAGCATCATCTTCGTATTTCAAACGTTATGTGACCACAGTCTAAACACCACTTATAGGGAGTTCTCTTCTTTCCTCCTACAGTGAAATAGCTACAGTATTTTATGTTAATTTGTGATATTAACGAAACACATTTGTTAATTTGTAGCCTAAAAAGAATTCATGCTAGTGATGAGATTATGCATCTTATTTTTGAATATGCTAAATAGTAATTAACGCGTGCCCGATTGAACTCACTTGGCACATTAGTCGAGGATTTTGACTGCTGGACCAAAAGCGGATAACTGGGTAAAGATAGTTGGGATGAGACGATGGGTGTTGGCTAGAACTTACTCACTCCTGTTCCTGGATGTTGTAGTCGAGGTAGTTATGGCTTTAGGTGGGATTAATTTGGTCGATGCCGGAACGGGTGTTCCACAGACAACCTTCTATAAACCAGAAAATGAGATTGTACCAGCCTAGGCGCACTTCAGTACCGGTCAGGAGTCCGTTGACAACCGGGTGGCAAGTTGTATAGATGTGGACACATAGTGGAAAGTCAATTACTAGAACCGGAGCAAGCGCGACTGCTCGTCGTCTCAGTTTGGCAGCACGGTACCGTTCCACCTGTCTGTCCTGCGTAGGATGGGTTGATGCTATCCTCGGCCTGAGAGCAGGGTGAGCCAGGTGTTGTTCCCTGCGTTTTCTACCACTCCTCCTCTCGTAAGGCACAGGGTAACTGTTCTCTAGCTTACGTAGTGCACCTTAGAAAGAAAGAATAACAGTGTAACCCAATAGTGACTTGCCGGTTCGAGCTTGATAAAGAGTCCCCACCGTAGGCGGGCTGATCAGGGATGTGGAGCTGGCTAACCGCCAAGCCTCTACTGGTTGTGTGATCGCACTAGGATGCCTGGCAAAACTACAAGCCACAGTCAACACGCACTAACTAATGCGGATGGTGAGAAGCAACCTGAATCTGTTGTGCCTCCTGATGTGAAGGTGTTTCTAGTGATTGTGGTATCACTGTTTCTCCCCAATGAGCACTAAAAGTGCTGATGTGTTACTGGGAAGAAACAGGTAGCTGTCTAATATGTATGTCTTAATTCGGTTCAATAAATTTCCCGGTTTGCGTCGACAAGTGCACAGCATAGTCTACCTTCAACTGTGGATACAAATAAATACCCTGGAAATAAAAGCAGAAAGGTAGAGAGCAATGTGTGTTTATGAAAGTTAAATAAACACGTGACCTGTGCTACCTCCTACCAAGTCGAGGATACCTGAAGGTAACTGCATAGTTCCCGGTGTAGGTGACCTGGTTCTAAGTAAAAGGGAAAAAGCTGGTTCTAGAGGAATATAAATGAGTTAAAGTTACATTGCTAATAAAAGGTGTCTAGAGGAGACAAAGTGAAGTTAAAAGAAATTGTTCATGTTAGTATGTCGCCGGGTTGACTGGTCGTTGACGTACGTAGCAAGTAGCCGCGGGGGCGTACTTGTAAGGTAACAAATTTCTCCAAAGATCCCAAACACTAGTAGTGCTGTGGGAGGTTGCTAGAGATGCGAAAGAATGACTGCAGAGGCCGGCAGCATCTGGACTTATATAGTGAAAGCTTGTAGGCTGCCAGCGTGGGGTGCAGGGGAGGCGTGACGTCCTCCGGCCCTGGGTGGCGTAAGAATCCTCCCATCAGCGATTCTGCTTCGAGCCTCGTTGGAGTCGCTCAGCCTTGCCCGAGGTCTGGGCAGCTTGTAGGCTTGAGCGCGGGGAAGGTGGGATGGCGTGCCTGCCAGGTTGCGTATCTTCCAGGTGAGAAGGAATTGTTGCAAGTTCCCATTGCCTGTAGGGTAGGCAATGAGTTGCTCACGTCTGTAGAGAAGGAAGAGGTAGTCTATGCGATGAGTCGTAATAGTATTGGAATAGATGTATAAGCGGTACACGTCAGACTATTGAGAGTTTATATGAATATTACTGTTAATGTTTGCTTTTAATATTTTGTGAAAGTAAAGAGAATTTTACAATCACCATACTACTTTAGTTATTCTCAAAGATAACTGTCTACAAAGAGGAAACATATATTGAACATTAAAGGCTCATACTGCACAGGTGGTTGTTTAATAAATCCGCAACAATTACAAATATTTGTTAAGACAAAACTCATTATTAATAATAATCTGTAAAAAAAAAAGTATTTTGAGGTTTGTATTACAGAGGTTCCTGTGTATCTGCAAGTTACATAAGGAAATGTCTGGGGCCCTCACCTACTGAAGTTGATGTCAGGGTAATTGCAGTACTCGGAGTTGTGCTTGGTGGTGTTACGGCGGGGGAAGGTACAGAGGAAGGCATTGGCGAGCAGACATGCCACCTGATGCTGCGTGAGGCTGACAGTGTGGTTAGAGTGCTGGCTCAAGAGCGGCATTCTGCCAGTCACCAGCATCGGCAGCTGTAGTGCCAGCCTGATCATCATCGGCAGTAGATGGCTGAAGAACCTTGCAGATTGCGCGTTCGACAAGTACTGGAACATGCAATTAATTTTGTCCTGCTTACCCCAAATACTTCCTGGTTCTGTCATGGTTAGACCACTTTCTCAACTTTTAGATATAACACAGCGACCACCATCAAAACACACATAATGACACCTCTGAGATCCTCAGTGATTGGTGGGACTGTGGTAATGTAGTGGTTAGACTACTTGCCTCCCACATAGGTGAACCGGATTTGATTGCCAGCAGGGTTGCTCTTGAATTTTTGCATGTACGATTTATGCCGCATAATGGCCCGGGTTGGTGGGTTTTCTCAGGGATCTCCCATTTCCTCCGCCCTTGCATTCCGGCACTGCTCCATACTCACCTTGTTTCAAGCTCACTGGTTCTCAAAACCTTGATGTTAGAGGTGCCCAAATCTCTCCTCTTCACTCCTCTCCATTCAATTAGTGGTGGGAAAAAAAAATTACTGCCATAGTGCTAACATCAAAATATTGTGTTACCGGTATTCCGGTTTTATCGCTATTCACAATATGATCTTGTCCCTAGTTATAACATATAAAATATAATGATTACACATTTCCACAACTTCTAAATAACACATTTAAAGTATGAAAAACCACAATGAATGAATGTACAAAAAGGTGTTCTACTGTATGTAACGATTTGTAAAATGTAACATGACTGTAATGAAAAAATTAGGGATAGGCTGATACTGATACATATTAACCGGCCAATAACACAACCATCGGAATCTGCGGCATCAGAAGGTTATTTGTCAATTATTATTCACAGATTAGTAGCACTAATTTATTTAACTCAATGTTAAATAAACCAGCATACTAAATCTCGTAAAACATTAATTTACTTCATTCATCAATCAGACATTCTGTCCGAAATCCAAAATATATTCGGAACAATTGTTTTTCGATGATTCGTTTCAGTTGTTTACGTTTTATGATATTTCCTGTTGGTGCATTCGCCAAAGATTGTGTGCATCATTTGTTTTCTGACACTACATGAATACAAAACAGCACAGATAATCAATAACTGGTGCTATATATAGTATTGATTAGATCCCCAAGAGTATTTTTGTTTTCTATTTTCTGCTTACATTTTTACTGCATTTGTAGATCAGCGACAATGAGAATGCAACCTGTATTCTTATTCTTCTTATGCATTATTTCATTCGTAGATTGGCAACATTGTAAATGAATCGCACACACTGACACTGTATTCAACTATCTATGGTGGTGGTAATGGAAAGGCAAGTTAAAGGTTATAGCGTGACACGTGGCGGTAATTTGACGGACGTAGTTGTTATTGGATACTGTCGGCTGCGGTTTTGCTTAGAATGTTGAAGGTCTGAATAAGACTCTGCAAGTAATAATTGGAAAAAATGGTTTTAAATAAATCGGTTGTGGTCATTTTCACCAAGGGATTGAGTATAGCTTGGCCGATGAAGGAATACTAAACAAAAATATTAACATAAATAAAAAAAATCCGCTCCATTTCAAGTGAATATTTAACACTAAATTGATTTCAATAAGCTTTTTTAAATGACATCTTTAAGCTGTTGGTTTAAACAAACGTGTATTTTGAGGTTATGTATATAATTTCTCAGGTCTAAAATACAAGTCCGCATCAGATTGCCTGAAGTTTTGAAGGTTGACATTAATTAATTCAGTTTGTAATGAATACTGTATTGTGTAGTAACAGTTATCTTATCATTTATTATCAAATTTAGTGTTGTATTTCATTTCTATATTGTAGACACCTAATACAAAGTGCTTAATGTGTTCACAAAATTAAATACTTAAATTTAAGTAATAAAAAGTAATTACAAATAAATATTGGGAATTGGGAATTATGATGGTGTTTACAAAACTGGTATCAGCATCACTGTAATCGGCGGCATTGGAAGTTGAGAATCTGTATCGTTTGTATCAGCAAATAGCGGTATTTGCCCATCTGTAAAAATTTTTTAATAATCACTATTTAGATTAGTGTATTTTGTGTGGTGTTCATTATAGACAAACTCTTTAGATTAGTGTATTTTGTGTGGTGTTCATTATAGACAAACTCTTTAGATTAGTGTATTTTGTGTGGTGTTCATTATAGACAAACTCTTAAATTTGTTTTTAGTGACCACTCTTTGTGGACACCATCTTGACTGAACAGAAAAATGAACAAAAAACGAGTTAGTTGTGCGCAATATGGCATCTGCGCATGTTGTTTAACTTCATCAAAATGAACTATATAGTATATACAGTCCATTCTCATTGTCGCGTGTCCAGACAATAACACGTAATGATAGGATACAGTACAGCTAGACTGGTAAGCATCTAGACAGTGAACAGCTAACCTCTGAGCAGAAGGTGTGAAGTGTGGAGAAGTCCCAGTGATCATATTTGTTGTTGTACGCGAAGATTGCTTCCTGGAGCTGGTGGCTGGATGTGATTGGCTTGAGCAGCGCTTCCTCGATGATGTCCCAGCGAGGTCGCACGGACTCCACCCTGTTTCCCCCTGCATTCTGCTAGAGGCAGTAGGATCATTGTAAGTCACCGGGCAAGGATCTCGTAGGGAGTGTGGAAAGATCCACACACATTCAAATTAATTGTAGAATTGAAATAGTAAGGAAAAAGATGTTAATGATAAAGATGCTATTCCTTCATTATTACTGGCCAGTAACATACTGTTTCTCTTAAGTTCACGAAAACTTGCCAAACAGCAAAAAAATTCTTACTTTAGATTACTGTAGACAATAAATGTAACGTTAACACCCAGAAATAAAAAGTTTTTTATTTTTTTTTGTTCCGTGACTTTTGTGCAGCCTAGTCAAAATCACAATTTTAGAGTTTTTCGGAACATACAAATAAACAAAATCATGCATACATTCTTAGGTAAATATATAATTATAAATCTAGAGTTTTAATACTCAACACATGAACCTAAATATAGTAACTTGATAATTTTAATAAGCTATTTGAGTATGGACATGTGTTTGTGTGTAGGGTACGAGGCCGTACGATACTGTGTGCTCCTACAGCGATACCACTTGCAGCTGCTGATGTTACTACTGCAACCATCATTTAGTCTATTAGGGGCGTGAAAAGCAGCATTAATCTTAAATCAAATATGAATTGATGTCACAAAATAATTGTGAATTTGAATGTAATTTTAACTATACAATGTGTCAATCAAAACATATGAAAGAAAATTAATAATGTCAAAAGCATGCATGCTTGATTTGAGAACTAATGCAGCCTGTGTTAAGTGTCGGAATTTGCCAACAAATGTCGTGCATGAAGTGAAGTTGCCTTAAATCACAACATAGCAGATTGAAACTATCCCACATGTTATTTTAATTTTAACATCTCTGTTATTATAATCCTACATGTACATTTCATGGTTCTGATTTGCATCATTAACAAATGTACGGCCAGAAGGTTTTTTTAAGTATGCATGTGCAGTAACATTTCCTTCAGATGTAAAGCGATAGATAAAATGCAGGAGCACGTCAACTACTGCATTTGAATACATTTTTACACAAATCCATTTTAGGATCATGAACATGATAACTTGTAGTCAGATGACATGCTGGGTGTCATAAATAAGCAGTTCAGAGAAACCAGCCATTATAATGAACATCTTCATCACACTGCTATAACCATTTAACAGTGTTTGTTTACAGTTAGAAGGTCATAGACCCATATATTTAACTCAAACATAAAAACTTATACAGTAAACACTACTACAGTATTAATGTGTTTGACAGATTCACATGTAGTGCAGCAAAGGTGTTGATATTTTGAACGTAACAGCAGTTGTCATATTCCAGCACACAACAAAGTAGTGTGAATTGTATGTCCTCAATTCGTAAATTTGCAAATTACTCCAAAACTTGCAACGTTATGAAACTTTGTCATAACTATGCTGCTGTAAAAACATTTCATGATGTATGTGATACGAGTAACAATGGTTGGCTCCACAGTTTCATTGTTCGCAGTCTACGGCTGGAATCTGGATGCTGCTACTTCACGGAGCCTTTAAGCATAAATGGTTAGCTTGTAAGGAACACACAATGGCAATTCAGATTCAACTTGCAGTGGCGCCACATCCAAATTTTTGCATATGGGAAAGGCAATGGAAATTTTTGGTGGCCAGAAGGTTTTCTCAGGAACCATTCTAAAATTTATCCAAATTTCAAAATTTTAGCCCTATAAAATCTACATTCAATTAATAACACATGTTTTTACACACTTTACTACAAATTTATGAACTGTAGAATTAATTTTAACTCAGCAGATTTTCAAAACACACCAGACAAAATGAGAAAAACTGTTTTTTAAGTTTATAACATTTTGAATAGTTATGCTAATTGAAGAGGTTAGTTAGCTTCTCAAGTTGTATATATATATATAGCTAAACTGTAATGAGATCGAGATCAACGTTAAAATTAAAATCGTAATTTTATTATCTGTTATTCATGCTATTTGTATCCATTGTCTGACTATGAATAAGATATTTCCATTTTGTATCTAGTTTTATATACGTTAAGCATGAAAATTTCTTTCCATGAATATACCTATTTGTGTATTTCATTAACTATGTATGTACAGCTTTCAGTAAAATAAAAAAATTAATACAGAAACTTTAATTTACACAATGAATCTTGAGAAAAATAAACTATCTCTGTCCTTGTCTTTTGGTGGGTGTTTAGATGTATGAATTCTGTGTGGTGTGCTTGTTTGCGTGCATCGTAGACAAAGTTTTAAATTATTCAGCTCATCTGCTCTAATGAATGCCATCCTGTCCACCATAGTGACCGAACAAACAAACAAACAAACAAACAAATCACTAACAAGTACAGCATGGTAGCTGCTTGTGCACAATATGGCATCTATGCATGTTGTTTCGCTGTGTATGATCACTGTAACAATATCGTTATGAATTACAGTAAAACTCTGTTTACCAATAAGTTTCCAAAGGGACTGAAACATGTAGGCTTCTTAAAGAGGTCAAATTACTTTGGTGTTCGTAGACCAGATTCAAAATTATGTTGAATTATCAAGCAGGAAAACTTCTTTAAAAAAAAATTTAACCCATTCTCAACTTCCTAAAAAACTTTTAGCCCATTCTAGTTATCACATGCCCCAACAGTAGTAACAGCAGGTCGTGACTAGTAAAAAGGTAAACACACTTGCCTGTCACGGGGAGGTATTACGTATAATTATACTCACACATTGTACTGGATACATGCTCATCGGAGAACATGGCATACGGACGTGATTTCTATCCCACTTGTCCTTGAACTGGGGTGGGTGCGGCTTGGGCGGACATCCCGTTTGCACAGGTAGCTGCACACACAACAGAATATGTCACAATGCGGCTTCTTCCTAAACACATACGTTACACATAGCTCCATGCCAGTTGTTAACACTTACTACAGCTCAAGAAAATTAAATACTGACCTCAAATTACTTACTCCTTTGTTCACCTGTTTTGTAAAACATTTCAAGTGCTTTTGAAGAAGTTTTGCTAAAGAGTGCAGTTTATGCTCAGTGTTGGGTTTAGATGATGTAAGTATTTTCTTGAAGAACTTTAGCTAAAGAGTGCAGTTTATGCTCAGTGTTGGGTTTAGATGATGTAAGTATTTTCTTGAAGAACTGCAGTTGGAAAACACATATGTAGGTTTTATTTTGCCTTAGAGTAAAGAATTTTTAATTATTTTTTTAGCTTGAATGTGTTATCCCAGGAAGTGAGTTCCTTTAAGATTTTAGCTGGGTAACTAGTGTTTTGTGTGAACCCCATTACTCTCAAACTAGCCATCATGACAGACAGTACATAATTTTGCTCCGGTGATTGATTAATAATATTGTCATGACCGCTCATCCAAAGTCAGGAGAGTTGTTGAGAGGTGCCTCACAGGCTATTAAATGTGCATGGGCGGAGAGAAGAGAACTGAAACAGCAGAAATAGCAGTTGAGTTCTTTTAATAAAAGAATACTCTCTTCTTCTATTACACAGACGTACATACACACACTCGCAATCACGCTACCACCCGGTGGCAAGTTCACTCACCTCTCCTTCACCCGAACCAACTCCTTTTCCACTTCCTTCCTGAATTTACCAACCCCTCTCACAGATACCAATTCCTCCCTCAACACATTCCACTCCCTCACAGACCTCACAAGCATGGACTGCCTACCCCGCTCCATTCTCCTCCACACCCTCTGAAGCTTCTCACTGTTGTTTCCTCTTCCTCTAAACACCTCCTTACTTAGCTTGCAGTGTAGCCCTCCCCATCCTCCCTCTTCATTCACCACCTTGTACATCCTGATTAACCGCTCAACTTTCCTCCTGTCCTTCAGTGAGCTCCACCCCATTTCTTTCATCATCACTGATGGCCTATAGTTCCCTTCTTCCTCACCATCTTGCCCCTGCCTCCTCCTTCCACCCTTCACCCATCTTGCTACCTTTCTCTGCACCTTTTCCAGTTCTCGCACCTCCACCTCCACATACGGGGGTCCCATACTGCTGCAGCATATTCTAACATTGGCCGTACCATTGTGCCATACGCCTTCACCTCACAGCTGACTCCATTCAGAACCCTTCCCAGCATACCCAGAGCCCTTCTTCCCTTTGCAACCACCCTCTCTACCTGATTTTTCCCCTTGACGTCTCCCTGCAGTACAATCCCTAGATACTTATATTCTGCTGCTTCTTCTACCTCTTGTACCTCCCATCTGAACATGTCCCTGCTTATCATCTTCTTCCTTGTGAACCTCACTACGTTAGTTTTTTTTACATTTATCTTCACTTGGTTTTCCCTGGTTCACAACCATATCCTGTCAATGTTCGCCTGCATGGTCCCCCCTCCCACTTCTGCATACACAACACAATCATCTGCAAACAATCTTATTTTTCCTGCTAATCCCCAAACCCATGTCACTTACCATTATGGTAAATAACAAAGGACCCAGCACACTTCCATGCAACACCCCTCAAGCAACCTCCTCTTCCTGCGATATTGCCTCCCCCACTTCCACCCTCTGCCTTCGCCCCCTGAGAAAGTCCCCAATCCATTCCACTACCCTCCTGTCTGGTATCAGCGCCTCCACTTTCCTAATCAATGTTCCATGGGGCACCTTATCCAATGCCTTCTCAAAATCTATGAAGCAGGCATCCACCTCATCAACTACCTGCACCAGATCCTCTAGTAACCCAGCCAGCTGAGTCTCACATGAGTAACACCTCCTGAAACCATGCTGGGAATCCTCCAACCAATTCCTATTGTTCATAACCCTCACCACATACTGCACCACCAGCCTCTCCATTACTTTTCCTGCACTTGATGTGAAACTCACCAGTCTGTAGCTGCCAGGCCTCCCCCTATCCTCTCCCTGCTTGTGTATAGGTACCACCATAGCATCCTTCCAATTCTGCGGTAACTTACTCTCTCCTAAGGACTTTTTAAACAGCACTTCTAACTATTTCACCAACTCCTTGCCACCAAATTTTAGTGGTGCGTTTCCTATCCCATCTGGTCCTCCTGCTTTACTGCTCTTCAAACCCCTAATTACCATTACTATCTCCCACTCCCTCATCTTAAACTTATTGAACAGCCCCAATCACTAGTAGCCCACTAATTCCAATCCTCCTTTGCCTCAAACACAGACAAGTACTGTCCTTGCAGCATCTCCGATATTTCTTGGTCAGTTGTCGCAGACCTACCATCCCTTCCTGTTAGCATAGGGATCCCTCCCCCTCCCTTCCTAGCATAACTAAACAATTTCCCCCATTCCTTGCCTTATCTTCTTCTACCATGTTCCCCAAAAATACATTCTTTGCCTGTTTGATCTTCCTTTCAAGCTCCCTATCCATTTGTTTCTTCATTTCTTTAGATCTTATCATCCCTTCATTTCTCCACTTGGCATGTAATTTTCTGCACTTCTTCATTTTCAAAATCTACTGTCCATAATATGGCGAATCTCCCCCAGTCCGTAACCTTTTCACTGGCACAAATTTCTCCAACATAACCTCCATTAATCCTCTAAACTCCCTCCACAACCCCTCTGCACCCTCCTCCATAGACCATTTTTTAAACCTGTTTCTGAATAATATATATGCCCCCTTCATGTCTCCTCACCCATACTCCCACACCAACCTTTCAGCCATTTGCACTTCTCTCATCCTGCCAATCCCAATTTCCACAACCGGGATATGATGGTCGCTTATACCATCCAGTACTATTGCACCAACTACAGCATTCCCAGGTCTGACCAATACCACATCCAGCACTGACCCAACACCATCCTCATTCCATCTCGTAGGTGTTACTACTACCTGGACTAATCCTCTGTTGATTAACTGTGCTGCCATTCTCTGCATTATGCTACCCATTCCTTCTGCACCCTCTACCCATTTCACCCCTGGCTACAACAACCCACTGCCTGACCTTTAGTCTATCGACCCTCTCCTTGATCATCTCAATTGCCTGCCATCCCTGTCCTGGTGGTCTATACGCTGCCAGCAAAGTAATACTCCTATTTCTACTACCACTCAATTTGATTTCCATTACCTAGACATCCTCACTAACCCATTATACCGCCCCTTTTAGCCCTTTCCTTACACACACCATTATTCCTCCTCCCCTCACTTCCCTGTCTCTTCTGAAGATGGTGAACTCATCCTGCCTACACTCAATGTCCAGTACTTCCTCAGTCAACCAAGTCTCCACAGCTACCACTATATCCGCCCCATATCCTTCAACCTTTCCCCAGAAGCCCTCCAGCTTGTTGTACACACTCCTACAGTTCACCAACATTAGCTTTATACTAGTACTCTGCTTTACCATCCTACATTGCTTACCTCCTATCTCCACCCCTGCGGCCTCATCAATGCTATCCTCACCATTTCTCTCCACTTCTGTTCCCTTGCTTCTAACTGATTGCTATTTCAACAATTGCTGCTCTGCCCTGACCCTCTCCATGCAGCCAGCTACTTCTCTACATAGCAGATCACCTAGAATCCTCTTTCCCTGTTCTGTCAGGTGAACCTGGTCCCTCCCTACACTTTCCCAGCCTACCCATTTCCTACTATCTATAAATGTAGCCCCCAAATCCCTACACACCCTCTCGTATACCTCACTCGCAGCCACTGCCTTCCTATAGGATACTCCTTTCCTAACCAGCACGCCACTGACTACTGCCCTAGCTCCAGGGAACTTCTCCCGCACTTTCCTCAGCAAACCCCTGAGGTCCCGCTCTACCTCCTGCCCCACCTCCCTATGAGCCAGGTCGTTTCCCCCTACATGAATGAGGACAACCTTTGCCACCCTGCTACCTCTCATACCACCAACCCTTTCCTCCAAACCCCTTGTAGTTGCCCCCCAAACGCTGCTTTATATGTCATTTCCTTCCTGATATTCCTCAGCTCCACCCCCTTTACAATAGAGTTTCCTAGAAAACTACCTCTGGCTCCCTTCCTACAATCTGTTCCTGCTATGTGGCTTTTCCACCCACCTGCCTACCCTTGTCTCCGGCCTCCTGCAGCACCCTTGTTTCCCTCCCTTTGGCCAGCCCTCCTCTCTCCCCTCTGGCCCTGAACTGTCCACTTTCTCCTGCTTGCTGGTCTTTGCTAATCGCACACTTGCAAGCCTCAGCATACTGCTTCCTACCTTCTACCACTGCCTGTTCCCTGCTTTCTGTTTCCCGTTCCTCTATTCCTGATTGCTTCCTGCCTACTTCTATCACCTTATCCCTTGCTACTATTTCTTGCTCCTCTAACCTTATTTGCTGTCTTATGTCTCCTACTGCCTTATCCCTTTCTACTGCCTCCAACTCCTCTATCCTCCTCCTTAATCTTACCACCTCTATCTCTGCCTCCCTCCTCCTCTGCCTTTCCTCCAGCAGTTCCTTCTGCAGCCCTACTTGCATTCTGACTAACTCTTCCTCTCTACTCAGCTTTTCCTCCTATGGACTGGCTTTCATTTTCCTTAGCACCTCCTTTACATCTTCCAACTCCTCCTCTAACTTATCCACACTCATTTCTACTCTACTCTTACCCATCTCATCCCTGACCTTTTCCTTCATCCTCTCAATCCTATGCATCATTTCCCTCTCTTTCCTGCTCATCAAATCTACCACCTCCTCTTTCTACCTCTAGTCCTTAGCCACTTCAATTGGCACTGGCACACGCTCTACAAAGCTTCCCCTCAGCATATCCCAAATCCAGTTTCCACCTTCTCCACTTATTTGTGTTTCCTTCTCTACCCTTAATTTGTTCCCTACCACCGCCACTAAACCCTTTCCCTCAACACATTCCTCACACTTCCACTCATGTTCCTGTAGTGATCCCAGTTCCTCCTCTCTGGTCCATACACAGTCCGTGTGGTACCAGCCGGCACACTGCACACCATTATCTAACTATCTCCACACCTTACTACAGCCCCTACACTTTCACCTCCCTACCATTTTTTTTTACCCTCTCTTTTTAAAAAACAATTTAACTAACTTAAAACTAAAACTACTCTCCCTTATAAAATACACCAAATACCTACGTATACACACACTTTCTTAACTAGTCTAACTTACACCATACACCCTTTACCCTTGTACAATAACAAAGGCCTCAGCCTCGTGTACACAATCGGACACTACTCCCTCCTTATAACTAATTACCACATAAAACACTAATCTTAACTCTAATTATACCTCGAACTACTATTCCACCTATATTTAAACCTATTGCTAGAACTAATCACAAGCCAAAACAACCTTATATACGGAACAACACAATCTGTAGTCCGTCTGTGGCGGCCATCTTGGCTAACAGAGCTATAAGTCTGTTGTGCGTCTCCTTGGAAAACTGGATACTGGTTGTGTGTAAATAATAAGATTAATATAATGTAAGTGGTGAAGAGTTTTTCATTGAGAATAAATTATATAGGGTTTTGTCAGACATATGCATGATGCAAAGCAGAATTCCTAAGACGCCGCTTACATTCTTCTTGCTCACAATGGCTAGCTGATATGTGATAACGCCAAGTGAAGCGGCTTCCCCTTGTGTAAAACTTAGCGTGGGAGAAAAACTTTTACCATGTGAATGCAATGAAATAATGTCACAATATTTAGAGTGAAACCAGGTAAGCAATTCATGTGAATGTCAAACACATTAGCAGTAACACTTATTGAAATTTCAGTAACGTGCAGACACACAACACTTTAGCCATGTAGACAAAGACAAGACATAAATTTTCATGCCGTTTGTATGAAAAGCACTTAAAAATGAAAATAACTTTGAAATAACGAAGCCAAAACTACTTACTACAAATACACAAAGCATAAGTCTCTAATTTAGTGTGTAACAAAATGTAGTTTCATTTGCAGAAAGAATTAAGTGTAAAACTTGAAATTCAATGATGAAGCAAAAATTAATTAGCTCTATACAATTGAGAAATATCCGATCAGAAAAATTACTGTTGTTAAATGAAAAATTGAGAGATATCTGTAAATCTTAATCACCTCACCAAAAATTATCAAGCAAAATTAGCAATTTGCACAAGTAATAATGCATTAAAATGGCTAGAATTAGGCTAATTAAATTAATCTTGGAGGAAAATTGATCAAATTCATCTTTGTTCGGTTGTAGAACACGTGACCTCATTTACTGATTTCCGGTTAATGTTCGTTAAAACAATTATGCCCTTTATTAAAATTCTGAGAATAATTTTAAGTCAAAAATTATTTTCATTCAAGAAAGATATATTGAAGTCCAAAACAAATTAAAAATAATTACCGCACACATGTATGACAGTTTGTGTTAAGTGCTGTGCCATACCCAATAGATCATACTTATTCAGTAGACAGTGGGGATGGCAGCTCACTCAGATTCATAACACCACAAAACTAGAATCAATGCGTTTCGGGCCTCTTATGCAACATGCTTTGCATATTTAACCACTAAGGCACCTCTCAACACCTTTCTATTCTTACGTTGGGTGGTCGACGAAAAATTAATGACATTTTTGCAGGAACAAACGTTACATTGAACCGCTTTACACAACGTCTAGGGAAAGAGAGTGTCTATCAAAGGGGTTCACACCGTGATACTAACTAAAAACAACTGGAAAATCCCAGAAAAGAATCACTCCCTGAGATGTAACACTATCCTAACAGTCAGGTAATTAACTTCATATCTCTGTGGCAAGAACTGATTGATAACAGCAGGTATAGTGTAAAGAGAAAATAGTAATAAAAAACATTAACACACCCAAAGATAGGTCACTGTCATCTGGCAGAATTGTTGGTGGATTGAATGCACTTTCACCCTATCACACTGCACTCTGTGCTCTTCAGGGAGTTGTGGATATTGGGTGCCAGGTACCTGATTCAGTAGCGGATCCACAAGTGTCTGAAGTGCTTCAGGGAGTTGTGGATATTGGGTGGCAGGTACCTGATTCAGTAGCGGATCCACAAGTGTCTGAAGTGCTTTAGGGAGTTGTGGATATTGCGTGGCAGGTACCTAATTCAGCAGCGGATCCACAAGTGTCTGAAGTGCTTCAGGGAGTTGTGGATATTGGGTGCCAGGTACCTGATTCAGTAGCGGATCCACAAGTGTCTGAAGTGCTTCAGGGAGTTGTGGATATTGGGTGCCAGGTACCTGATTCAGTAGCGGATCCACAAGTGTCTGAAGTGCTTCAGGGAGTTGTGGATATTGGGTGGCAGGTACCTGATTCAGTAGTGGATCCACAAGCGTCTGAAGTGCTTCAGGGAGTTGTGGATATTGGGTGGCAGGTACCTGATACAGTAGCGGATCCACAAGTGTCTGAAGTGCTTCAGGGAGTTGTGGATATTGGGTGCCAGGTACCTGATTCAGTAGCGGATCCACAAGTGTCTGAAGTGATTCAGGGAGTTGTGGATATTGGGTGCCAGGTACCTGATTCAGTAGCGGATCCACAAGTGTCTGAAGTGCTTCAGGGAGTTGTGGATATTGGGTGGCAGGTACCTTATTCAGCAGCGGATCCACAAGTGTCTGAAGTGCTTCAGGGAGTTGTGGATATTGGGTGGCAGATACCTGATTCAGCAGCGGATCCACAAGTGTCTGAAGTGCTTCAGGGAGTTGTGGATATTGGGTGCCAGGTACCTGATTCAGCAGTGGATCCACAAGTGTCTGAAGTGCTTCAGGGAGTTGTGGATATTGGGTGGCAGGTACCAAATTCAGCAGCGGATCCACAAGTGTCTGAAGTGCTTCAGAGCACGACCAAAATTCTCCTGCTCCCCCATACCAGTTCTTCCTGCTCCCCGTGTCTCCCAAGCAAAATCCATCTTGCATTCTGGTGTAGATTATGGTGGTCCAATCACTAGCACCATGACAACAGTATGACACATGACACATTTTAAGCATTGGGAATAAGCGCTATAGTCATTGACTTTGCCCCATCTTAGAGCATGCTGCTCATACAGAGGCAATTCCTCAACACAACGGGACACGTGCTTACAGGGTGCATTGGCGCTCGTCGAGAGAGACTACAGACACGTGGCCTGAAATTGTACCATTCACCAAGAAACTCCAAGAAGCCGTCATGCTGTTGCCCTACCCGACATGAGATTTTACTGTTAGCTGAGACATCGGCACATTCCAGGAAGGTAAAGCTAGTGCCTCGGTTTTTAACACTGGAGGGCAGCACACGGTCTACTCCAGCTGCTCCAGCTTCCAGCCTTACACGGAGGAGATAAGAAATGTCAACGCCTACAGCCGAGGTGATAAGAAATGCAAGGCACTCCTTCAGAGCACGAATATTCAACTCCTGTGGAGAGAGGCTAGCCATCCCCTCGTCCCTCTGAGGGCCAACAAGCTTGGATATTTAATATAAAAGAGCCAGCACTACCCTGGCTCTGGGTAGTCGCTGCACCTTCAAGCTTGGAAAGGCTGAAGGTTGCAGTAGGGGTAAGTGGTTGCAACTATCTCTCCTCCAGCTTGCGAAGACAGGCCGAGAACTTTCGTAAGGGCACTGACCACTAGGCATCTTCGCGAACTCGTTTCAGAAGATGGCACCAGAGACTTGCCACTTCACAACAACCATCTTGCAGATTCTGCCACTGCTAGTCAACATCACCATCCAGAGGCTACTGAAGACGTGATTCACTTCTACCACCCACCTTCTGGTAACCCACCAGTTCTCCCTTGGTAGCAGGTTGGGCCGACGTCCCTTATGAAACTCTCGTAACCCACCGGATGGTCCGGTTACATAAATTTCCCTTCCAGTAATTGAAATTGGATTAGGTTCCTCAAGAACATGCCTTAATAAACTAAGACACTGTCAAATGCGGTAGTTAGTTGTAATTTCAGATCTCACTAATTATCACACCTAGCACTTGTACATGTTGCATTTGCCTGTATTAACCATATGAAGCTTCTATACACTCATTTATCAGTTAGCATCGCATCATTGTGTTTCAATTATTTGCATATCGTAAAATACATATATTTACCATATTCTTGTGTAATTTTTATGTCAATTGTTTAACCCTTTTTCATAGTATTTTAATTTGACTTATATAACTTATCTAAACTCTTGTTTTCTAACTTCAGATAATTACGTAACTTGCTCTGAGGGAAACCTGGTAGCCGCATGAAACCACTAGAATAGAACACCCACACATTAAGGGGCAAACCGAGATCTACCAATAGGTAGACATTCGGCTGCACCCAAAGCACTAGCAACACTAACCCTTGTAGAGAACCTACCAGACAGGGTGTACAATTCTTCTTCCAGCTTAAAAAGGCAGGGGAGGAACTAGTAGCACTCGGGCATGATTGACCTCTTGTGGGTTACTCACCCTGCGCTCAGTAATTTGTGCCACCCTCAGTTCAGTCCCAGCTTGCAAAGACTGGCCGCTAGGAATGCAGGATGCTACCACTGTGTCTTGGAAGTACATGTTAGGGCTGCTGAACTAACAGTTTCTCTTCTACAGCTTGTACCAGTTTAAATGCCTTACGCCCAGCACGGTAGAATAAGTAAAAGTCGTAGCAGAGCCCTGTGGGCCACTGTAAGAGATTTCTTTACTTTAACATCAGTTGAAACCACCGTAGATAATAGTGACACCTCCCAACCCCTTCAACCAACAATACAAACCATTATTACTGTTATCCATTAACGAACATCTGGCTACTGAGGCCATCCGTAAGAAAGGAGAAGCTCTCCTGGGCATAATATAGAACTACCAGAACCTCCATAGCCAAGAATTTCCCCTGACACGAGCACCACCCCTCTACGCAATACAGAGGCACGCAGGCACCACCGGTCACCTGCAGAGTTAGCACAGCAGCAGGAAAGACTATCCTTCTCCACATCTAAAACCAGGTACCTAAAAGGTGTAGGCAGTAACCGTAGCCCTAGATTTTGTACACTCTCGTCAACCTACTAGGCCTATTCTATATGAAGGCTGGGCACCTCAGGAACTGAGGTCCTGGTTTAGTTCCTGTGAAACTGGCTTCATGATACCTGATGTCTATAAAAGTGAACCAAACCAAAATATTCTATCAGGAAACATACCAGGTCAAGTTTATTTTGGGGCTTAAATCCCCTTCACCTTTGGTCACCACTAGAATAAAGAAATCCAAAGTATAAGTATCTCCAACGTAGGAAACTCCCAGCCCAGCCAGGCAATCTTGTATTTTGCAACTCAGTGCTTGTTCCACCTTGCGCACCAAAGAAACAGGGTGATGCATCAAGTAAAGAAGCCTCGTAACCTCTAGTCATACATGCGTTTATTTCTTTGTTTGAAAATCAAGGCGGGAAACGTGGAACTCTTGTCAGATTTGAAGGGTTGTGTGAATTTTCGATATAAAGAAATAAAAATAAAAAATGACAGCTTTCTTTTTCGTTTCGGTAAGAAATTTGGATATTGAAAGTCGTAACGAAACAAAAATTCTCGATTTCGATGAACCTTTGGGTGTTTAATGAATATTCATTTAGTGCACCAGCAGAGAAAATTTTTGCCTGTAAATAATTGTGTTTGTTTTCATTATTTTATGACTGAAATAACTACATAAGTGTAGGGAAAACATCCTTTGGTAAATACGCCATATCATACATATTTGTGGTACAATTTTCCATTGAAATTCTTATAATGAATAACCTGCTATAATGTTAGAAAATTCATTAAGCTTTCATTAAGGCTGAGCCTTCACAATAATATTTTTTCATTTTCATTTTGTGAGAAAAAAATTACATCCGCACACCCCTACAGATTTTGTCAACGGATGAAATCTTAACTGTTTTCCGTCACTTTGTTGCCCATAGGGGATACTGTACTCTTTAGGGACAGGTGTTTTTGTGCAAAAATATTTATGGTCATGCTAAACTTCAATATCCTATGTCCATAACCATAACTTCCTTTGGTTACTGGCCGCGTGCCTACTTGAGAAGATGTATTTTATTTGACTGGGCCAATCATAACAAAGTACTCCAATACTGAACGTCCATGATTCGCGGACAGGCACTTGAGGCATGTTACATTTAAAATCATCCATAACAACGAAAGAGTATATGAACAAAAGTATTTTGGAGTACAACTAGTATTGTAATATTTACGCAAAAAATACGTGTCTCTAGTACTCACTATACAGCGATTGTGGCATTAATTTAGTGGGGGCCAATCGCTGTCAGACTTCCTGAGAAATACTGGCAATCAGAAAGTTTTTGCAGGTCATTTGGCAGAGTAACGTATCACTTGGCACTTTAACCGCCCTTCTGCACCCCACTTTGGAGGACTATGGGAGGCAGGGATACGGTCAGTCAAATGTCTTCTGTTTGAGGTGATAGGAGAGCAGCTGCTCACATATGAGAAATTATATGCCATTATGACTCAAACTGAGACTACTTTGAATTCTTGACCCCTTTGTGCTCAGTCCAACGATCCAAAAGTGCTACCTGATGAGGAGTTAATTGAAATCCCTATGAACAGATTGTCGTGGTGGAATCTGGTTCAACAGATAACGCAGTCCTTCTGGAAACGGTGGCACATGGAGAACCTACATCAACTCCAGCCAAGGAAAAAATGGACGAGACCGGAAACCAATTTGGAAGAAAGTATTTCAGTATTGGTTAAGGATTCAAACATACCCTCCCGACAGTGGCATCTAGAAAGAGTGTTGAAAGAATATCCCGGTGTGTATGGTGAGGTGCAGGTTGGGGAAGTGTACACTCAGCAAGGAATTGCCAAACATCCTGTGATGAAATTATGCCCCTTGCAATCTCAATGAATTTGAAATATGGGCATTTCAAGGTAGGCGGGATGATCTGTATACAGTATATATTATGTATTAGAAGACTCTGTGAATGTGTGCATGTGTATATATAATGGAAAAACTAGACTATGAGACTTAATTTTAACTGCCTGCGCCTACAGCAATCATTGTGACAGTGGCGCCTCCAAGTGGAAGAAAACAGCAGTAGTAAACAAGATGGTGCGCCAGTTCATTTTTTAGTTGTTTTGTTGAAAGTATTCAGTCCGCAAGCGTATTGGCGCTCACACTATTCCTTATGGTAGGGGCTTTAGAATTACTGTCAAAATAAACAAATATCTAACTAAAAACAAAATGAAAACAAAAACAATGAACTTTAAATGCTGGTATCTCTATAAATCATCATGAACATCTTGTTAAAACTTAAGGTTACTCTTTTGTATCTTGGAATTTTCGAAATAATGACACTTTGGAAAAACCATCTAGGAATTTATTCAGGCATTTAACACATATTCTAAAAAAAAATGTAATAAAAACACAACAATATAGTGCATATAATGAACGCACACAACTTTAATTTGCCATGAATAAAAGTTGTTCATGGTGAAGTGAGCACTATAGAGGCCTTAGTTACTTTATCCTATCAGTCATTTTTTTGTTTTTTGTATCTTCCACACTTTGAATTATATTCCATGTAAGTAATATACACAAGTGGTATATTCCAAAACACTCGAAAGTTAACATCAGGCTACAGTCAATTTTATTGACAATTATTTAATGAGAGGGCTTCAAAAAGTGCTCACTTTACCATGAATAGTTTATACTATTTAAATAAACAATAGAAAAATTAAGCGATTGCTAGTATCTGACAACATTTCCAAGTACTTTCACTACTAGACTACGACTGCTGATGGGTGGATTTACGGAGTGCGGGGTGTACCTGGCGAGAGGAAAGACATTAGCGCATGCAGCCTGATACCCCATACTAAAACCATTAGTTTATGTATAGTCAGTTTCGTGTTTACAGATGCGCCAAATATTTTTATAACAGTCTTACATAGTGGAGTCATTACTAATATCAGCTGCTTCCAGCTGGCCCATGCCGGTGGTCGAAGCGGAGGCACCTAGAGAGGCGAGCTGCCAGCACTTGTGGCATGCACAGTAAGAGATATTGAATTCTTTAGTACGGTACATTTCAAGCACTTTCAAGAGCCATGGGAACATTTTACCTGACAAAAAAATGGACATAAAACACAGTTTTACATTTGGATAAATACAGTATTGACGCATTACATTTTTGATCACTATTAAAACGACTTCTACTCATAAGTGTGCATCACCCAGCTGCACTTCCCGTGGAGTTGTTTGACTCTGCACACGAGACACGGAAATTGTAATGTCTACCCAAGGCAAAAGACGGACACTTTACGCCAGACTTGTACTGTTCACCCGGCCGAGCCACCAAAACTATGCATTGAGATCCTCCAAGTACCTCTGTGTACCGTCGGATGGAACCACTAGTACAATCAACACATGCAACTTGAATCAAGCGTCGGCCGGCGACGTCACATGCCTGAAGGATCAAATGCCACTTCACAGCTACCACCCCCTCCAAAACTTACCAAGGGAGAGCTCAAGAAGAGTATAGATGATGGGCCACGTACCTTAAACGCCGGTCTGTTCTGTTCCTTCACCGCATGCTCAAGCCGAAGAAATGATCAGCTCCTTGGTCTTCACCGCTCCTTGTACTGAAGATTATCTCCTTATTACCTTGTCTTTACCGCACTCCGTTGCCAAAGACTCCTGCCGCCGTCTACGTCATCAAACACGTGACACTTTCAGGCCCTTCAGGGCAATGCATAGCATAGCCAAGTTCAAGTTAGCACTACCCCATTAGCCTAGGAACAGGTCGTCTTCACCTGGAAATGTGTAGCACCTTCCGTTAAGCTCCCATTGATGGTAGGACGTAGTGTGACACCATCCTCTTTATTTCCCTTACAGGAATAAACCAGTTTTTAATCAAATTGAGCGTATCCTTCCCATAGTCTTAGTACCTCTCCCTATAGACATCAGGTCCGTCTGAGGGATAGCAGGCGACCGGAGTTTTACTTGAACGCAATAAACTAGTAGAGTACCCACACGGAACGGCAAAGCCCCACACTAGGTACTCTGCCTCTTTGGGTCAGCTTGTCAGCTTGGTGCTTGATCTCTCCACCGTACTGCTTGCGCCGGAAAGAGTATTCACCGTGTTAGGAAGACTGGTCCTCAAGCGGAATACACCCCCATACTTGGACTGTCTGCCAGTGAGACCTGACTCTCTGTATTCACTGTGCTTCTTGCACTGAATACTGAGATCTAGATAACGCACTCGGTTGGCAGACACGGTACATGGTTGTCCACCTGTAGAGGACCACACATTGCCTGCTACACTTCAGAGAGTTTTTATAGTGTCCTCATGCCCTACTCCCATCAAAGTGGTATACAAGAGCGTGTTAAATAGGCAAATGCCACCTCCGAGCAACAGCAGGAACTTAACCCATTCCTTGCTGCAAGGCGCTTACAAAAAGTCAACCAGTTGACTCAATCAGTATTTTCTCGATGCATTCAAAAAGTGATTGGGTTAAAGTTAACTTGCATTCGAAAAGTCACCCGGGTAAACTCAATCCTCAACTCAGGGCTAACCCTGCTAGACAGCAGGGTAACTCGGCTCTAGCAGACCACACACGTGAAATGGCATATAAATATGATAACATTGCAGAAACAAAAACAAAAAAAGTAAATGTTAAGCTATTATAATTAATGAACTGGTTTAAGAAACTAAGAAAAATTATTTTTTCATGCTCTCGTTTTTGTAATCCCAGCTGTAAGTTGTGTGAAATGTAAAACTCTACAACTATACAAAATGTTGCAACGTATTGCTTATGTTCTCAGCATGATAGTAAATATCTCATATTAACCAAGGTACTTGTGTGTGCTTCTTGTAGATAATGCATTCCCATATGAAAAAATAAAGGGTTATACGTGTTCTTGCTGTCTATCGTTATGCTTTATCACAGCCTATCTTAGCCAGACAATCCAAAGAAAGGTAAATGTGTAAGTACTTACCTGTTATATAGTTTTGCAAGTTGGATTAGTTTCTGTTTATTCCTAAGGGTTATATGTATATATTCCATATTGATAATTTGTTGGTCAACCTTCCAGCATACACAATTTTGAATGACACTTTCCCTATACAAAATGTACTTATTTTCAAAACAAATAAAACACAAAATAGAAACATCACAATTTTTATAAAACTTTAAAGTACGTACATATTTCAAATCAATGCCTGCCATAATATTAAATACTTGTTCAGTATTAAGTATAAAATTTCAAATCTCTTTATATGCATAAGATTCTTCTGAATAGAACAGTAGTCTATTTGCAGCTTTTCACATTTTTTTAATCAAACTTTTGAAAAATTGCCCTATGTAGGACATGTTAACTTGTTTCCTCAATATGTCATGTATCACAAGCATTTTATACTTCAGGTAAGAAATAGTTCTTACACAAAATATCATTAAACTGAGTGCACACAAGGGCGGTGAATTGTCCCTTTGGTGTAATTTTCTAGACCTGATTAAGTTTTGATTGCACAAGGCGGAGAAATATCCTGAAAGTATAATTTTAGCAGGGCTTTGGAAAAATGTGAAATAACGTGAATGGACTATATAGGGGGAGACAGAAGCCAATAGCTACTGTAGTGCTGCCGTCCTTCATAGCAACATCCTCGGGAGGTGTCGAGACTTTCACAGTTCACTGCAGAGAACAAGTAGACATATTCTAAGCGTGATAAATCGTCTTAATGGTAACACCAGCAGCGGGGACAGTTAACAGTGACATGATCTCACCCACCTCACCTGG